>JAHWFO010023473.1:1680933-1758491 GCA_023313115.1 Rhysida immarginata
TGTAGCAATTGAAACTATATTCATTGAACGTTGCTTTTGCAATTGAATATTCTACTGAATGTACTACTACAGAAAAACATCGATGTTTTGATTCGATGTTGCATCCCTATATCCTTATAGTTTAAACATTTCACTCAGGTCATCAGAAAATATGCTTTGTGATTGAATCGCTGCTCACATAGAGATAGATATATACCAGAGGAGGAAACTCTATTGAAAAAAGCGTCCGTCAACGGATAGGGCGCCACCGGTGGCGCTGCAATCCCAGTCAGTCATAAATAGCAAACGACAAGCTAAACTCAATGCACAATTAATTGAAAATTTTATAAAAATTTAATAAAACTTTGATACATTTTTTTTTTAATTTTTGGATATTGGTGAAATAATAAGTTATTACAGTTTATGAATATATATTTAGATTGCTCGAATGAGGAAACAAAATTGAATTGTACTGTTCTTGCCAATGAATTATAATGTCTTATTATTAGTATTATTTTATGCTTGTGACCAATGGATGTATTGCACTTCATGTAAACCCCTCTATTGGAACTTGTTTCTGATTGGAGGGGTAAGGCCATAAATACTGGCAACATTCCTGGATGTATTCGATGTAATGGACAACACACCTCCAGTTACACAAAATGTCCTAAATATCCGCAAGTCAGGAGAGTGCAAAGTGCTAAAGTGTCCCCGGAGATTTCCTATGCCTCAATGGTCTCCAAACAAGATAAGAGCATTAACGTGAATGATTTTCAAGAAATGTATAAACAAATTGGCAGTGTATGCAATTTGTTAAACGAACTGGGCAAGAAAATGCCACTGATGAGTGGAATACTTACGAATAAACACTGACAGTATGGCTGATCGATGTTATTCTATTACAAATCGAGGTAAACTTCGTTGCGTAATATGGAACGCCAGGGGGGGTCCCCCGGAGGCGTATTGAGTTTTACAACTTCCTAGTTTGTTTGGTTTATTTGGTATTAACGTCCTTTTCAACTGCTATGGTCATTTCAGGACGGCGTTATAGGGGCCGCAAATTTTGCCTCGTAAGGGTTCTTTAGCGTGCAGCCGGCAAACGACTACACGGGACCAACGGCTTTACTTCCCTTCCGAAGGAAGTGCGTGATCTCAGGATTTTCCCCCTGAAAAAAATCCTCGTCGTCCTCGGCCGGGATCGAACCCGCGTACTCGGGCATCAGAGGCGATCACGCAACCTGCTGAGCCACCGAGGCCGATTACAACTTCCTAACCCAATGGGATATAGACATAGCATTTCTATGTGAGACACACTTAAGGCCAGACCGCGACTTCAGGCTACCTGGTTACTGTGTCTATCGTAAAGACAGAATTCTTCCCACTACAGTAAAGTCCCCGTCACGTGGGTCGGCAATTATTATTAAGAAAGGCATTCATCATCGGGAGGAACCAACCCGAGACTATATGGGAATATAAGCTGCCTCTGCTATCATTACTGATGCCACACTAGGAGAAGTGAAACTAGTGGCTCTATATAATGCGCCCAAGCATAAATTCGATGCCAACGAGCTCGACGAGCTGTTTTCCGGGAATATTCCCGTTATTATGGCGGGAGACCTGAACGCTAAGCACTCGCACTGGAATTCAAGATGCCATAACCAAAACGGTGTCCTTTTGTATGGCTACGTGCAAAAGCAATCTGATATTATTGCAGTAGGCCCTGTGGATGATACATATTATTGTGATCATTCTCCTTCAAGTGATGTACTTGATATTGTGTTGTTGAAGGGCTTCTACAAATCATTCAGTATCTATACTGTCAATGATCTATCCTCAGACCATAAACCAGTTGCACTAAATTTTGATAACGTAAACATTGACCTCAAAGAAGAACTGAGGCTCAAACAAGACTGGAAATTTTTTAGAGAAATTCTCAAAAATGATGACGACCCACTAAATAACGTACATAGTACGAGCGACATAGACACCAATGTGAAAAGGCTTACTGAACGTATAAAAGCAGCTATTGACTCTAGTGCTTCGCCCTTAGAGTCGAAGCGAGCTGATCACCTTGATCTCACCCCAGAAATCAAACAATTAATTGAGCAAAGGAATAAGGTTAGAAGGCAGTGGTACCGAACTCGTGATTCATGGGTTAAGACCAAGTATAATAGGCTCACAAGAAGAGTTCACGAGGAGGTAAAAGCACTTCGTAATGACAGATGGAATGATAAAATTAAGAGTCTGTCGACCCACGATAACTCTATGTGGTGCATGGTTCGAGCCTTGCAAAACAAGAAAGCCATTAATATCCCACCTCTGTTAGCCCAAAATGGCAAATTCATCACGAATGATGATGATAAAGCGCAGCTTATTGCAAGTTCACTTTCAGAACAGTTTGTCACGCCTACTGATGGTCGGCAAATAGGACTTGATATGTCCGAGAAAGTAAAATCCTGCATAACTGGCTTCTATAATATTCACGGCAATGAATTCCCAAAACATAGCATTGATGTAAATGAAGTCCTAAGCATCATTAAAAATTTAAAAACGAGAAAAGCTCCAGGTAAAGACTCTATTAAGAACACTGCTTTGAAAAATTTACCTCCAAATACAATTCAAGATATTGCAAAAGTGATTAACGACTGCTGGAAGAACACTTACTTCCCGGATGCTTGGAAGCAATCAGTTGTCTTAAGCATTCTTAAGCCAGGACAAAATCCTGCAAATCCTGTTAGCTACAGGCCCATCAGCTTGTTACCATCAATTTCCAAAATCCTGGAAAAAACAATTCTCAAGAGATTCATTGAGTACTGTGATGCCAACGATCTCATCCGCGATGAACAATTTGGCTTTCGCTCAAACCATTGCTGCCAACTCCAAACATGGAGGCTCGCAGCGGATATCAATGAGCCCCTTAATCTCTCTATGTACTGTGGGGTCGTTTTTCTCGATGTACACAAAGCCTTCGACCAAGTCTGGTCTTATTTTTAAAATGATTATGGATGGATTTCCTTAAGACATAATTACTCTGATACACTCGTTTCTCTCCAACCGGTTCTTTCAGGCCAGAGTTGGAGATAGTCTATCTCCTATGTATGAAGTAAATGCTGGTGTCCCACAGGGTTCAGTCCTGGGGCCAGTATTATTCAATTACTTTATGCGAGACTTTCCAAGTCCTTCTAAATGTAAGCTCTTTTTTTATGCAGATGACGCTGCTATACTGACCTGTGCTCGTCAACCAGCCGTAGTAGTCTCGCGGCTGCAGAAGGCTCTAAAGGAGTGTGAAAGCTGGTTTAGCAAGTGGAGGCTAAAATTGAATGTAGACAAATGCAAGGCGATGTTTGTCTCCAAGAAGAGAAAGAGATCATTAGATTCTCTAACACTATATGGCAAAAAACTGGACTGGGTTGAAACTTATAAATATCTTGGTGTTGTTATTGACTCTAAACTTACCTGGACTCCCCACGCAACTTATGCGTTGAATAAGGCCAGGAGATCCAAGTTTAGCTTGATTGCTCTGCTGGGCCGGAATAGTGCTCTAAACATTGATAATAAACTCCTACTCTATAAGGTCATTGTTCGGACTATCTTGACCTATGGTATGCCCGTCTGGGCCACAATATGTAAAACTAGATGGAAAGAACTGCAAACGTTCCAAAACGTTACCCTTAGGACTATTGCGCAAAAAGATCGGAGAATTGTTCGCAATTCCTCCATTTATAATGACTTCAACATGACTCAGATTGGCAAATACGTTCAAGGGCTCATGGAATTCATGCTGCCCAATATAGAAAATCATAGCAACGAGCTAGTCTCGGGCATTTTAAAGCATCCTATGCATAGAAAGAGATATCGTGATCCAAGGCATATACTTGATATCAATTTTGAAGACATTGATAATGTCTTATTTCCAGATTACTGGACTTCATAAGTCGTGTTTTATCTAATACTAGTGGTCTGCTTCTAGTCTAGACAGTCGTCAATCAAATTTTCCTCCACCAAGAGGAGGCAATTTTCTTTCATACTTTGGATGACCCTTGTGGGTACATCAGGCTTCTTTTCTAGCTCAGTGTATTTCCCTTGGAATATGATTATGAAGGGTGAGATTATGGAAGCTATGCTTCAAGTTCCACTCGAATACCGATACACTACACTGTTCGATTGTCTATAGTTTAACGACACGTATTACTGTGATCACTCACCTAGAAGTGATGTCCTTGATATTGTTTTGCTGAATGGCTTCTATAAGCCATTCGATATTTTTACTGTTGATGATTTATCTTCAGATCATAAACCGGTCGCACTGAATTTTGAAAATCTCAATATTGACTGCAGAGAACAAATGGGGCTTAAACATGATTGGAAACTTTTCAGAGATCTTCTCAAAAATGACAGTAATCTAATCAATAACGTGCAAAATACGGAGGAGATAGACATAAATGTTGAAAGGGTCACTTCACGTATTACTGAAGCCATCAATGCTTGTGCTTCTCCAGTAGACGTGAAACGGCCTGACCATCTTGATCTTACTCCAGCAATCAAGCATCTAATAGATCAAAGAAACAGGGTAAGGAGGCAATGGCACCGAACACGAGAGCCTTGGCTTAAAACCAAATATAACCGACTTACGAGAAGTGTACATGAGGAAGTAAATCAACTACGTAACGATAGATGGAATGAGAAGGTGAAGAGTTTGTCAACCCAGGACAATTCTATATGGTGCATGATTCGAGCCTTACAAAACAAAAAGGCCATGAACATTCCACCGCTTTTAGACACTAATGGACATTTCATAACTAATGACCAAGACAAAGCACAGCTTATTGCTGATTCACTTAAAAAACAATTTGTGACTCCAAAGGATGATCGTCCAGAAGGACTAGAAATATCCAAAATGGCAGAAAGCAGCATAACAAAGTATTACAACAATAGCCATCATGTGGCCAAACATAAAATACAGGTAGCTGAGATTCAAAATTTCTTTAAGAAACACAAGAAAAAGAAGGCACCAGGTAAAGACACTGTCAATAACAATGCCTTAAAAAATTTACCGCATAATGTAACTAGTGATATCACTAAAATTATAAACGACTGTTGGGATAACTGTTACTTTCCGGATACATGGAAACAGTCTGTTGTCCTAAGTATTCCTAAACCCGGTCAAAATCCTGCAAACCCTGTAAGCTACAGGCCCATCAGTTTGCTGTCTTCTATATCCAAAGTCTTGGAGAGAACAATTCTCACAAGATTCTTAGATTTCTGCACAACCAATAATCTCATCCGTGCAGAACAATTTGGTTTTCGGGCGGAACATTCTTGCCAGCTCCAAGTTTGGAGACTTATAGCGGATGTTAACACTCCCCTTAATCTTTCGATGTATTGTGGCGTCATCTTCTTAGACGTTCATAAAGCATTTGATCAGGTCTGGCAGGAAGGCCTTATTTATAAAATGATAAATCATGAAGGCCCACATGATTTAATTAGTCTAGTTCACTCGTTTCTATCCAACAGGTCATTTCAGGCCAGAGTTGGAGATGAATTATCTGATACCTGTGAGAAAAATGGCGGTGTCCCACAAGGATCAGTGCTGGGGCCAGTTCTGTTCAATTACTATATACGTGACTTCCCTAAAATCTCTTACTGCAAGCTATATTTTTATGCGGATGATGCTGCTATACTGACATGGGCACGCCAGCCTAGTGTTGTTCTATCACGTTTGCAAAAAGCCCTTAAAGAATGTGAAATCTGGTTTAGCAAGTGGCGATTAAAACTGAATGTCGACAAATGCAAAGCAATGTTTATCACTAAGAAGGAAAAGAGAAATCTTGACTCCTTAAAGTTATATGGCAAATACTTGAAATGGGTTGATAATTATAGATACCTTGGCATTGTTATTGATTCAAAATTATCATGGAATATGCATGTGACTTATGCGATGAACAAGGCCAAAAAAGCAAAGTTTAGTCTGGGAAGATGACATTATCAATGTCATCAAAATTGACATCAAGGATATGTCTTGGATTACGATGCCTTTTTCTATTTAGAGAATGTTTTAGAATGCCAGAGACTAGATCATTCTCATGATTTGCCATAATAGGCAGCACGGTTTTCATGAGCTCTTGAACATATTTCCCGACATGGGTCATATCGAAGTCATTATGAATGGAGTAATTGCGAGCAATTCTCCTATCTAATTGTGCAATAGTCCTTAGGGTAATGTTCTGGAAAGTTTGGAGTTCTCTCCATCTTGTCTTGCAAATCGTAGCCCAGACGGGCATGCCATATAGCAAGATGACACGAACAATTATTTTGTATAACAGTAGTTTGTTATCGACACTGAGGGCACTGGGTTTCATAAATTCTTTCGTTTTTTTTTTCTGTGGCTTACTATGTAATATACTCCTACTTCAGACAATCGTCAATCAAATTTTCCTCCACAAGAGGAGGCAATTTTCTTTCATACTTTGGATGACCTTTGTGGGTACATCAGGCTTCTTTTCTAGTTCAGTGTATTTCCCTTGGAATATGATTATGAAGGGTGAGATTATGGAAGCTATGCTTCAAGTTCCACACGAATACCGATACACTACACTGTTTGATTGTCGATTGTCGATTGGATTGAATGTAGTTGTGTCCTACCCTGATGATGTGGTTACCACGAAACGCGTAGGTTATTAAAGTTCAATTACCAATTTGCTATTCAAGTCCTTTATTTTTTCATTTTAAGTCTTTCTTCAAATTAGTCCAAGATGCAACCATTAAAAATTGAATTGTATTCACTTTTTTTCCTGTCTACTGTAAACATAACAATATAACAATACATTGCGTATTTTCCCGGTTTGAAGGCGGGTTCTTTTAAAGGCCGGAATTTGAGGCGCGGTCATGTGATCCCGGTAAAAAGAAAGTGAAAACGTTCTGGAAGGATTAGGTTATAAATTTCAAATGAGGAAAATGATTCAGAATAGGATATCGTAACTTCTATTAAGAAATGTTGAATGCATAAAAAAGTAAGTAATGTAGATTATATTTGCAAACTAAAGGAATGTATGGAAGTAATAGAGGCTTGGTCTCCTTTATAAGCATGCGATTTTCAATAGGATGAAAAAATTGATCTCTAGGATTCTTGTGAACTCAGTTTTTATGATTGAGCTTCTTTAAACACTTTTTTTGTAATAACACCATGCTTTAAAATATCACAGTAAATCAATGTCATTAGATAAACTGAACCTGCTTTTAAAACATGCACAGCATTAAACTAAGACAGTAACTGTTTCAACATTAATTGGCAATTAATTATATTTAATAACTAGTCCTTTTGCCCAAATATAAGTATTCGATTTGGGATTTTTTGTTGTTCATAAACAATGATGTCAACTACAATGGCTTTATTGTCCATAAATAAGTGTACATCATTACCCATAAATAAAGTGTCCATTTTCTCAAACCTAATTTATTCAATACAACTTGTATCAATCTCATAAAAATAAATTATTTATTCAATTAGATTTCTGTGCAATTCCATTAAAGATATGAATATACGCTGTGAATCTATGGCGTGAAAACTGAAACTATTTAAACCTTTTGTTCTGATTGCTCTGCCTTTCTCAGCTAAGTGCGAGTAGAGTTGCCTGACCAGTCAGCCATCTTGAATTTCCAGATAGTACGAAAAAAGCTATGAGTTGCACCTCCCTGGCTGCTCAACTTACATCATGGCCTTCAAGATATTAGGCATCTGCAAAGATCGACAAAAGAGGGCGCAACACGTACGTTTGTTTCTGATTGGTCGGAGGAATTCGAGAATTAGCTGCTAGTCTGAAACTATATACCTGCGACCTTGAAAGCCCGGAAAAATTGAATAAAATGAAACATTCTTCGTCTGGCATCGCCATCTAGTGACATCCTTTGAAAACAAAAGTCTAGCTGATATGCCCGTCGGGCATTGCTCGGGCTGTTTGTTCCAATGACGTATATTAAAGGTAGATTCCGAATCCTATTGTTAACATCGCCACCAAAGTGAAGCCAATTGAAGCCATGGCAGTTCTGGCAGGAGAGAGCCGTGGTATTGTTAGCTGTGTGGCTTCTTTGTTTTTGACGATTTTGGGCCCGAGAAATAATTAATTCAAAACCATTCCTCAAAAGTTTCCGCGTTCAACCGTACAAAAAAACACGAAAAAAGACCAGGAATCACTTTCCACAGCCATAAATCGAAAATACGTAGAGAAAGATGATCGAAAAGAAATTGAAATTGAAACTATGATTGAAAAATTGTTTATAAAATATTATAAAATACTTCAAATACAAAGTTAACGAAGAGATAAACTTATCATTCCATGATCGGGGTGTGAAAGAATTATTAATCAGGTACCATCATGTTTACCCATGTGTTTTGTTCACTTTCGGACCTTCCCACTTCAAGTATGCTGACAATCCATCGACAAGTACCATAGCTCTTGCTAATTAGCTTCATCTACAGGATCATCGAGTAGTATGGAATATCGTTCATGAAAACCTTATGCATCCTCTTCACTCTCGAAAGATACAGGCACTTCTTCCTAGAGACTATCCTCAGCAAGAACGATTTGCTCGATGGGTTTTACAGAAAGCTGACAAGGATCCACAGTTTCCATCCCATGTGTTGTTTACGGATGAAACATTTTTGACATGAGAAAGAATGCACAATGAAAGAAATCAGCATGTTTGGGCAGTCGTAAATCCACACTCTTCATTACCTGTTCATTATCAGCAACGGTTCGGCATCAACGTTTGGGCAGGAATTGTGAATAACGTTTTGGTGGGCCCTCTGTCCTGCCTAAACCCCTTACAGCGGAAACTTATCTTGTGCTTTTAAGGGAGGTTCTGCCAGAGCAACTGGAAGACATTCCTCTCAACATCCGACAACACATGTGGTTTCAGGCAGATGGTGCTCCTGTACATTATGCATTGCAAGTTTGAAATCACCTAACAGCTGTGTATGGAGGCAAATGCATTAGCAAAGGTGGACCTATGCCCTGGCTTCCGTATTTCCCAGACCTCAATCCGTTGGGTTACATGGGAAACCTCATTTATGAATCTCTGTGCAGAGCGAAGAAGGTCTAATAGCTCCCACGGTAGAAGCAGCAGGACGCATTCAGGACATTACCGGTATGCTGTCTCGCAGTTGACAGTCATTGACGCACAGTGTGCAGCTTTGTGTAGAACATAACGGAGAGTCCGTGGAGCTGTTTTTGTAACAGGTGCAAATAATAAATGCTTGTTTGTTCTGAAGTTGACTAGCCTTACATTTTACTTAGTAGTACCGACTACTGGACATTTCTTTTTGGCTTTACATGAAACATTGCGCAGAGAAAACATGGATTTCGACTCCCAGAGAAACGACTCTCGAGGAGAAAGAAGTCGGATGACGTGGACAAGCGAGGTGACGTCGAACTCATCATCCCGAAGGAAACACGTGATGAGGAGAGATCGAGACAGAAAAAGCCAAGAGGGAGCAAAGGAGCACGGTCGTCGAGATAGAAAAAGCGACGGAACCCCAAGTCGGGTTCGCCGACGACGCGTAGGAGAAAAGATACGCTTCCCTACGGACCCCATGCGACAAGCGACGGATGAGAATCCAGTGTCAAGCGAGGGAGAGTGCGACGATGCTTACCTGAAGGCGGTCGGCGAGCGACACGCCCACGAGGAACGTCAGCGAGCGAACGGCGGCGAATGGAGCCGGGAGTCTACACAGGACCAGACGAACGACAATTGTAGGCTGGAAAAAGTCATTGAACTGTTAATAAACCTTCTAAGTTTGCCCTCGCAAACGACGGAGAATTCAGCGAGTTCCGATGAACCTCCCCCCTCCGTGAAAGAGCCGGAGCCAGACGACGGACGGAACGAAACGAACGAATTACCGCTTTCATTCGTTTGGAGTGCGATGTCGCACTACGAAAGACTGATAATTCGCATTGACAGTTTTGCTTATTAACAAGTAAACAGGGTGAGTAACTTAACCATATTTCGCTCTGTTCTGCAAGCCACTGTAATTAGGCAATTTAGAACTGTATTTTACTCCGACGCGAATGAACCCTCGGAAAATGACGAGGCCGTGTGTTTTTCCATTTACAATTAGCGTCTATTGTCTAAACGGCACAGGTGGAATTATTACAGGGTTCTTGTCCTCTTTTCCCTAGACATTTACTTATTCATGGACATTATTTACTGACATTTGACTCTAATGCTTACCGTCTATACACAGCGGACCACGTGTCGTAACGACTTTACTTCAGTTTTCTACGCATCGAATACCGACGAAGCGTAATCAGCTATTTAGTATTTTCCCCTCGTGCGGATATTTCAGTTACAGAGCCAATCGCTAATTGTATTGCTATTCCGTATTCATTTAGCAGTGCAGTGCGACATTTCCTTGTGGCAGCCGTTAAAGTTCGACGAGGATTTGCAAGTCTGCCCACTTCCGTGTTCCCGTCGACATAAGTGCGTCATGATCAGTAATGCTCAAGTTTAGTGTGCCTATATGCTATTTTCATTTGATATAAGTATTGGGTTGATTATCGTTCCAGTGTAGTGGGTGTGGTGTGAAGACGAATATTACTGCGATTAGTGATTGTGATAATCATTCTCGTGATAAAGGTTTAATGTGTGTTAAAGATAAGTGTGCTTTAGAATTATAAAGCTGTATTCAGCAAAGAGCTTCAGTAAATATAATTTCCTTATAGTTCTGGTGTTGTGGAAATTTCTGGTATCATCGATCTATACGCCTTAGATATAAAATAGTGCTCCTTAGTGATAAAGTGCTATCTATGTTTATGTGTGGCTGTAGTGGTGATCTTTAGCTGTGTTTCTGTATGAGTCGTGCTTCAGAAGAATTCAGCATTCTCTTTATTAACTACCGAAAAATGCTTAATGCTATCAGTGTGGGGAAACGTGTCTGTCTGTCTGTCTGTCTGTCCGTCCGTAACTCTAACTCCTCCGAGGCTATGAAAGATTTTCAAAATCGGTTTTCGTCAGTCGATGAATATGGTTCATGGCACGAACCAATCACAATTATTATCTACGAGGGTTGTACCAAAAGTAAGGTTCCCATATTTTTTACAAGTAGAAAACATTGTTTATTGTTATTAATTTATACATCGTTGAAAAGCTTACACTGTTGTCTATTTTTCAACATAGTCTCCATTTTTTCGACACACTTTTGAAGACGGTGCTCCAGCTTTTGTATTCCTAAGTCGAAGAAGTCTCCCGCCAATCCGTTGAGGAAGCGTGTGCCGTGGGAACCTTCAGGAATGCGTTCAACAAGTTCACGGACAGTGACCCTCCGATCTTTCAGCAGCTCACTGTTGATCTTCTGGGCAATCGAATCCGAAACCGGCGGTCTTCCACTCCGTTCTTCATCGTGAACTTCCGTGCGACCCTCAGCAAAAGCCCTGCACCATTTTCGGACGTGCTGAACGGCCATGCATTTTTCACCATAAACCTCAGTCAGTTGCCGATGAATCTCCACGGGCGGTAACTTCCTTGCGTGGAGAAACCGGATTACTGCTCGAACCTCGCACTTGGCGGGAGCGGCGATTAACACTTCCATCTCTGACGGCTGCCAAGCGAACACTGAGCGCCGTAGCAAATCGCTCGAGAGTGCGGGAACCACTGCGCACGGCACTGTTGTCGGATTTAGCCTAGCACCTTCCCTCGAGGCTGTAGCTCATTGGGAACTTTACTTTTGATACAACCCTCGTAAATCGGTTCATTGGAACGTGCACAAATGGTACCTCTATTTTCCCGCCAAGCAATTTTCAATGGGAAGATATATTAAGTAATATATCAAACAAATCGTATTGATGAGATAGAAGCGGTTATTCATTACTATTTTCGTCAGTCGATGAATAGTGTACATGGCACGAAACAACCACAAATATTATCTAAATCGGTTCAATAGCACGTGCACAAATGGTACCTTCACGACCCCACCTAGCAATTTTCAATGCAGAGATATATTAAGTAATATATCAATCAAATCGTAATGACGAGATAGAAGCGGATATAAATTAATATTTTCGCCAATTGATAAACATGGTTCCGGGAATGAACCATTTTGACAATGGTTATAATGGAAACAATGGCACGTGCTCTGATGGTACCCTTATGACACTCTCAAAAATTTTCAATGATAAGACTGACACGTAATATATCAAACACATTGGGATGATGTGTCATGAATGAATATAACGTAAAATTATTGATAGGCGAAATTGGTTCAAAGACACCTGGTTTAGTGGAACCAATATAGTTCATTGGAACTTTCAATGCTAAAATATGGCGTGAAATATATCAAACGACTTGGATTGATGTGTCATGAATGAATATAACGTAAAATTACGAAATTGGTTCAAAGGTACGTGGTGTAATTGTATCTTTATGCCCATTAGAAACTTACAATGTTAACATAGGGCTGTTTAAAAATATAGTTCGGCGAATGGTTTACTTTAACCTTTCGGTACTTGGTTATGTCATTCCTTAATGGTTTATTTATATGTGCAACGAAGTTACGGCAGCAGCAGTGAAAAGTGATCACGTGCTAGTGTCCAGAGGTACACTATATAATCAAAAATATCCGGACACCCCTCACAGATCATCGATTGGCCCAATGTCACATGATAATGACTTGCACATCATTTAAATAGCTTCCCACACCTTCAGACACAACTCTGCTTGGACATTAGCAAGAATGGGTCGTTCGGCAGAGCTCAGTGAGTTCCAACGTGGAACCATCGTTGGATGTCACCTATGCGGCAAGTCCGTGCGTGATATTTCCAGCCTTCTTCAGATACCCAAGTCAACAGTAGGCGATTTCATTATGAAATGGAAGACCCGGGGATCAACAACAGTTCAACAACGAACCGGTAGACCCAAGAAACTAACGGACAGAGACCGTCGAGTGCTTCGTGGTGTCACCCGCAGCAACCGGAAGTCCTCGGCGGAAAAAATTGCCACAGAGTTTCGAAACGCCTCTGCAAATGATGCCAGTACCATGACAATTCGTCGGGAACTGCACACGATGGGATTCCATGGCCGTGCTGCTGCCCATAAGCCCCACATCAGCAGGGTCAACGCCAAGCGACGTCTGGAGTGGTGCAAAGCCCACAGAAACTGGACAATGGACCAATGGAAACTTGTAATGTGGAAAGACGAATCTCGCTACACACTCTGGCAATCCGATGGACGAGTTTGGGTTTGGCGCATACCTGGAGAACGCTTCTTACCTGAGTGCACAGAGCCCACAGTCAAGTTCGGAGGAGGAGGAGTCATGATGTGGGGCTCATTTTCATGGTACGGACTGGGCCAGCTCGTTCCTGTGCAAGGAACCATGAACTCCGACCGTTATCTGAATGTTTTGGATAACTGTGCACTTCCAACGTTGTGGCAATTTTTCGGAAACGGGCCATTTCTCTACCAACACGACAATGCTCCGTGCCACAAAGCGAGTCGTGTACAACAGTGGTTTGCGGACTCAGGGGTCGAAGAAATGGGTTGGCCGGCACAAAGTCCCGACCTCAAACCTATAGAGAGTCTGTGGGATGAATTGGAAAGACGCTTGCGGGCCAGATCACATCGGCCAACTTCTGTACCTGAACTGATTCTCGCTCTTCGGGAGGAATGGAGGAACATTCCGGAAAGTACCTACCAACATTTGGTGGAAAGTCTTCCCCGAAGGGTGGAAGCTGTGATTCGGGCAAAGGGATGTGCAACGCCCTATTGATTTCCAGGAAATCGTGGCTAGAGCGCAAACGTGCATGTGTCCGGATATTTGTGATCATATAGTGTATATTGCAATAGCTACATTATTTATCTTTGGCCCGCATTCGGCATCGGAATTCCGTCTTCATCTTGTCATCAGTTTACTACAAGATTAATCGGCGAAATAGCCTAACGAGAGACGTTACTTCATTTCGGTTAAACCGAGGCCAACGAGAGACAGGCCAGGGCACTTAAAAGTCACATGATCATCGGGGTCCGGGCAACAATCCATCCTTCATTGTTTCCAACAAACGAAAAAATGCTGATTATTAAAATCCAAGATGGAGACAGTGAAGGATGGATTGTTGGCCGGACCCTGATGATCATGTGACTTTTGAGTGCCCTGGCCTGTCTTTCGTTGGCCTCGAGTTAAACTACCGCATTAAGGGTCAAAAACCGACCGGTGGATTCTTATCTACACATCCGTTATGAATCCTTCGTTCTCTCTAAGACGGACAACGGCTTAAAGCAAAGTATTTATGATATTTCCCAATGCGCAAGACTTCCACTGTGTTAACTTTTTAATTATTTGACATTTTTCGTTATTTTGAGTTATAATAAATATTCTAGAATGCCATTTGATGAAAACAAATAGACTTAAAAAGCAAATGATGTTAAAATTAAGTAAGTAAATAAATAAAACTCTATAATTTCATGATGTATAATTTAATTTCGATAGTTTTTCTTATACAGGGTGGTTATAATTAAAGTGACACCATTTAGACCTTCTAGCGACCGTTCTGGTAATCAGATTTTGACGAAGCTTGAGATATATGTTATACAGACTATGGGGAAGAGAATTTTGCAACAAAAAATTAGTTCACATTTTGACCGCTACTTCAAAATATGGCGCTGGTCATGTAAGAAACTATCTGAGAATTTTTACTCAATCAGAGACATTATGCAAATGAGATGTAAAATTAAAAAAGCTTTAAAATGACAGTGAAATTAAATGTAAAGTCATTCTTCACGATAGCTTTAGCTAAAAAGGTTCGAGCTTTATTGGTGAAGTTATTTTACCAGAAATCCAATAATGCTTCTGCTGCACTAAGAGAATATCAACATTTGAAAAACTTGCGAAATGGGCCTATGTCCATCAATGGTATAAAAAAGATGATTAGGAAATTTGAAGAAACTGGTGAGTTGGGTGTGCTGCCAGGGAGAAGACGGAAACGAATTGCAATGAGACTGTTGAAGACGTTGCTGCTGCTGTAGTGGAGAGTGCTTCAAGTTTCCAATATTCTTCAGCAAGTGCTCGAGCCGTATCACGTGATTTGTCTATTCCGTGGTCTACGGTACAAAAAGTTTTACGTTCCATTTTAAAATGGCATCCATACAAGATCCAGGTGGTTCAAAAGTTGCTTCATGAAGTTCCGGAAAAACCCACTGAATTTGCTTGCCAGTTTCTGGCTAGAATAGCCATTATTAATGCATGGCCATGGAATATTTTGTGGTCAGATGAAGCGAATTTCACACTAGACGGAGCAGTGAATGCTCAAAACTATCTCATCTGGGGTACTGAAAAGCCCATGGTTGTGCATGAAAAGCTTTTGCACTTTAATTACGTGACTGTATGATGCGGATTCAATTCACATTTGATTCTTGGGCCCCTTTTTCTTTGAAGAGAACACTCCTCAAGGCACTAAAAGATGTTCAATCACTGGTGCACGTCACTGCGAACTTCTGCAGCAGAAAGTTATTCCTGCTTTACAAATTAGTTAATGTTTAGACACTACTGTCTTTATGCAAGATGGTGCAACACCCCACATTGCACGACAAGTGAAGGAACTGCTTCATGCTCGTTTTGGAGATGATCGGGTGGTTTCGAGAACTTTTCCAACAGAATGGCCTCCTCGTTCACCGGACTTAAACCCTTGTGACTTCTGGTTGTGGGGATATTTGAAAGATAATGTCTATGAAGGAAGAATACGGACTGTCCCTGAATTGAAAGCAAGCATAACACGCCTTATCACTGCGATTCCTCAGGAAACCCTTCGCTCTACTGTGGAACATGCAATAATGCGCTTTGAACATGTCATTGACACAAATGGAATGCACACTGAACAAATGCTCTCATTTTATAAATTTCTCTGTTTCTAACTTGTTTTTGTTATTATTCATGCGCCACATTTTGACGTAGCGGTCAAAATGTGAACTAATTTTTTATTGCAAAATTCTCTTCCCCATGGTCTGTGTAACATATATCTCAAGTTTCGTCAAAATCTGATTACCAGAACGGCCGCTAGAAGGGTCTAAATGGTGTCACTTTAATTATAACCACCATGTATATTTAATAAATGTAACACTGCAAAAAAATCATTTTAATTTTGACACATTTGAAATACAGAGGACATCGACGATGTCATAATGATGAAACAAATTTCTAGTACTACACTTTAATATTTAAAAGGGAAAAAATTCGCTTGAATATTTAAAAGAAAATAAAAGAAAACAAAAGTATTTTTCAAAAGTAAGGATGGATAATGATCGTAAAATACAATGTGGCTGAATTACAAAGGAGCTGCTTGTTGTTTTTACAACGTCTGTCTGTCCCCTTTATAATTTCTGCCTTTTGAAATTCGGAATGTAGCTTACTAAGAACTTGTAAAACTTCACTACTTAGTTGGAGTCGGAGTTAGAGAGGACCAAAAGATCTGCGTGTATTTTAAGTATGTAAAGGAGGGAATTCGGTACGCAGATTTCTCTGCGCAAGATCTACATTACTATTGAAGTTTGGATTGGAGTTGTCGGGGTGGCAGTCACTTGGTCTTTACAACTATAGCAACATATGCGATGTGATATATCATTTGATCAGAAATGATGAGAAACGAAAGAAGATAGAGCTCTCTAACATTTTCTAAATACTACGTCCGAGAATATCAATTTTATGATTAAAAAAATTGGGATGGGGGGGGGGTTAAAAAGAGCAGACAAAAGGTTAAAAATAGATGATCTCAAGCCTTCTGCTACCCTCCTCGAGGAGATTAATTTTTGTTCTATGAATGAATGCCTCAATTAACCGCTACGTTTCGTATACGTATGATGCCATAGTGGCGAAAAATCATGGGCAAGCTCAAATCGACTTGAGCTTTGAAAACTGACTGTCACGAACTTGGAAAAAAAAGAAGCGAGGAAAGCGAGTTTTGCGAAATTGGAGCCAGAAAGAAGACTGGATGGAAAGGAAAGAGGCATACAGAATTTGGACTTGATGCGAGAAGGAGTTAAAGAGCCAGGTTCCGTAGGGGTTGATATCGTGGTTCGAGCTTAAGCCAAGGAGATGGATTGGTGACAGCTTGAATAGAAGCAAGGATATTGCGGAGAGCCACAAGCCAAGAACGGCAACGACGATGACGAAACCTCGTTGTTTTTCAACCAAGGTTCTATATAGAAAAGCGACGTTCCCGAAATGAATTATACAGAGGCGGAGCAACAATGTTAAAAGGCTGAGCCAAGCAATTCGGATCAGAAGAAAGGCGCCGCAGGAAACGTTTTTCTTGACGCTGAACCTCGTTATAAGGCCGTGGAAAGGCGGCGAGCAGCATGGCAACTTTGTGCCACAAGCGGAGCTCTAAACTACAGATTTGGAAAGGTCATTTTATTTCCGCATACCACCAGTTTAACGCTTTGTTTTTAAATAATCTTACGCTTCTGTTGTGTGTAAGCAGTTGTAACACTTGTTTCCTGAAATTAACGCTATCGGCTTGGTGTATGGGGTTTCCCCTTTGGACTTACTGCCTATTGTAGGGATGACTTGGGTGTTTTCTACGACATGTGGCTGTCCATCCTTTTTCTCTAGCGAAGCCTAAATTCTTGTGCGCAGCTTACTAATTTTTTTTATTGAAACCTAAGAGGTGAATGAACTTTTCATTGGTCTGTCGCGTATCAGGTTAAGGAGAAGTTTATCTTGCTGCATTGTTTATAATAGACTATCTATCTGGTCGGTAAAAGCTTTGATTGATAGGCCTCGACCTAAAAAAAACAAGAAGGAACAATGACGACAGGAAACCACTGTTCCACATAAGTTTTTTCATCTGAACAGCTCAGCCCGTTCTGATCAATCCCACTGTATACGTTGAAGAATGCATCGTGGCTGCCGAAATGCGCATACGTCTGAAAAAAAAACTTATGTGGAGCAGTGTTTCCTGTCTTCATTGTTGCATTTAGTCCACAGTTTTTGTCTCCAACTACATCTCGAACAAGAAGGAATTGGACACCATCAAGACCCACGCAAAATTTAATGGATATATTGTACTAGCAGAAGGAAGTCACCGACAAACTCAGGAAGAAAATTGAGAAGACCCTGAAAATAGAGCAAGTCATAACCCTTAGGATTAAAATAAAAGTAAATTGGAACAAGACCTAATCGTGGGCATTTCCGTATAACCAACACCTTAATCGTGGTCTTCGTAAACTCTGTAAAGATTTTAATTATAAAGTAGCATTCAGGTGCGGCAGTATTGTTAGGAATACTGTGTAAAATTAAGGACATAATACCCAAAGAAATAAAGGCGGTTGCCTATAGGTTCGATTGTGCCAATTGCCCAAAACACTACATAGGAAATTCTCGCTGTGCCCCAAATGTAAGAATGAAGGAACATATTGCCTGTATAGAACATGTCAGATGGGGGTAAGTCTTCCTTCACGGACGATATTCTAAAGGAAGGGCACGATTACGCAGTCGACAACTTTAAAGTTATTTATTCTTGCAGTGATCCTAACTTGCTGCCATTTCTCGAATCCTTGGAAATAGATATAAGCAAACCATCAAACCAACTCCTCAATGGGGATGATGGTCCAATGCCGGTGGAAGAGTGGTTACTGTTGAAAGACTTCCTTTTATATACACTCATCGACAAAAATATGGAGATTTTGAGAAAACTAAGAAAACCTTTCTAAATAATGAATTTTACAGAAAAAACGGATAATTTGTTATAAACGAATTTATTTTTTTTCAATTCTGTAGTACTTTCAATATCTCTACAAAATATTTTATGTGTCAGAAATCATTTTTTCAACACCAATAAACAAAATTGAACATTAAGGACAAGGTCAAAAGTTTGGAGATTTGCCTTTCTTATGACAAAAGTTTGGAGATTTTTAAGTTAGTACTTTGTCCAGCCGCCCTTAGCTTTAATGACTGCTTGGACACGTTGCCTCATAGATTCTATAAGACGCTGACATTCTTCTTTTGAGATCTTGCACCAAATAGAAGACACAGCATTACTTAAATCTTCCTTTCGAAGAATTTTTTCCTTTGGCGACTTCTTTTTTCATCCTACCCCATTCCAAAACTTGAATATTTTGTTCTTCAAACCAATACGTTGTTCCTTTTGCTCTATGACAAGGGGCTCCATCTTGCTGATAAATGAAATCACCGTCAGGAAAATAGAATGCAGCACTTGGTATCAGATAATCAGCCATTATTTCAGTGTAATGTGCACTGTTCACATTTCCATTTATTAAACACAAACTTCCAGTTCCATAAGCAGTTGTAGTACCATAGGCCATGATTCTAGGTGGAAATTTCACTTTAGTTGACACACATCTAACGTCCATCTTTTCTTCTCTCTTACGTACGACTTTTAGTTTGCCATCACTTTGAAGGCTAAACCGACTCTCATCACTGTAAATCATTTTTTCCATTGTTCGTCAGTCCAGCATGAATGTTTACGGGCCCAATCCAGTCGCTGTTTCTTCATTTTTTGGTTAGCAGTGGCTTCTTTTTTGCAGAACAAAACGAGAAACCTTTCTCCTTCAAACGGCGGATTGTTGTTTTTGATGAAACATCCTTATGAGTGATAGCGTTCCATTTTGCAGTAATTTCTTTAACTGTTTGATGTCGTGACTGTCGTATGTATAATCCCCATAAGATGTTTGTCTTCATTTTTACTTGTGATGTACTTTCTACCGCACCGTTGTTGGACAGCGCTTGTTCCGTTTTTTTTTTTTTTTGTATTTAATAATTATTTTGTTCACCGCTTTGGTAGTACAGCCAACATCTTTTGTTATAACCACTTGTTTCTGGTTTTCTTTCCATTTGCTGACAATTAAATCACGGATAGCTTGAGGAATCTGCTTGCTTAGAGGCATGTTATCTCTCATGCACAAAGTAAGCGAGTTTTTAAATGAAAATTAAAAAATATACCTATATAATAATCGACAAGTCCACACGGAAGTAATTTAAATACTACGCAGGCAAGTTATAGTATTTTTATACACTTTTGTCAAAATTTTAACGTTTTAAAAATAAAATCTCCAAACCTTTATCTTACTAAAGGCGGATCTCCAAACTTTTAACTCTAGTCATAAAGTTTATTTTACTTTTCGTTAGTTGAAAAATTCATTTTAAACATATCAATTTTTATATAAGTAGTAAACATGCTAAAGATTTGAAACTAAAACCGTTTTGGGGCTTTTTATAGAAATTACTCGCTCTTTCTGTAAAATTCATTATTTTAGAATGGTTATCCTGGTTTTTTGAAAATCTCCATATTTTAGTCGGTGAGTGTAAAAAGTAATGTTAAAAAAGTTAATTCCGTATTTAGGGGTCTTTATTTTGATTCCTTTTTTTTATTTTTTGGATTCTTTTCAACTGGTAAGTAATCTTAGTATACCTACTGCGCACCGGATTGGTCACCATCGTCTTTGTGTCTTTTTAGGGTTTTAGCATCATTTAAAACCCTATTAACGACGGTACAGATGTATGTACTCTGTAAGGTGTATATCACACGCTATAACTTTTGAAATTTGACCTACAGGCTTGAAATTTTGTACACCCGTAGGCCCTATACAGAGGAAGGTGCGAAAAATATAGCGTGGGTGCCCTGGGGCCCTTCAGGGGCCACTTGTATGAATTTCATGGTTCCTTTTTTGTCTTTTTAACAAAGAGGCCTAAAATCCTGAAATTTCGTAAATTTGTAGTGCGGTTCTAAGAAAATAAAACCAATGTACAAGAAAAGTGATATAAGCCTCTAGGGCCCCGCCGGAGGTCCCGAAGCCCCAAATACAATTGAAGCTATAACATTTGAACGGAACGACCTAGGAACCTGAAATTTTGTATGTTTATTGTACGGTACTAAGCAAATTTAGCAAATATACAAGAAATGTGATGAAGGCCTCTGGGTCATCGCCAGAAGACCCCGAGGCCTCAAATCAAAGTCTAAACGGAAAGTCTAGAAACCTGAATTTTTGTCATAAAATGTTAGGTATATTTAACGTTGAAAAATATGATTATATATAAAGATTCTTGAAAAATTATTTTTTAACTTCAATAGGTTTTAATATAAACAAAAAAATTATAAGAAAGGATTATAAAACTGACTACATCTGCTATCGTACAAAACTGTTTAAATATAGGAATTTAATACTCAATATAGTTGAGCCGTTATCAATAATTATAAAAACCTTCCATCCCCCAAAATATAAAAATCCTATATCCAATATTTACATTTAAAATGAAAAACATCCCATTATCTAAAAACCCTTGAGCAGCACTTTAAAATATATACAAAATATATGTTTAAATTATATACAGAAATATACAAAAATATACATTTAAAATCAAACCATAGATTAATATAAGCTGCACTGTCTAAAATCCTGATAATTTTAGCACTTGACTAAAAATTTGGAACTTGACTTGTGAAAATTTCCTTTACAGGACTTGAAGAAATGTTACACCTTGCAAGTGGCGAAAAATCCGTTTTATACGATAGAAAAATGTCCAAGATATATTCCAACAAATGTTATCTTTGAAGTCAGTTGAAGAATCATAAATAATAAAAATAAAATTTCATCATTTTCACCATGATTAACGTTTTCGAGGTCATCAATACCTCATCATCAAATCGAATACACAAATCCCACTCTCCCTCCCAAACAATGAAGTAAAAAAAGAAATTAAAAATAAAAAAATTACACAATTGAAAATTATAAAATCAACCAATCAGGGCTTATGTCGTACGATGTCTACGCTATCGTATTTTCATCTTCTTTTATTAAGAGCGCTTCTTTAATTATTCTTTTTTTGTAATTTATATATTTATATATATTTTTTTGTAATTTATATATTTGTAATTCAGTGCAGCTTATATTAATCTATGGTTTGATTTTAAATGTATATTTTTGTATATTTCTGTATATAATTTAAACATATATTTAGTATATATTTTAAAGTGCTGCTCAAGGGTTTTTAGATAATGGGATGGTTTTCATTTTAAATGTAAATATTGGATATAGGATTTTTATATTTTGGGGGATGGAAGGTTTTTATAATTATTGATAACGGCTCAACTACAGGTATTGGACATTGAAACTGAAACACCTTCGCAAATAGCACTGGATACCCCCAGGGCTAAATAGAACCTTCTGCTAGGTAATTAATCGTATGCATATCAATGAATTACGTGTCAGAGTTCTTGGTAGTCACTCCAGTAGAAAAGTTCGATAGTAAGCTTCAAATTGTCTGTGCAGAGCGCTATAATGGGAGACATATCCGACTTCAAAAGAGGGCAGATTGTTGGCGCGCGTCTAGCAGGTGCATCCGTGTCCAAAACTGCCACACTTTGTGATGTCTAGCGTGCTACAGTATCCAGGGTGATGTGTGCATATGAACAGGAAGGACGAACCACGTCCAGGAGGAGCAACTGCAGGAGAAAACGGAAGTTGTCGGAAAGAGACGTCAGGACATTGACCAGGATTGTTGCACGAAAGCGGAAAACCACCGCAGCAGAAATCACCGCAGAAATGAATACACACCTCCAGGAACCTGTGTGCACGAAGACAATCCGTCGTTGCTATACCGAAGCCTTTCATCAGTAGTACAAATCCTCCAAGCGGGTTCAGAGGTACCGGACGCATAAAACTTGGACGTTGGATGACCTCAAACGCGTCATATTCTCGGATGAGTCCAGCTACACTGTCTTCCAAACAACAGGGAGGGTATTCGTCTGGAGGAGCCCCTCTGATGCCTACAACCCAGACTGCTTGGCAGCCACAGTCAAACACGGAGGTGGATCAGTAATGGGTGGATCAGTAATGGTTTGGGGTGCAAACTGTGCAGGACCTCTACCGATCCTTCCCAAGACGTGTTGCTGCTGTGGTGGCTGCCCACGGTGCCCCAACACCTTATTAAATCAAGATTTTGGATTTCTACCAGGTGTTTCAGTTTCAATGTCCAATATCTGTATATTGAGTATTAAATTCCTATATTTAAACAGTTTTGTACGATAGCAGATGTAGTCAGTTTTATAATCCTTTCTTAAAATTTTTTTGTTTATATTAAAACCTGTTGAAGTTAAAAAATAATTTTTCAAGAATCTAAATTTTTGTTTACTTATAGAAAATTACTTAAAAATTTAGCTAATATACACTAAAAGCTGGTATAAGCCTCTTGGGTCTCGACAAGGGCCCTCAGGCCCCAATCACAAATCAAGCTAGTAACTTTCGAACTAGAAGTCTAGAAACCTGATTTCTTGCATATTTATGGTGTGTTACTTAAAATTTTAGCTATTTACACTAAAACTTATATAGTCTTCTGGGGCCCTGGCAGGGGCCCTAAACACAAACCGAGTTATAATATTTGAACGAAAAGGCTTAGAATTCTGAAATTTTGTATAGTTATAGTAGTTTACTAAAAGATTTAGCTAATATACATTAAAGCTAAATGATACATTAAATTAAACTTGATTTAAGCCTCTTAGGTCTCGACAGAGGCTCTGAAACCCAAATCACAAATCAAGCTCTATCATTTGAATAATAAAAAGGCCAAAGAACTTGATAGTGCGTAACTTAAAAATTATAGACAATAAACACTGAGTGAGCGTGTTATGACCACCCTGTCAGTATCTGCGGTGATTCTTTGTGGCATTGATTCCACGAGATGTTGGAAGATGGTGGGAGGAATCTGACACTATGCCTGATGGATAGCACTGGCTAGTTGTGCTAGATTGGACGGTGGTGGATCCAGCCGTCTGATGGTTCGTTCGATTTCGTCCCACAAATGTTCAATTGGAGTGAGATCTGGGGATTGTGGGGGCCACCGAAGTAAGGTAAAGTCCCCCTAATGTTCCTGGAACCATTCCTGCACAATGCGAGCTCTATGGCATGGCGCATTGTCTTGCTGGAAGTAGCCATCTCCATTGGGGTACGCAATCAACATGACAGGGTGGACTTGATCGGCGACGATATGGAGGTATGCTGTGCCATCCAGACGTTGTTTAACACATATTAACGGACCCAATGCATGCCAGGAAAACATTCCCCAGACCATAACACTGCCCACTGGCCTGAAGGGTTGTACTCATGCATGCGGGGTCCATGCTTTCGTGCTGTTTCCGCCAGATTCTCACGTGGCCGTCTGCATGATGTAACTGGAATCGTGACTCGTCAAACTACATGATTTGTTTCTACTGCTCGATAGTCCAGTCCTTGTGCTCCTGAGCAAATTGGAGTCGTTTCCGCTTGTTGGCTGCAGACAGCAAAGGTGTGCGGACAGGTTCTCGGCTTCCGTATCCCATGCGATGCAGTGTGCGGCGTACAGTGCATTCAGAGACCGTTTTAGAGGACCCCTGATTAAGATCAGCAGTGATTTGATGCATAATTGCCCTTCTGTTATACTTTACCAGTCGTGACAGTCTCCGTTCTGTCCGATCATCAACCATCCGCGGGCGGCCACAACGCGAACGTTCAGACCCTGTCTTCCGGGTAATCGTCCAGTCTTTAAATACTTTAACGACGGCTGTTATTGAGCACCCCACGAATGCTGCTGTTTCGCTGATACTCGCTTCATATCTCCGAGCACTTACAATCATCCCGCTTTCGAAGGCTGTTAAATCGCATCGTTTACCCATAGTTGAAGAATGGAACACATCTACTGTTGTCGACGACACTCAGCTTTTCCTTTTTATATTGGTCCGGCCCGCTAGCAACATAGTAGTGACGTCCGTGCGCGCATTTGCATAAACATGTCAGGTGGTCATAATATTATTCTCACTCAGTATATATTAAAAATTATATAAGGCTCTTGGCCGGGGCCATGCGGGCCATACATGCCATCAAGCTATAAATTTTGAAACCAGAAGTCAGAAACATGAAATGTTTTACATTTATAATGTGTTGCTTAAAATTTTAGCTATTACACACTAAAACTGATATAGTCCTCTGAGGTCTCGGCAGGAGCCGCGAGGCTCCAAATGCAAATTAAGCTATAACTTTTGTACGAAAAGGCCTAAGAACCTGAAATTTTGTATTTGTGCCCATCCACTTATTATTGTCATGAGCCGCTACTGCTCGTAACATTTTGATGCTAAAACCCTTATATCATTGGATAACGATGCCTTAACTAATTTTTTCTGCTTAATTAGATTGTTCACCTTTTTGTATAAACGGGCTATTCTTCTGTACATTCGACTTTCGATCCTTTGATTGTCCAAGTTTTCTCGCTGTAGAAACTGACTTTTTCAGCGAAATGTACATACGAGGTATTAAACTCTTGTTGTGGAATTGTGTTTTCGTCCTTTATTTCTCTGTTTTAGGTAACCATTGTCTATAGTTTCTGGCTTGTCTAATATATGTGTACATTCATAGATTAAACTGTTATTTACGAATATTGAAGTTGAATTTCTTCTGCTGTTAAGAATTTTAAACCTTTTAAGTTCGTTTTCTTTGAATGCCACTATAATATACAGGGTGAGTCAAAAGTCTGTTACCCCCTTCCTATCTTGGATACCAATGTAGTTATGCAAATTCCAATACAGGGAATGAATAGGAACTTGAGGGTGCTCTATCTGATGGAGTACCTTTCATCATCTCAAATATGCATATTAGGACACATCCAAATTCTATCTCGAAAACTGTAAGAGATACACAAAAAATTCCAATTGCACATTTGTTCAACAGCAAATTACAAACAAAACAAAAAAAGTTCATCAAAATCCAATGAGCGGATCACCACAATCCTCACTGCAAGCTCTGCAACATTAATTCCTTGATTCGTGTCAAGACTGAGGCAAGGGATGAGTGGCGATAGGAGGAAACAAGAGCAACACAATCTAACGATCCTGGGTTCAAGTCTCGGAAGTAACCATCGAGTGTTATTTTTCCTTCTGAATACCATTTGCCAAGATGCAAATTATTTCATGCATCATCCTCATCCTGTTCTGGAAAGTTGCACAATTTACCATAAAGTCACCAGTTTCCTGTGCAATTGTTAAAGGCATGTTAAAGCTGACAAAAAAACAACAGACCAAAGCAAGATGGCACACTACACTAACCTACGTGGTCCTCTACTTTGGTTAGGTGAGGCAAACTTATCATGCAACAACCAGGCTTTATCAAGAAAGATACCCCAATCAACGCCAACCATCACGTCAAGCAATCAGACAAATTGTACAACGATTTCTGGATACAAGAACTGTCCAATAGCGTCAGCGTGAAGGTCGACCAAGGAGACGCACTACTGAGGTAACCACATTAGCAGTCTTGGCATCCGTTGCTGCAAACCCTCACACCATCAGAAGAGCAATTGCCGCACTAGCTGTCTGTTCCCAACGTACTGTCATTAGGATCCTACATGCAAATCGTTTCCACCCGTTTCATGTACAGTCGGGTGCAAAAGGGTTTTTACCTGCTCCCTAGGAACTGAGCTTACCGGAGGTTAATTGTTTGCAAAATCAGGTACTTTTACTGAGAGTCAAGGCAGATTAGACTGGACCTGCCCTTTCTGAATGAAAATATGGTAGAAGGTATACTCTTGGAATGTGCTGTTCATGTGCTCAATTATGACGTAAGTCTAAATCTCTTTGCACCCGACTGTACACTGCCACCAAGAGCTATTGACAGCCGATTACATCAGTCGCACCATCTTCTGCAACTGGTTTCTCTGTCGCCTAGATGATGATCCAAACTTCGCGAATGAGGTGTTTTGCCCAGTTTTCCCGGGATGGAGTCGTCAACAAGCACAATCTTCATTACTGGGCAGAAGAAAACCCTCGATGACTGCAAGAAGCAACTCATCAAGTGAAGTCGAGGATAAATATGTTGTGTGGGCTGTACAATGGCTCGATTGTGGGACCGTATTTTTACGAGGGAACTCTCACAGCAGAACGCTACCGGATGAAATCCTCAGTGGTAAAGTGGCAGATTTTGTTGATGCTCTGCCACTAGCCTCTAATCAGCAGATGTGATATTTTGGATTATATGCACGTGAACATCTAACTGAGATGTTTAGAGATCGATGGATTGGCCGAAGAGGGCCAGTTCAGTGGCCGCACGCTCGCCTGATCGCCACTTGTTTTTTTCTTGTAGAGCTACATCTGATGGCATCTTTAAAATATCGTGCGGAATTATACTATGGTGCAAGTGGACATCACATTGAACACTATCTGGATTGATGGAAAGACTTACTTTGTATCAGATGACTGTTTGTAAGCAACAAACAGTAAAACAATTGTCCTGTTGCAGAGCTTGCAACGAGGATTGCGGGTGATCCGCTCATCGGATTTTGGTGAACATTTTTTTTGCTATGTTTGGAATTTGCTGTTGAACAAATGTGCAATTGGAATTTTGTTTATGTATCTCTTACGGTTTTCGAGATAGAATTTGGGTGTGTCCTAATTTGCCTATTTGAGATGATGAAATGTGCTCCAAGAGATAAAACATCCTCAAGTTCCTATTCATTCCCTGTATTGGAATTTGCGTAACTACACTGGTATCTAAGATAGGAAGGGAGTACAGACTTTTGACTCATTCTGTATATTAAAATGGTAATGTGCTCTATTGCATTCATTACAGAAGGCACTCCAAGATGTCGAAGTTTTGGACATCAGTGACGAATGCAGCATGCCTCTCGTCGAGACTGCTCTGATTAATAATGATGATCAAATGGTACAAATATTGCTAAACATAGCTTTAGAAAAACATCCACAAACTCAATCGTGGGCTCTCAACTTTGCTAGCAGCATTATGAAAGTTAACAGTCATTGCTCTGAAATTTGCATCTTTAGTGAGTTGATCAAAGATCACATGCAGAAGCACAATAACAATCCCAAGTGAGTTGAAGCTTTTGTTTATTTAAAGAGAATAATTCATATAAAACTAATTTTGTTTAAAATCTAAGTTATTTTCATTAATGCTTATTAAATGAAAGGATTTGCAGAATGGAATCCTTCCGTCTATCCAATGCACCAAATTCAGTAAGTGAAAATAAAAAAGATAAAAAGTTTACAATACTCTTATATTGGAGAAGTGACTAACAACTGGTTTCGCCTTTTAATTCTCCAATAAATATGTGTTGTGAATCTTCTATGTCTTTCATTAATACACACAAAGACTTGTAGAACCCCCCACCCCTGGCATTGTAAACTGTAGGTCACGTTTAGTAAGCTGTGTTGTCCCCTTTCACAGAAACACGCAGCACAACGTGCTGCCATGCTCAAAACTAGGATATTCAACAATGGTTAGGGAATGGCATCCCATTCCTGGGGTTTAGGTTCGGAAACCATGATGGCTAATCCATGCACCGGATGTCCTGGTGCTCCAGGTAGTCATCAATCATGCCAGCCCGATGCAGACGAGCTTTTATCGTCGATGTAAAGGAGACTGGATCTACCGCACCCCTGAATATGGTGCCGCAAGGCAGTATCCCTTTACATCTGGCCATTTATGGCCCTCTATCGAAGACGTGTACCAGTGTACGGGAACCCATTATGATGTCCGCCCAAATCATCACACCGCCACCACCATAACGGTAATGCTCTATGATGTTCGCGGGGTTGGACGTGCCCCACGCTATTTCCAGATACGTCGAGAATCAGAGTTCGGGACTCATCTGAGAACATGATCTGACTCCACTGTCCTTGTGTCCATGTACCATGTTCGGTGCACTAAGCCAGCCGTTTCCTACTGTTTTCCTGGTTAATGGGGTCGTCGAGCCTACAGGCCAAATGTGTGGGGCCTCGATGGAAACATTAATCTCAGTGGCCGCTGACAGCCATCTGACAGTATCCCTGACTGCCCTTGTTCCTACGGGCATATAGAGCAAGGTAGCGGTCTTGTCTGGGCGTGATGAATCTTAGACTACACTGACTAAAGTGTCTGCGGATGTTTCCATCCGGCCAGAACCGTATCTACAGTCTTGAAATGAAGTTAGTTGACACATTCAGCGCTCGAGACACTTCAATCTGGGACTGGCCTGCTTCCAGTAGTCCAATTATTCGTCCTCACATTTTACTCTCTGAATGGACACGATGAGCAAATAGCAACAATTATTGAATGCTCAATTGCCAATGAAAGTTAAAAAAACACGTTCAGTAAGACCTGTGTCGCAAGATTAAATATTATTGCTACCTATATATTTAATGATGGAATATACAGGACCTATAGAATGGCCTTACCAAGTTTGGTGCTGATCGGATGGGCGAAGGGTCTCATTCTGCATATCCCTTAATTTATGTTAGTTTGCTGAGGTGCCGTGATAATCTCAATTAATCTAGTCTTAAATTGATCTATAATCATTTTAAATAAACCTTTGATAACTTAACTGAATATGAGATATAATCAAAATTTTACTATTAATTTAATAATGTAAAATCTTAAATAAAGTATTAATAAAATTACTACAGGGAAAAAATATAGTTGCATTCAATACTTTTACTTAAGTGAAAGTGACTTTGTCTTTGCTTTTGAAAAGGAAAGAAAATTGGTTTTGTTGTGAACGAAACCGGAAGTGAAAAAATCACTTTTGCTGCTTTTGTAATACCCCATTCGTACTACAGCTGGGCTAGATCGAGTTGAGCTAGCTTATCCGGGCTAGCTCAGCTCAGGCTAGCTGATGAAGCCAAACCGTTCGCACTACATTCTAGCTTGACCGAGTTTTATCAGATTCGATACCACTAAAACCTGAGCTTGTTAATAAGTCACTGTCACTGCTATCAGTGCCACTATTTGCATCGTCGTCCTCCATGTTTTATGTTGCCGTGTCTCACTCATGTCTTTTTTTTTGTGCGTAAAATAACTGAAACAATGATATTTTGAAGAATGTTTGTTCGTTATTGCCCTTTCCCTCAGTCAATATGTCTAGAACTTAACACCTAATTTCACGGAAACCCCTGCACCATTTAAATCATTTAAAAAAAAAAAAATCCTAAACATTTTTCTACCAATAAAAAAAAAGTGCTCCAAAACCGGGTCCTTATTAAATTTGAAATGGGTCATTAAAATGAAAAGAAAACATAAATATTGAATGAAAGAAAAGCATTTATTTTCTATAAAATCAATCATAAAATGCAAATTCAAATACTTTTAATGAAATATCAATTTCTTCAAAGGCATATGCAATTCTAAAATCATATAAAAGATCAATAAGATGTTAACAAACATCAGGATAATAATTAAAAGAAAGAACAAAGCATATTGAATGGCTACGATGTGGATGTGAAATAAAAGAACCAATGACGTTCTTTAATATATGTCATTGAAAAGAACATACATCAAATTTTCAAAATTTAATTTTGAGTAAATTTTTGAGAATAATTTTTATTAATAATGCAAATAAGACTGTTAATAAAGATCAATTAAAGGCTATTAATAACGCATTATTTTCTTGCATGGGGACGAGTTTTAGCGCCATTGTGATAAAAATAAGAAACCTATTTGCCTCCCATTATCGATGCGGAAAAACATCGAGTGGACAGGCCTTCTAAATTCTAGTTGGTCATGCCATTGTCTTTAGATCACGGTCTCCTGTAGACAAGGCCAGCTCACTCAGACAAAATGGCGGCAATAGAAGGCTGGCAGATGATACAGCTGAGATGGATGATTTTTTAATGTTCAGCCAAAAAATGTCAAAAATGCAATATATGTTATTTTATTCACAATAGTATTCACATTAAAATATTACAATCGTCTAAGTATTTAAAATCTAGTAAGAAAAATAATTCTCGTTGAAAAAGTCAGTTTAGCTTAATAAATCTGAAACACAGGTGATTACAAAAGAACTTCACACTTTTAAAAATTTATTACATCAAAGCTATTCAGAATATAGACACACCACATACGGATTCTTAAAGAAAAATTCTTGAAGTTTATTGTGACACAGTTAAAGATGTTCAATATGCCCCCCTGTAGTCGAATTCGTCCCAATCCGCATTAACATGTCTCCATCAATCCCACGTATCGCTACCGTAATGCGTTCTTTCAGCTCGTCTAGGTCACGGGGAAGGGGTAGGGTGAAGACCTTATCCTTTACACACCCCCAGAAAAAGAAATCACAAGATGTGAGGTCGGGGCTCCGCGGTGGCAACTTTGCAAGTTCCAGGTTATTGTTTGCTCGACCAATCAATCCTCAGGTTATTGTTTGGTATCATCCTCAAGTTACGTATTGCTACATGTAACAATAAACTTCCAGAGTTTTTCTTTAAGAATCTGTATGTGGTGTGTCTATATTCTGAACAGCTTTGATGTAATAAATTTTTAAAAGTGTGAATTTCTTTTGTAATCATCCTGTACATTATTGTAATACACTGCTCAAAACAATTAAAGGAACACTTGTAGAATCCCTTACAGAGGGCGTAAATAATACTTTTTAGCAATTTCATCTTCTGCAACATGAAACCTACTATCTCCCTCATATGAAATGGTTGAAGCCAACACATTTTGCTGCCAGATGTTCTGAGAAATTTGCATAGCAATATAACCCCCCGGAAAACAAAGTGGTTACATGCCAGTGCAGTCTTTGCTTGGAGATAACGGTCGAACATTAGAAGGTGCAGGTATTCCTGGAACGTTGTTGTTAGTGCTCTGACATGCCACGAAGGCATCTTGAAGCAGTAGAAGCTGCGAGAGCCGTAACATTGCTCCAAACAGGTGAATCATTTCGAACTGTGGCAAATGCCCTCAATGTGTCCTGTTCCGTCATTTTCCGACTGTGGACACGATTCCAGGCGACTGGCCAGTACACACGAAGAGCTGGGCAAGGTCGCCGACGCTCAACAACCACCAATCAAGATCGTTATGTGCGGACTTGTGCCCTGCGCCGAAGAACCTCAACGTCCAGAGACCTGAGAAAAGACCTGCAGATGTCAACTGGGGTAGCTGTTTCAGATCAAACAATCCGGAACAGATTACGTGAAGTTGGCTTGAGAGCCAGACGACCAAATCGAGTGCCTAGGCCACATACAGGCGCGACTAGAGTTTGCACATCAACATGTCACCTGGCAGCTTCGCCACTGGCGTTCTGTTCTCTTCACAGACGAGTCAATATTCCGCCTGACCCGCTGTGATGGCCGTCTACGTGTCTGGAGACGACGTGGTGAGCGAAATACCGACGCAACAGTTTGGGAGACTGACCGAAAGGGATGTTGTTCCATTTTGGTTTGGGCTGGCATCTCAATAGACCATCGAACGGATCTTGTGGTCGCCCGCGGGCGAATGACGGCTGACGTTTACATTCGTGACATTCTGGAAGAACATGTTAATGTTGCTGCACATGGTATGGGGCCTGGATTCCTTCTGATGCAGGATAATTCTCGTCCACACACTGCAGCTGTCACTCAAGACTTCCTACGGATGCATGGCATTCAGACCATGAGGTGGCCTGCAATGAGTCCAGACCTAAATCCCCTTTAACATCTTTGGGACATGCTTGACAGGCGAATTCGACACCGCCCTTCAGCTCCAGAAGCACTGCAACAGCTCATCCAGGCACTTACTGAGGAATGAGACCGGCTTCCACAAGATCACATCCGTCGACTGATACGGAGTATGCCTCGAAGGTGCATGGAGGTTACTGCAACCCATGGTAGGCATACACATTACTGAGTGGTGCAAAAACTGATCCCTGGAAGAAACAGGGCATTCTCCTCACAACGTCCAAAGGACATTTCACTTTGTTTTAGGCAGGGGTCCTGCAGTTTCCTGTTTTTTCTTTATGTTTCTTCACCAGTTGTTTCAATAATGCATTCTATTGTTAAATAAACCGTCTTTTAATGATCACATACAGCGATTTTGTCCATATTATTCGTGGTTGCTTCTGCACGCTGCTTAATAGAAGTGTTCCTTTAAATGTTTTGAGCAGTGTATTTTAATGAGAAGAATATTGTGAATTTTTACACTCTGTTTGCTCAGCATTAAAAAAAAACGCTGTGGATACGTCACGGCGCCGTGACCTGCCAGCGTTCACGATGGCTGAAAAAGGGAAGTGACGGGATGCCGTTTGGAATGGCATCTTCAAAGTTTGATGAAATTGCTTTCTTCATATTCCCGCAGAAATTTCGCTAACTCTTCAAACGAAAGGAATCTATGTCCACATCTATAACCGGCGGCCGTAATTGGGACGCATAGCGGCGATCAAAAGGTGGGAGCCACCCCTCCTCGTATCAGTTTTCGCATACAGACGGTCAAAAGACATTGTACAATTCATGGAATCAGTAATAAGAAGTTGCGTATTTAGTGAAGTGTGATTTCAATATTTGCGCGTTAATCGTTTACATGTACGTGAAATCGTTCGCGAATGACTGCTTTGAACGATTCTCGTTTGCGAAAGTACCGTTCCGCCCATCACTAATTATCCGCTGGGTGAACCGCATGCTGTCTTTCATCACGTCACTTCCCTTTTTCGATCATCGTGAACGGTGACAAGTCACAGCGCCGTGGCCGTATCCACAGCGTAAAAAAAAGTCCATTTCACCTATATCATCTGCCAGCCTTTTATTGCCCCCATTTTGTCTGAGTGAGCTGGTCTTGTCTATAGACATAAATGGTCATCGAATTTTGACATTTTCCGTGGTTCAAGCATAACCTACATGATAAGGAAGTTTTCAAGAATCGCCAATGGAAGAAAAGTTTATTAGGAGAAAAGAGTGGGAAGAAACGTCAGTACGAATTTGAATGCCATAGACATTGTGCCACCTGCGTCAGCCAGTGTAAAAATATGGCAGAAAAATTGGTGATACGCGGGCTCCTTCGTCACTATTGGAAAAAGGGACCAGTGCGCGAGCAGCAGCCGCCGAAATTTGCAGGGTGGAAGGTCAGGGTGTGACCAATGACCGGGCAGCACGACGGTGGTTCTCCCGCTTTTCGCCTGGAGACATGGGCCCGGAATATGCGCCAAGGAGCGGAAGACGAAGAAGTGGATGTCGCAGCTCTACGGCAACAATTGGAAGCCAACCCAGGCAGCACCACTCGTGAACTAGCGGCGGACATCGGGACATCATAATCGAGTGTGGTTCGACATCTGCACGCCATGGGAAAGGTCAACAGGAGCTGCCGAGTTGTGCCCCACGAGCTGACGCGCAAGCACAACAACGGGTGAAGGTGTGTTTTCAACTGCAGGAAAAAATCGAGGTTCTGGCACATCTAGCATAGCCCCGACCTGGCACCTTCCGACTACCATCTCTTCCGGTCCATGGCGCGCTTTCTACGTGGACGGCGCTTCGCCAATGTCAGTGAGGTTGAAGACACCGTGGTGATTGTTTCGCCCAGAAATCGGAGGAGTGGTTTCGCGAGGGCATCCGCCAACTGGCTGATCGTCGAATGAACACCATCGAGCATGATGGACTCTACTTTGAAGATTAGGTTGGTTGGTTGAGTTATTAGAATTTTTGGCGTCGATTACTAAGGACATTTTGGGGCCTTTTACACAAGTTTTATCTGTACGCAGCCTCGGACAAACACAAACATCCATGCCCACGAGCGGGATTCGAACCCACGACCAGGCGGACTCGAGAACTAGAAAGCTTACGTCCTAGCCCTCTCGGCCACCTGGCCGGCCTTTGAAGATTAGCAATGAGTGGTTCCTGTCTGGTGCCCATTTAAAAGTTTGCGCGGTGATCGGCCACTACTTTTGACTCAACCTCTGTAGTTGATGCCCAAAATTAATAGTGAGTGGTTTATCAATAGTTGGTTTATCAATTATTTATTTAAAATTTTATAGAATACATTAATTTCGGCAGTATTATGTCAATAATTCTGGCTGCATTGAAACTTAAAATGAAACTAAAATTTCTGAAGGATGGGTCTACGCTACGGATACTACACGTAGCGGATATTTTATTGCCGACGCACGCCTCCAATAGTTTCATAAAATGTTCTCTCCATTCTTCTATTTTAATTCCAACCCTCTCCATCCTTTTCTTTTTCCTGTGTTTGTTTATCAGCCCCCAGAAATCCCGACTGTTTCTGACTGTTCTGATCTTATCGTTCGGTTTGAGTAAAACCGGAAAAAATAATTTTGTTATTATTATGCGAACCTTGAAAATGGTATAACAACGAAACATGGGTCGACAATAAAGTTAATAATATCCGTATCGTATTATACCCATCCTTTATTTCATATTCCCCATGATACTAGACCATGGAAATAATGAATAACAATTTTTAGCTCACGATAGGGCGGTGCTGCAAGCGTTTTTAGTCCGACTGTATATGCAGCGCTATTTTTCAAAAGAGTTCCCGCCCTATCGGGAGCTTGAAACTTTAGCTTCATTTTTAAGTGGAGTTGGATGACCATCTACTATCTAAAGACCATGGCCATGCTCGTGTTCCCAGTCCCAGAATGCATCGCGGCCAAGCTAGCTCGACATCTCGATCGAGTTTAAACTACTAGCCCCAGTCAATCCAGTTCGAGGAGTTTCAATCTAGCTTAAGTTGGGCTAGATGCGTTCGCACCGCACATATCAAACCCGATTGAGAAGTTGAGTTAAATTGAAATGTGTAGTGCGATTGTCTAGGTATAACTAAAATCTGAGCTAGTTACTAAGTCACTACTGAAATTTAGTAATTTTACTTCATACTCTTTAATATGGTAATCCTACTAATGCTAATTCGAAATTGCATTAATTTAGTGTAATCTAATTTATTGTATTCATTGAATAATTTATTAAAGACTTGCCTATATTCAAAAGTCAAATTTTTAATTTTTCGCTGAACGTGTCCCATGTTCGATAGAGCCGATAATCATTCACCGCTGCCGCTATCCTCTCCTAGACGGACTTGTTTCTTTTTGTTCTTCTTGTCTATATTTTTCTGCCACAAACGAGTTTGGATGGACGTTTGGCATCGTCACTCCACGTTTTTCTTTTTTTTAATCGTCACTCCCCGTTTCATTTCACACCCCACACGCTATTTGAAACTGTTTGAACCGTCGTCCTCCATGTTTTTCTCGTATTTTAGTCCCAGAAAGCAACGCGGCCAAGCTAGCTCGACGTCTCGATCCAGTTTTAGGAGTTTCAATCTAGCTTAAGTTGAGCTAGATGCGTTCGCATTGCACATTTTAAACCTGATTGAGAAGTGAAGCTAGATTGAAATGTGTAGTGCGAATGGGGTAAAACTTACGCATCTAAAACTGCGTCAGCTATAAATGGACATGAGGAACATATTGAAATTGTTTTAAAAATATTAAGTGATTTATTGATTGTGGAAAATGTTTTTTTATTTTTGTCCATATTTTATTATTTCTTAATTTATAACCAACAAAATATACAACATTAAATACGTTATTTACACCGTTAAATTACAACTTTTAATGATGAAAAGGTTTTAATAATACAGAGGCAAACTACTGAATTTATACACTACTTGACAATTGCTAAGGAACAGCAACATTTTTGTCAATAAATACTGTCTCAAGAAATAAACGTTACCAAAACTTCAGTAGATGTATTACAACTTTTAATGGTAGGCAATCACTGACGCAAACGAAGCGACGATTCAAGTTGGCTTCCACTAAAGCGGAAGTTAACAGTTGCAAAATCAGAAAAGTAACAAAAGTAGGGGGGAAAGCGGGTACTGACTCGCTTTCAGAAAAGTCACTTTTGAGACTCCGCTTTCACCAAAATGACGTCACTGAAAGTAACTTAAACAAGATATGCGAGGAAAGCGAGCAAAGTCGAGAGGTCTTGAATGCGATGAAAAGTCACTTTTCATGTCCACAGTGGTCACAATTTTGGGGTCTCGATGATGTCCAAGATAAATTTTGTAGAAAAGAAGTGATTTCAAATCTATTCATTTCAACTCACTTCTTTCCTGCAAAATTTATCTTTAAAATCATCAATGGGATTTATCATTAGGAAAATCTATACATCAATTTAGACATCTTTTTCACCCAAAATTGTGATTATTGTGGACTTAAAAAGTGACTTTTCATCATCATGATTAGTTTGTTATTTATTTATTTTATTTTATTTTACATCATTAAGTTAATGTTATTGATTATAACTCATATTCATTTAAATTATCTAACTTATAAAAGTGAAACTTTGATAAATGAAATAAAATTACTTGTGTTACTGTATATGTTAAAATTCATGAATAAACAAGTTGACCTCTTTTCCACAAAAGGTTTATTACGTATGGATATGCACATTTCGATTGCATGAAAGTCTTCTTTCAGCCTGACAAAGTAACTTTACAGAGGCAAACTAGTGTATTTATACACTGCTTGAAAATCGCTAAGGAACAGCAACATTTTTGTCAATAAATTCTGTCGCAAGAAATAAACGTGACCAAAAGTTCAGTAGATGTATTACAGTGACTTTATGAACACAAAATGGCATGGAATTTGAACTAAGGAAACTAACATAATGGCAAAAGCAGAAGAGGTATCATGAAGCATCAATGAGTGAAGAAAAATGTTGATTGTTTATCCCCGGTTTAAAATGTGAGACCCTTACGAGTGAGTATTGCTTCCTCGAACCACAAAGCATGTTTTGCATCTGTTTGGCATGCTCCCACCAGACTGTTGAGAAGAGCAGTCGGGATCTTATCCCATTCTTCCTTTAACGCAATTGTCAGTTCCTGCAGCGTTCTGGGAGTCGGATTCCTTAGTGCCACACCTCTAACAAGAGCGTCTCAGGTATATTCTATGGGATTGAGGTCCAGGGAGTATGCGGGCCACTGCAAACGCTTGATATCCTCACTCTCAAGAACATCCGATAGCATGTTCACCGTGCGGATGGGCATTGTCTTCCATGAACACAAAGTCTCCCTGCAATACTGTGCTGCTGTAAGAGACGCTCCTGCAAAGATGTGAAGGGGGTTCTGGCATTATGCATGATGCCCCTTAACACCATGACTCCTTGATCAGAAGAAACCGGGAGGAAAGCAAGAGCAGCATTTGATGCCCTCATAGGATAAACACCTCCAATGGTAATTGAGTTTCGCTAACGGGAGACTGAATGTAAGAGAAAAACTTGGGTAGCAGTGAATGTCTGCTTTGGGAACTAAGGTTAGTGAAGTTGAAACCAACAAGATTGGGTGTGAAACTTTGAATACATACGCGCAGACTCGAATGAAAAACAGGTGATAGACCGTGAACAAACGGAATTCCCTAAAATAAAGTGTTACAGATGCATATTTTGGGAGCCTAAGAAAGGTTCGGAGGAACCATTTTTGTAATTTAAATACGCGAGAAATATTCCAAGAACTAGACGTCCCCAAAATATTATGCTGAGAGAGGAGTGTACCCACGCATTGTATAAAAGTAATAAAATTTTAGAGGGGAGAAAACGTAACCTAGTAATGATTCCTTATTTTTTATTCAGATTGGATAATTGTTCGTCAATATGTGTATCCCACGAAAGATCGTGAGTAATAGTAACGCCTAAATATTTGAAAGCTTTAACGGTTGATAGGAGGCTATCATCGTACTATAGCAATAAATCGTTAGGGACATCCCGTTTATTACGCTGATAAAATGCCATAACTTTGGTTTTTTGGGTGTTTATCCATAACATATTTTTATCAGTCCAACTTTTCAATTTGACTAGAGCATCGAAAAAAGAGATAATTAGTTGGAGAACGTCATGATTAGTAGCGATAAATGCAACGTCATCCGCATACAGAATTGCCCTGAAAGAAATAGGCAGCGATACTGCAAACGCTAAGTCATTAATGAAAAGGCAGAAAAGCAGGGTGAGAGGATAGAACCCTGAGGGAAGAAACACCAGAGAGCGTCAAAAAAGGAGTCCCTTAGCCATAGAAGTGGAGTCCCACGTATACCAAAAAGGCGTGACAGTTTATATAAGAAAAGATCAACTGATACCGAGTCGAACGCCTTGGCAAAAGAAATAAATACTGCAGCTATGAAATTATTAGCTGTCATTCTAAATGAAGCATATTCGAGGAGCTCGTAGCAGGCAGTTTCTACGTTTCTTTTGGGGACAAACCCGTGCTGATAAGGTGAAACAAGATTATGCTCATATACAGGGTGTTTTTGAATTGAGTACAGATTTTTTGGGAGATGATAGAAGAGGTTCTTAGAAGTATTTTTTGTCATATGAATATGGGGTCCCCGCAGCTCCGTTTACTTACAATACTGCATTGAACAATCAAATGACACCGGGACGCAGTGTACATTGGTAGGCCTAGATTATTTTATTTTTAACAATTAACACAAGCAATCTACTGTATGACTTTTTAAAACAAATCTTTACCTACTGCTTTCCTAGAATGCGATTAGTTCATTTACATATCTACAAATTTGGATACCTTGGAATCTCCTTGACGAAATTTGTCCTAAGACTTTTCAACAAACAAGCACGTGCACCATGAAATTTCTTTGCAAACAATTACTTTAAAAGTTATTACAGTAGATTGCTTGTGTTATTTGTTAAAAATAAAATAATCTAGGCCTACCAACGCACATTGCGTCCCGGTGTCATTTGATTGTTCAATGCAGTATTGTAAGTAAACGGAGCTGCGGGACCCCATGTTCATATGACAAAAAATACTTCTAAGGACCTCTTCTATCATCTCCCAAAAAATCTGTACTCAATTCAAAAACACCCTGTATAAATGTAACAATCGTAAATGATAGAGTTTCTTATAAACCTTAGCAAAAGTGGGAAGACTCGTAATCGGACGATGATTTGAAAAAGACGTATAACAGTAGAATAAATAGGGCATATTAAAGGCAACAGTTGTCAAAAGGTTTCCAAATCGAACGTCTTTCTGGATTGCGAAGGAAATGTTTCATTATAAAACTATCTTCAGAGCGATTAGAATATCCTACTGCCACACAGGAAGGCATTTGTGGTCACTAAAATCTTTTAAAATTATAAAAAAAAACCCGTCTTGCCTCCACACAAGTCTATGCCAAATATTTGCAATTTGGACAAAAGATGACGGAAAATAACACGTGACAATGAACAGCCAATAGAAAACTGTCCCAGTGTGTGGCCACACAGTAGTTATAAAGGTACTCTAGGTCTAAGTATCCAGTGATGCCCCCCCAGTGGTGAAGATGGATATTATTTTAATATGGGGCAGGACACAATTTGGCGACACCGGGTTATCAGGCAAAGCGTGCAATATAAGCAGCTCCATTAAGAATGATGGTTCCATCATATCTCTGAGAATTATAAAACAAAATTGAATTTGTAACAATACACAGAATTCCTGTTGTTCATGCTTTTCTTAGAGTTGATAGTTCTTAGAAGTTAACATTTTCTTGAAAATCTTTAAAATGATCAGTAACTGCAGACAATGGAGAGTTAGCAAGCTATTGAGAAAGAGTGGAAAGGTGACAGAGGATGCAGTCCCTTTGCTCGGGCGACAGTTGACGAGATGAACTCGACTCTTCAAATCAACAAGCATACAGTATTATGCGCTATAATAATCGTTCGTAGAATTATATTAATAATAGCTATCGAAATGCCACCGAAGAAATAAATGAGTATTGGGCAGAGAAGAGAAAAAGTTATCCGGGCGTCGGAAACATCTTTGTCTCCTCGACAGAGACTATAATTTCTATACCGTCTTTAATTTTTACCTCTTGCTCAATTTTCCCAGCGTTGGTTTGGAAATACATGGAAACAATAACTTCGACAAAACAACTCTCTACTTCGACAAAGCAATTCTCATCTAGTCGATGCAGATGATCGTTTGTGTCTGTGTGCTCCGGAATTCCAAAAAACGGAGTGGGATTGTTCACTAATTGGTAATCTGTTTATGCAATTTGCACTCTGTTTTCGAAGTCTTGAGGCAAAACTTGGGCATTCATCACTTTGTGTGATCTAGCAGTCGCCATTTCCTCATTTGACATGCGCGCATCGTCAGTGACCACTTGCTCACTCACCAACAGTTTTTCAATAGCCTGCTAATTCACTAACTTAGTTTCTCAATAGTATCCTAATTCTCCATTATCTGCAGTTATTGCTGATATTTAAAGATTTTCAAGAACTATCAATTCCTAGAAAAGCCCGAACAGCAAAAATTCTATTTATTGTGGTTGGTCTCGTGCATATTGTTGGTGAATTCATGTTGATACCAAATTGATACAATACAATGGGCCTATTGTTTCATAAACTTTGCCTTGCATTGTAGGTCATGAGATATCTCTTATTTGTATGCCCTGACATCATGAATATCGATTATTATCGATAATTAATATTTTTTAGAAAGCTCAGGTAGACAGTGACTTTGCAGAGGCAGCCGACGTGGCCAGGTTAATTATAGTTGTAGGTTAACAGAGCAACCTCAATCAGTTATAAAACTGAATTTGGTTTTTAGCAATTCTACAATTGGTTTTCGGCTTCCATGGCAACAATACTTCTCCAGTATTGATGTTGAAATATATGGCAAGATATGTTCTACCAAACAACTCTCTTCTTCGCTGGCAGAAGATGTATATGATCGTTTGTATCTTTGTGGTCTGCAATCCCAACAATCTGAATGGAGTTATTTATCAACACTATTTATAACTTGGTAATTTGTTGTTGCAGTTGTAATCTGCTCTCGACGTCTTGAAGCAAAACTTGGCCATTCTTTAAATTTCGTGGTCAAACAGTCTTCGTTTTTTCGACTGACACACGTACCACTCTCTCACGACTTGCTTACCATTTGCTGAATTGCAGCAGTGTGCTGGCGAAACCAATATAACACGGAAGGACGGAATTTCCACTCTTTCTCAATAATTCTGAAAACCTTCCTCATGCTTTGAAGATCAAGGATGCAAAATTTTATCTACGATCGGAATAAAACTGTAGATCTGTATAAGAAACAAACCCACAAACAAACACTATTCTTTACATAGTGGAGACCGGGGCAGGTTTTACACACCATTTTTATTATTACTTTTCTATTTTAGTAATAAAACTATTTCACTAAATTTTCATAAAAGTTAGTTTGGTTCATTGTTAAAGCTTCCTGTTAGTGTCGTGTGCATGGGCCATGCACTAGCGATGTCACGCGGCGCTCATTTCATCGTCCAGTGCTTTTAAGCGGTGGAGTATTATGCATTTTCTTTGTGCAAAAGAACTGAAAGCAGTCGATATCCATAAGGAAATTGTGTCGGTGTACGGAGGTGATATCGTGCAGCTCCGAACAGTACAACGTTGTTGCAAGGCTTTTAAAGAAGGACGAGAGGACCTGCTGGACGAACATCGCTCTGGCCGGTCGCGGGAATCCATGACTGACAGCAACATTGCCGCTGTGGAATAATAAGCGTGGGAAAGGCCGACAGTAGTAATAAGCGTCGTAAAAGACATAATAGATATTATTATGCAAGTAATTCGAAGGACTTTGCTCGAGGAAAGCTCGACCGAAATAACAGTGATTATGGACACCTCGTATGGAGTCCGGTACAGGCAGTCGAGTCCTTCTCGGATATATGCGGCTTAACCCCACAGGGCTATAATCGATTCCTGTTGTGGTCGATACCGCTCCTCACTGCACCTCAGCTCTGCTTTCGCAAAATGTCATGCAGATGCCTGCCACGACATTTGATGGCTGAACATCAAAATGCTCGTTTCGATGCTTGTTTGCTGGATCTCACCCGACACCAGGAGGAGGGTCAGGATTTTTTGGATCGAATCATCACAGGCAATGAATCATGGGACCACCATTACACGCCCGAAACGCCGCAATCGGCTGTTTGTAAACACACCTGACCTCCCATAACGAAAAAGTTCAAAACTGTGCCATCAACCGGCAAGGTCATGTTGACATTTTTTTAGAATTTCCGTGGTCCGATACTGCTTGAGTTCCTTTCACCGCATACCACTGTCAATTCCGAACACTACAGAGGCACAGTGAGGAATCTTCGAGCGGCCATACGCAGGAAAAGACCTGGCATGGCAATGGAAGACATCGTGCTGCACCACGACAGGCTGTCTCTACACTTCTCTTCGGCACGAAGCCATGTTGACACGTACTGATAAAATCATTCGAGAATTTGTAATGCGACATCGCGTATAAAATTGACAGGATATTGTTTGTGCAACAATAGGCCTGTCATATTGTATCAACAATGGTATCACCTCTGAGAATCATAAACTAGCAGAGTCACCCGGCGTTGCCCGGGATAATTACAGTTGTTGATAAACAAAACAAACTCAAGAAGTTAAATAATATCTCAAACTGGTTTTATAGTAATTCTGCAATTTCCTGCTATAGACGAAGCTGCTGTTGAGATGTTTTCGAGGCCCAGATAACATTTTGTTTTCTCTGCCCGATACTCATTCATTTCTTCGGTGGCATTTCGATAGCTATTATTAATACAATTCTTCGAACGATTATTACAGAGCATAATACTGTATGCTTGTTAATTTGAAGAGTCGAGTTCATGTATGCTTTGTTATCGGGTATGCCCGAGCAAAGAAACTGCTTCCTCTTTTTCAATAGTCTGCTACCTCTCCATTATCTCCAGTTACTGACCATTTTTAAAGTTTTTCAAGAAAATCTTAACTTCAAGAACAATCAAATTCTCAGAAACGCCCGAACCACAGGAATTCTGTTTTGTTAAAAATTCAATTTTGTTTTATAATTCTCAGAGGAGGGATAGAACCATAATTATTAATGAACATAATTATATTGCACACTTTGTCTGAACTTTATTTAACGTCTTGTTGTCACTTGATACTTTAGATTTATCTTTATTTTAAAGTTTCTCTTGCCCTTGACATAGTTCTTATACACTCCTGCTCTAGACGAAGCTTCTGTTGTTGAGATGTTTCCAACATCTAGATATCTTTTTATCTTTTTGTTGTAAAATTTCTCTGATCAATACTCCTCTTTTCTTTCCAAAAACAAATTTTCGTAAGTCGTCTGGACGCTTTTAGGGACCTCAAGGGAGACCCGTGTAACTCCTTCGCCTCCTCGATAGAAAACTGCCCTATCTATGTCCTGGAAAGGAATGTTCCATCATGACCACCTCGGTTTCCAAAACATTCACATTCACAAAATTTTAGTCATAATGGATCTATCTTTTAGGAAATGTTTGGGTATGCTCTGCTATCCAATAAGTTAGATGATATCTTCAGCGTTGCAAGGACTCTTTTTGGATTAAATTTTGCAATAACAATGTGAATATACAGTAAAATCCACACAGGAAAATGCTTAGAAATAACAGTAAAAATTCATAATGAAAGTTCGAAAACAAACATTTGCTGGTAAAAATTCATAATCTAGTAGTGGCCGTTTCTTTTGTTGGTACGCTTGCATTATCGAGGGCGTCCTGGGAACTTCGATGAGTACTTGATCACTCACGACTTAGTCAATTTCTCAGTAATCTAGTAACTCTCTTTTATCTACAGTTAGTGCTCATTTTTAAAGATTTCCAAGAAAATGTTAAGTTCTAAGAACTATCAATTCTAAGAAAAGCCCGAAGAACAGGAATTCTGTATTGTTACAAACTGAAAGCAGAAACTTTACCTCGCATTACAGGTCATGAGATATGCATACTGTTGATCCGTGCGTAATGTGAGTGAATTGCGTGTTGATACCGTTGTTGTTACCTATTGTTCCACAAACTTTGCTTGCATTGTTGGTCATGAGATATTTCTTATTAGTATGCCTTGCCATCATCATGAATATCGATTTATTATCGATAATGTCACGTATAATTTTGCTGGCGCAGTGGAAGATTATTAAGTAAGCAAAATAAGACACAGAACATATACTTTAATTGATAAATAAAAGAACTTTAATTCTATAAAGCTACTGAATTTACAGTGAGCTGTCTCTTGAATAAAAAGCTCATGATTGACATCTACTAACACGTAGATAATCGGGCGTGTAAATATCTCCACAGATAAATACAGCGCTAACAATATGAAAAATTAATTAACTTCAATATTATTCAAATTAATATTCAAGACGCAAACGCCTAATAGGGGCGTAAAAGCGAACTTGATGCACAGCTACAATATCGCTGTTTACAAAAACTAGAAATTATCAAATAATTGTGAATTAAGTAGGTTACAGAGGGAAGTCGTCTATGATGGTATTCCACATCCATAAACTCCTTATTGGCTGCAATAAACGTACCACAAACAAACAGGGAGGTGGCGACGCTATGCGTTAAACATCCGGAATGCTCTTAAGGAAAGCTGAAAGAGGAAAAGAAGAATTTCTATTAATCCTCTTTATACCCATGAATTATTTAACCTTAATATCCAAATACAATAAAGTTATTCCCTTAAGTAACGCGGATACTTAATTCTATGCCAAGTTAAACATTATTCCCATTTTAAGGCGCTTCAGCAACGAGAAGAATAATTTTAACGTTACGCGCTGAGCTAGCTAGTGATTAGGAGAGACAGCAGTAGAGCACCATAAACTAAACAATGTGAGCTCACCTGAAATAACGTGTGAAGCAGCCGATGCTTTCGCTCAGGTATGCGGGCAGTGTCCAGGGAAAAATACCCGATACACGAGCATGGAGTGGTAATTCTTCGTTTTGTAGAATATGGTGGAGTGGGCGGCAGTCTTCAACCTGACGTCCGACAAATACACAATCGTCCGGGTTGCGGAGGCGAAACATTCGGGCAAAACGGCTGGCTGGCAAGAGTCGTTCTATGTTCCACAAAATGGCTTCGACGCAATCCGGTTCCCTGCTGAAGAACCCCGCGTCGAAAACGCTCTCCTCCGGCGTGTCGTTTTTCCGTCTCGTGAAAGGTACACTTTCGTTCGTCTGACCTGTTGGGAAAGCTGAAGCAAAGTTTAACACATGTGTCGCATTGCCTTCGCACGTTGCAAATTGCAGCAGTTCATTTTGTGCTGACGAACGTGGCTTTGGTATAATGACAAAGTTCGTAGCCACTCCGATAGCACTGGAGACACACGCTTTGCTGGGTGAAAAATCCTCATTTGTATTTTTCATCGGCTCGAGTTCATAATTCGGAACTCGCGACCGTTTCCCATCCATGAAACTCCCGCTCACGCTCTATGCCTTTGCGCATTCGCTTGCGCCGCCAGCGGAACTTCCGCCCACGTATCTTCCCGTTTCCTGTTAAGTCGTCTAATACGCTGGAGATACACGGCATATTGTCCATAGATTGTACTTTCCTAATCTAGAGCTTTAGCCAACATTATTTTCTAATGGAATTCGTCTGCTAGAGATATTGGCCTCTAAACTCAAACCTGTCGCAATATTTTGTGACAGATAATTATTACTTTTCGGAATCTGAGGTAGACAGTGGCTTTCCTCATGCTTTGAAGGTCAAGTGTGCAAAATTTCATCAAGATCGGAATAAAACTGTAGATTTGTATAAGAAATAAACCCAAAAACCCACAAACAAGCATACTTCTTTATATACACTGAACGACCAATTTATTAGAGACACCCCGCTAATAGCGTCTTGCGCCTCCTTTAGTGGCAAGACCTGCCTGAATACGTGCTGGGATGGATTCAACAAGGTGATGAAACCGTTGCGGAGGAATAGCAGCCCAGCTTGACATCGCAGCGTCCCATAATTGGTGCAGTTTGGATGGTTGTGTGGGAAGGCGTCGGATTGTTCTCTCCACTTCATCCCATAAATGCTCGATCGGGTTGAGATCGGGCGACCGAGCTGGGCACTGAAGCAGGTAGAAGTCCGCGTCATGTTCCTCGAACCAGTCCAAGACCATTCGAGCACGGTGACAGGCAGCATTGTCCTGCTGAAACTGTCCATCACCACCAGGGAACATAGTCATCATTAACGGGTGCACCTGATCGGCAACAATGTTCAAATAGTGTGTCGGATTCAGTGATGTGTCTACGGATATCAGAGGGACTCTGTGTGTCCCAAGAGAAGATACCCCAGACCAGCACTCCTCCTCCACCCACCTGTACGGTTGTCTGCTGACAGGATTGGTCCATGGCCTGGTGCTGTCTGTGCCAGATGGGCAGTCTGCCGTCAGCATGATGAAGTAGGAACTGCGATTCGTGGGACCAGGCGACCTTCTTCCACTCATCCAGTGTCCAGTGGCGGTGACAGCGATGATACCCGTACTGGCCGCCTCTTGTTAGACCCAACTCGGTGCAAGATGCGCTGCACCGTATGCTCCGAAATGGGTTTGGATGCTCCCTCGTTGCACTGCGCAGCAATTTGTTGGGCTGTTACCGTCCTGTTGCTGTGGATGATTCGTGCCAGTCGCCGTTGGCCTCGTTCATCCACGGCCCTGTTTCGTCCGGAGTTGTTTGTTGGAGTTGTTTTTTGGCATAACTGCCATTAACGGAATATCCTTGACACTGTTGCACGGGAAATCCCGAGGAGGTTCGCGGTTTGCGAAATGCTCAACTGCGCCCGTCGAGCTCCAACGATCATGCCTCGTTCAAAGTCGGTCAAATCCTTGGATTTACCCATATTCAGTCCACTTCTGCTGCTGATTGCAACTTGTGATCCAATGCATCCCTTTTATACACCGCTTCGGCCTGTTCCCTTGTTTGGGTGTCATTGGGAGGCCGATCCATTTTCCGTACGAGGTGTCTCTAATAAATTGGTCGTTCAGTGTATATAGATTTGAGTTTATAACAATATATAGAATTCCTGTAATTCGGGCTTTTTTTAAAATTGGTAGTTATTAGAACTTAACCATTCCTTGAATAATCTTTAAAAATGATCAATAACTGGAAATAATGGAGAAAGAGTGTAAAGGCGATAGAGGAAACAGTCCATTTGTTCGGGCGACTGTTGACGGCAAAACCAATAACAAAGCAAACATCAACTCGACTCTTCAAATCAACATACATACTGTACTTTGCTCTGTTACAGTCGTTCGAGGGATACATATTAATTCATATCTATCGAAATGCCACCGAAGAAATGAATGAATATTGGTCAGAGAAGAAAAAATGTTATCCGGGCGTCGGAAACATTTGAACAACGGGACCTTCATCTATAGCAGGAAATTGTAGAATTACTGAAACCAATTTGTGTTATTATTTCACTTCTTGAAGTTGTTCTGTTTACCTACAACTGTGATTATACCGAGGAACGCCGGGTGCCTCTGCAAAAAGAAGAAACGGCGACTGCTAGATCACTCAAAGTGTTGAATTGCCAAGTTTTGCTTCAAGATATCGAAAGCAGAGTGCCATTGCAATAACAGTTTATCAAGTAGCGAATAACCCCACTCAGATTGTTGGGATTGGAGAGTACCCAGCCACAAACGATCATGTACGAGAGCAGTACAGAGAGTAGTGCCCGTTTAATCATACAGATGGCGCTACTGATCCAATTAAAAGTTGACGCGGCGCAGGTGTCTACAGTAATTTTTTAAATTAGCTGAAAATCATACTTCAAGTTATCCGGTGCGTGGTTTGAGTTTTGTTACGGTTTAAAATGGCGAAAAAGATAAAAGTCTCGCCAATTGCGAAGTGCGATCCGTTTCCGGTTTGTCCATGCAGAAAACGATCATCCAAGCGAAATTCATCGCAGCATTAATGAAGTTTATTGTACGGGAACAATGTAGGAGTCATCTGTAGGGCGCTGTGTTCGAAACTTCAAAGACGGAAGAGTAATTGTGCACGATGAACAACTCTTCCCTCTTTGAAGTTTCGAACCCAGCACCTTACAGATGACTCATCCATTGTTTCGACCATAAACTTCAGTAATCCAGCGATGAATTTCATTTGGACGAACGTTTTATGCATGCAGAAACGGGATAACGGATGGCAATTCGCAATTCGCGGGATTATCTAACTTATTCGCCTTTTTAAACCGTCACAAAACTATCTTCTGAGCTGTCCTCGTACATCCATTTCCACTTCCTTGTCGCAGGTGAACCGATGATCTGTCAGTGATTTTTTTAAGGGGCCGAAAACATGGGAGTCACATGGGGAGATGTCGGGGCTGTACGGAGGATGTTTGAGAACATTGAAATGTTTCCAGCAGATGGAGGATTTTCTTGGCCACAAGTGGAAGATGGAGGATTTTCTTGGCCACAAGTGGAAGATGGAGGATTTTCTTGGCCACAAGTGGAAGATGGAGGATTTTCTTGGCATTGTCCTGGGGCAGCAGTATCCATTTCGATAGTTTCTCTCTGCACTTATTTTCAATGGCCCGTTTCGGCTTCGGCAATGTGTTGCAGTACCTTTCTGCGTTAACTGTTTCTCCCCATTCTAGCCAGTAAGGGTCCTTCTTCGTTGAAAAGGAAACTGAGCATCACTTTTGCGGCCTTCATAGCAGATTGAGCTGTTTTGGGACGTGGGGAGCCGGGATGACGCTACAGCTATTGACAAGCATATTTACCAACTTCGATAAGATACAACTGCTTTTCGTTGGGGCACACAATATACTAGCAAGGTCGAGTGATAGTCGAGGTTCCTGGTTCGAACCCAGGTCGCAGAATTTTTCCTTCCATTTTTCGAGAGAGGTAATACATCATGTTTGGAGGTCATCTCCAGTCTCTATTTATTTATTTACACCATATACTATTTAACTTCTTGAATTTGTTGTTTACCTATATCTGTAATTACCTCTGCTGTTCTATCTATGTATGTATATAAATGAGACTGTTTGTTTGTGAGTTTGTGGGTGGGTGTGTTTGTTTCTTATACAAATCTACAGTTTTTTCCGATCTTGATGAAATTTTGCATACTTGAACTTCGAAGCATGAGGAAAGTCACTGTCTACTTCAGATTTCGAAAAAATAATAATTATCGATAATAAATTGACATTCGTGATGTTGGCAGGGCATATTAATAAGAGGTATATCATGACTAACAATGCAAGGCAAAGTTTGTGCAACAACATGTATCAACAATGATATCAAGACGAAATTCATAAACACGATGCACGGACCAACAATATATATCTCATGATCAACAATGTAAGGTAAAGTTTGTGCTTTATAAATATGGTTCAATTTGTAGCAATGCATAGTATTCCTGTTGTTCGGGTTTTTTTTAGAATTGATAGTTCTCAAAACTTAAACATTTTCTTGAAATCTTTAAAAATGAGCAGTAATTGGAAATAAAAAAGTGTTACCAGACAATTGAGAAATTGAGCAAGTCGTCAGTGATCAAGTAGTCATCGAAGTTCTCAGGCAGCCCTCGACGATGCAAGCGTATCAACAGAAGAAACGGCGACTACCAGACCACACAAAGTGGCGAAGTTTTGCTTCAATACATAGAGAACATAGTGGGAATTGCAAAAACGTCAAGTGTGTATCTAAATCAGGATTACGTGACCAAGAAATTATTTAGGCTAGCTGTGGCATGCATGGAGAGGTCCATCCATTGTGAGCAGTTATGTCATGGATACTAGCGTAATGCGCAGTGGAAAAATTAAAAAACTAGAATAAACAACAGAGTCTAGCTTTTGGCTTAAACGATTTATTCAACAATAATCAAAAGAACACAAATACAATTAAACTATGTTGAAAGGGCTACGATCTTACTTACACGCAAGAAACACATGAGGACAGTGCCTTGCCCAAACAGAGGAACGAACTCCCGTTTTACAAAGTTAAATAACCAATATATTTATCTTATGACAAATAAGGGCGTCGCGCTAGTGTACAACATTACAGGTTATCATCTAAGACGCTTTGCCCGATCCAAAGAACAAGCCTCGGATTTACAAAGAGATTAATAATAGAATCAAGCTAATCCTGCTCACCCCCTTTTAGGGTAATGCAAACTTAGCGGCTGAATTGGAGCAGTCACTTGAACCTGCCCTCAGCTAATTGAGGCATTGGCCGAATAAGGTCCTGATACGGACTGCAGCCAGACACGGTCTGGATACAATTATTAAAATAGCAAGAAACTTTACAGGTAAGTTTTTAAGACTGAAAAAAACAGTGGAATAACGATGAGTCTATCGCTGTGGCGGGATGCACGGGCGCTCGGTATACGTCCAGTGTTTGCCGACTAAACCCCTCGCTGCTATTCCCACTGCACCGTTTGCAAAATGCGACGCATCTGCGTTTGGTTCTTGGCTTGTAGCCGTTGATAACTATAAGCAAAGGAGAGAAAATAGAACAAAGTTATAAGACCATTTCCTCTGCAAAACTGGCCTTACAAACTACGCTCGGCAAAGAGAGCGGTGCTTAACTTTCTAACCAACTGAGAGCTCGTGACGCCTACTAGATAAGAATTACGCATTTCTTAAAAGGCCTCACAGGTAGAACTTAAGCAAGGCGCTCGAGCGGGAGGAATGATTAGAATTAAGAGAGAGAATATTAGTCTATTACAGCGGTCGTCATTTATTGACCAAAGACTGACCCACCTTATGTAGGGCATAGGGCACTAGAACACCCAATCCACGTAGCCAAAAGGCTTCATGCGTCCACACACAGGGTCCTTCCGGAACTAAGGCGGGGTCCAAACGTCCAATACGTAGTAAAGCTGCGGGGTCCAAACGTCCAATACGTAGTAAAGCTGCGGAGTCTAAGTCGGCTGCGACGACTAACGTTCGCAGAGCACGTAGTCGACGGGAGCTGCTACGATACAGGGGACGGTAGGTGAGGAAGCTGGCTGCTGCACGGGCGTCTCAAATCCTGGCGTGAAGCCGCTCGACAATGTGGGCACGCTGTCTTCGTCACACACGACCTCGGTAAGACTGGCCTCTCTCGCTGAAGCTGCTGAGTTCATGGACCGAGAGCAAAATAGCATAAATGATATGCGCACAAAAGCACTGGTTGCTTGTCGAGAAATGAGCCTTTCTCGGACGGGATTTTCACATTCACTCTCGGTAAAGCACGTGGAGCTCGTCGGTCGTCCCCGACCTTTTCGGTAATTACAATCGTCCTTCCCTTCGAGCTCGACTCCATTTGCACGGAACCGAGTTTCCCATGTCCTTCTCTCACGGTTCCGAAATTCCTCTCCCCGATTCCAATCTTCCCGCTCGTCAGCCTCTGATGCCCGAGTACGCGGGTTCGATCCCGGCCGAGGACGACGAGGATTTTTCAGGGGTAAATCCTGAGATCACGCACTTCCTTCGGAAGGGAAGTAAAGCCGTTGGTCCCGTGTAGTCGTTTGCCGGCTGCACGTTAAAGAACCCTTGCGAGGCAAAATTTGCGGCCCCTATAACGCCGTCCTGAAATGACCATGGCAGTTGAAAAGGACGTTAATACCAAACAAACCAAACCAAACCAAACCGCTCGTCAGCCATTCGCTTGCGCCGTTTTCTGTGCCGTTTCCGCCTCACTCTCCTATGACGCTCTTTCTTACGAACGCCCTCAATAATCGCGCTCAGCTTCTCCGTATTATCCAGAGATGGCGACTCGCCATTCCCAAGCTTGCTCCCCGATCGTGAGGTACAATCGGGAGCCTTGGATCGATCATTTGTCGCCAAACTTGGTGACAAGTTAAAAATTTTTTTTTTAGAATTTTCATTATGAATTTTTACTGTATTTATTCTAAGCGTTTTCATGTGTTTATTTTTCAGATACTGCAAAATTTAATGAAAAAAAAAAAAGAGCCCGAGCCATGCTGGGATTATCACCTAGCTTATTTGGTAGCAAATAATTGCCTCTATCTCCTAAACGGTTGGATCAATTAAAAAATACCAAGAATAAAACATTTCTCAAATGTTATGTACAATCTGAAATACCATTAAAAATAAGGGTTTCCATTGCACATTTCAAAGTTGACTTCCAAAAGATCCAAACATTTCCTAAAAATACATTTTGACTATAATCTGATTGAATGTGAATGTTTTGGAAACCGAGATGGTGAAAATGCGATGATTGAACGTTCGTTTCCAAGAATTATTAATAATGAACATAAAATGATGATGCAATGATAGGACATAAATAAGGCAGCGTCTATTGAGGAGGCAAAGGAGTCACACGTGTCTCCCTTGAACTCCCTATCAAACGTCCAGACGATTGGCAGAAATTTATGTGTCTGGAAAGGAAAGAAAGAGAATCAGAATTGGGCAGAGAAATTCTGCAGCTAAAAGAGAAAAAGCTATACGGGTGTTGGAAACATCTGAACAACGAGAGCTTCGACTAGAGCAAGAAGGTATAAGAGCTTCTACTTCAAGGGCAAGGAAAACTTTGAAATAAAGATGTTCACCGGTAGTAAAGATGGATAATAAATCGATGGATATTAATAAGAAGTATCCCTTGACCAACAATACAAGGCAAAGTTTGTGCAACACTAACTATCAATACGCAATTCACCAACACTATTTATGGACCACCAATAGATATCACATGACCAACAATGCAAAGCAAAGTTTGTGCTTTATAAATAAGGTTCAATTTGTAACAATGCATAGAAATCCAGTTGTTCGGATTTTTTTAGAATTGATAGTTCTCAGAACTTAACATTTTCTTGAAAATCTTTAAAAATGAGCACTAACTAGAGACAAAAGAGTTACCAGACTATTGAGAAACTGAGCAAGTTGTGAGGTATCAAGGCGGCCTTCGACGATTCATCAACACTGCTAGACCACACAAAATGATGAATGGCCAAGTTTTGCTTCAAGACATAGAGAGCAGTGTGGGAATTGCAACAACAGATTACCAAGTAGTGAATAAGCCCATTCAGATTGTTGGATTGCAGAACACACAGACAGAAACGGTCATGTACATGTACTGCCACCCAAGAAGAGATTTAATTCGCCGAAATTATCCATCTAAAGTAAGATTACGCGATCAAGGAATTATTTAGACTAACTGTGCCATACTGGAGAGGTGCATCCTTTAGAAGAAGTTAAACAATACTTTTTTATCATCCTTTTTTTCGAGTTTTCAGTATGAATTTTTACTGTATTAATATTTACTGTATATTTCAGATATTTCAAAATTTATTCAAAAAAGAGTCCGAGGAACGCCGGGGATATCACCTAACTTATTTGGTAGCACAGCAGATACAAACATTTCCTAAAAAATCCCCGATACATTTTGAGTAAATTCTGTGTGAATGTGAATGTTTTGGAAACCGAGATGGTGATAATGAGATGATCGAACGTTCGTTTCCAAGAATTATTATTACAATGAGTCTATAAAATGATGATATAATGACAGGATATAGATACCGCAGTATCTATCTAGGAATCTAACGAGTTAACGTCCAGACGACTGGCCAAAATTTGTGTTTGAAAAGGAAAGAGAAAGAACGTGTATTGATCAGTGAAACTATGAAATTAAAAGACACAAAGCTATTCGGGCGTTGGAAACATCTGAACAACGGGAGCTTCGTCTAGAGCAGGAGGGTATAAGAGCTTCAACGTCAAGGGCAAGGGAAACTTTGAAGGAATGGTGGGTGTAATGAGTAATGACTTTGAAAGGGGTGGTTGTCTTAGAACCAAGCACTGCGACCTCAGGTCTATTGTACTATCCCCTAATGACGATGAAAGAACGATTATGGAAACAAACACAAACATCCATGCCCTGGGCGGGATTCGAACCCGCGACTCGCTGGTGTCGAGAGCGGAAAGACCTGTGCCTTAACCCTCTCGGCCACCGAGCCGGCCTGGGTGTAAAGTATCCTGTGAAGCTCCCCGGTAGTGAAGTTGTTTATCACTTTAATTTGAGGTAGAACAACAAGATGTTAAATAAAATCCCTGGCGATGCAGGATTATCGGGCAAAGTGTGCAAGTAAGTAGGTTCATTAACAATAATGGTTTTATCCCACCTCTGAGTATTATAAAACAAAACTGAATTTGTAACAATTCATAGGATTCCAGTTGTTTTAGCTTTTCTTAGAATTGATACCTCTTAGAATATAATATTTTCTTGAAAGTCTTTTCAAATGATCAGTAACTAGAGATTGGAGAGTTAGCAGTCTATTGAGAAAGAGTGGAAAGGTGACAGATGAAGCAATCCCTTCGCTCTGGCGACAGTTAACGACAACCGATAACAAAGCATAAATCAACCGACTCTTCAAATCAACAATCATACTCGATTATGCTGTATAAAAATCATTCGAAGGATACATGAAATTCATATCTATCGAAATGACCCTTTAATAAATGAATGAGTATTTGTCAGAGAAGAAAATAAAGTTGTCTGTGCGTAGGGAACATCTGAACAACGGGAGCTTCGTCTACAACAGGAAATTGTAGAATTACTGAAAACCAATTTCAGTTATTATTTAACTTACTGAGCTTGTTCTGCTTATCTAAAATGTAATTATCTCGGGCGACGCCAGGTGCCTCTGCTAGTCATATGTATAAAAAAGACATATGTTTTTTTGTGGGTTTGTTTTTTTTTGTGTCTTATACAAATCTAGTTTTGTTCTGATGTTGATAAAATTTTGCACACTTGATCTTCAAAGTAAGAGGAAGGTCACTGTGTATCTGAGATTTTGAAAAAATAATAAATATCGATAATAATCGATATTCATAACGATGGCGGGGCATACTAATAAGAGGTACCTCATGACTAACAATACAAGGAAAGGTTTGCGCAATATAAATAACGTTTATGAAGACATGTAATGAAAAATTTATCCCACCTTTTAACTATTGATCTAAAGTGATAACTTATATTACTAATATTTTTCTCAAGTATTTTATATAAAAACCTATATATGAATATGTTTATCTTTATTGCAGCAACCCTACGTCCTCAAGTGATTCTTCAATAGCAATGGACGAAACGGATGAGGCGAAAACCACAGACGCAAAAAAAAATGACTTGCTCATAATTCAGGCGTGTAAAGCTCGCGATGTTGAAATGATCCAGAAGCTAGTGAAAGATGGGTATTGGTTGTATATCCAGAGTTTAGATGACCCAAACGACAAAAAAAAAGACAAAAGAAAAAACCTCAATGATGAAAAAGCTAAAAAACTTTTTCGAACGACTTTTTGGACAACAGGAGAATAACAAAGAAGACCACGTCAAACAAGATCGCGAACGTATACGAGAATTCCAAGCTTGTTCTACGCCAGAATATCTCCTTGTGAAGGCAGAGGATCCAATTTTAGCAGCGCTGAGACTCAACGAATTTTTCGTTCGACAGGTTTACTTATATCCAGACAAAAAAGTAAGTCCTTTTGTTATTATGTAATAATTTATGTAAAAATACAGAAGGTTCAAACTAACGACGACCACAAATCCACAATATTCATTAAGAACTAAGATGTCTGCAGAACGCCGAGGCTGACGTTATTCCATTCCTGTTTGTAGGCTTTTCAGAGATCATCAATGTTTGTTGGACAGCGTCGAGCAAGGGCTAGTGTCATAATTTTAATACACAGAAATCCATCAGGAATGCATCTGGTGACTTGACAAAGATATCATGAAAGGATATAAGGTGAATTCCAGTTTCATCTTCCAAATCCAACATAAATTGAACGGTGGATTTATATCTAAGGCTGTAAGCTTTGTCTCTTGATGCAACCAAACTTTGTTTTCGTCCTTTCAATACAATGCAGGAAATTCCTCGTGGAAAATTGGATTGAAAACAATTTTCCTTGTGAAAAACTTTCCTGACATTTCTTGGACAGCTTTTGATAAGACTTCTTTCCACATAGACGGTAGAAAATCGCGCGAGGTTTGTTCCATCGTTTTGCTGCAAGGTAACCCTCATAGGGCCTCTGACATTTCCTCTTCCTGTTTGCGACGTGTCGTGGCAACAACTTAGGAACACGACTCTTATGACATTTTTCAGGTTGCAAATCTTAGTTTATTAAAAACCGAAAGGTGCTTTATGCTATTCGCTAGATTCAGCTCCTATAGATGGAGCCACCGTCGAGCCAAAATGATTGGCCAAACTGGGCAGTTACATGCGATACTTAGTGATTAACATTGCTTGAAATGGCTCGAAATGTATCACTTTCCGTTATTTTAAGCTATTTAGGAGGTAGTGGGCGATCACTGGACGAAGGAGAAGTTTAAAAGGCCAAACATATTATCTGCTGTAGATTCACGGAGAAAGAGAAGAAAAAATGAAATTTTTCGCCATGGGTTTACAAACAAGTGGAATATTTAATGCGGGTCGTGATCCCTTTCTTTTTTATTTGTTTCATCTTACAGCTGGCCACGTAATCTAAAATCATAAATTATAATAACATATTAGTGCTAATAAAACAATATCCTAACGTAGGAGCGCAAATTAGGTTTGAACTTGCACTTGCCCACTCTTAAATTTACTCCCAGAAAAGTTAGTGAAAAGATATCAGATAAAATACTCGGGCGGGCAAAAGTTAAAAGCAAATAAAATACGCAGTAATGTACAAATTTTCGTCAATTCACCCGAGTGGTCATCGAAACCAGGTAGGCGGTGCGTCCCTTCAGTAGGGCCTGGCGAGAACCTTGTACTCGCCCACAAATTAACATTTTGTTAAAAATCTACAAGCGTGTTAAAAATTCACTCGCCCCGGGCGAGTGTCTAATGGTTATTTGCAGCCCAGTTTTAACAAGTCAGGCAAACGAAATGCCCAGGACCGATAGGATTTTAAAGAAATCGAGAACGAAAAGGAAAGCATTTGATTTCTAAAGAAGCCTTTCATTGTTATGAATTAGATGAGGTTGCTAAGGAAGCTTCTGGTTGCTAAGAAAGGCGTACTTCTAAGGGAAGCGTATAGTTCAAACTGAATAAAGCAATCTGAAAAGTTAAATGGAGAAAGTAGCATTTCTCTATAGATTAGAACATATACGAATCCTTTAATTTGTTAGAATTCCTATTTAATAATCTTTCTTCAAAAACTATTGCCAACACTTTACTACGTAAGTATGTATCATTGAAGGGATGAGTAGCTACCAGCTATTGTTAAAATTTGCCTAACACAAACTAACTATTGAAAATATAAGGCGTAAGTAGTTACATGCCATATCTTAGCAGTGAAAGTTTCCAATAGTTTCATAATGGTATCATTAAAACACGAATCATGGAACCACTTTCAATTATCATTAATTTTACGATATATTCATTCATTACACACCATTCCAAGTTGTTTGATATATTACCTGGCATATTTTAGCATTGAAAGTTCCAATGAACCCTAATGGCTCCTCTAAACCAGCTTCCTTTGAACCAATTTCGACTATCATTAATTATATTTTAATTCATTCATGGCACATCATTTCAAGTCGTTTGATATATTACATGCCATATTTTAGCATTGAACGTTCCAATGAATCATAATGGGTCAATGAAAAGCAGGTATCTTTGAACCAATTTCGACTATACGCGATATTCATGCAAGACACATCATTCCAAGTCGTTTGATATATTACATGCCATATTTTAGCATTGAAAGTTCCAATGAATCCTAATGGGTCCATGAAAAGCAGGTACCTTTGAACCGATTTCGACTATCAATAATTTTACGTTATGTTCATTCATGGCACAAGATTCCATGTCGTTTGATATATTACATGCCATATTTTAGCATTGAACGTTCCAATGAACCATAATGGGTCCACGAAAAGCAGGTATCTTTTACCCGATTTCGACTATTAATAAATTTATGTTATATTCATTCATGGCACATCATTCTAAGTCGTTTCCACAATCAGCATTCGTAGGCCAGCGATGGTTCGACACTAGCAGCAGTTCTAGATCAGAGTGCGGATTGGTATTGTGGGTGACTGCCTGATCGGACCATACTTAATGGCAAAGTGTACAGGGAAGAAAGGAGCATAGAACGTTCCAATGAACCATAATGGGTAAATGAAAAACAGGTACCTTTGAACCAATTTCGACTATCATTCATTTTACGTGATATTCACGCATGACACATCATTCCAAGTTGTTTTATATATTATATGCCAAATCTGAGCTTTGAAAGTTTCCTCTGAACCATACTGGTTCCATGAAACCACATACCATTGAACCTATGTCGACTGTCATTAATTTTACGTTAATATTCATTCGGCCAAAGCATATTATTGAATTAATGACATGTTATTTCAAGCAGTTTGATATAATACATGCCATATCTTAGCATTGAAAGTTTCCAGTGGACCATAATGGTACCACTAAACCACATACCCTTTAACCAGTTCTGACTGATATTGACCATCAAGGAAGATGACCACGTGTCTTCACTTAATTCATAAGCTTTTTCTCTGCTTTAGTTATAGAATGCCAAAGGGAGAACAGCATTTGACAATGCACAGGCCATTTATACATGGAATTGTATAGTGAAAAACGTGGTCCCCTATATTAATTTTGACCTTAGTAGTTTGAACCGGAAGTAGTTGGCCGATTTTTTCCACCAACGAATTCAGTCTTCCGATTTCCCTAAGTTGTCGAATTGCGAAAACGGAAGTCGAAAATTCGGAAGCGTTCGTAAGCTAGAGCACCAACAGACAGACAGACGGACTGACAGACGGACGCACATTGTGAAAACATAAGTACCTATCGGTCCTAATAATAATAATAATAATACTTACGGTGTAAGAAAAAAAACAATCAGGTGCAAAATGCCGTCTGCACACGATCATGTGCTTGATATCTTTCATCTTGCCAATTTGCAGATTAATAAGCCACTGGTCTCGCAGGTTTTTCACTTTTGGAAAGTAATAAAAGCTCACGCCATCACTTGCTTTCAAATTACATTGTGGGACGCAATAAAATATTTTTGAATTTGACATTTTAAACGAAATACGTATGAAAGAGAGAGAGATCGTGCATCCGAGTCCGTAGCCAGTTTGATTAGTTCTCATTCGTGTCGCAAGGTGGCGAGGTGATAGCTGCATCTAGCGAATTGCTGTGGGAGAACGTGTCTGTCTGTCTGGCTTGATGTCCGTAACTCTATCTTTTCGAAGCCTATAAAAAATTTTCAAAATATTTTTGCGTCAATCACGAAGATGATCGAAATCGGTTCACTGGTACGTGCTCTCTAATGGTATCTCTATGACACTCACCTAAAATTTTTCAATACTAAGACATAGTAAGTAATATATCAAACAACTCGTAACCACGATCTATAAACGATTATAACGTAACTAGCAGAGGACCCGGCGTTGCCCGGGATAATTACGCTTGTAGGTAAACACACACACTTTTCCCAATCGTCTGAACGCTTGTTAGGGAGCTGAAGGAAGACGCGTGTACCTCCTTTGCCTCATCGAGAGAGACTGCCCTATTTATATCGTCTATTATATCCAATTCCTGTTCATTATTAATAATTCTTGAAAACGAATGTTCTGTCATTGCATCATCATTTTATGTTCATTGTTATAATTCTTTGAATAATTTTGTGCTCATTGTTATTGGCGAATTGCGCATTGAGACCATTGTTGATGCGAACACGACGGGCCTATTTTTGCACAAACTTTGCCTTGCATTGTTGGTCATGAGATATCTGTTGCTGGTCCGAGCGTAGTGTGAATTGCGTGTTGACACTATTTTTGATACCTATTGTTGCACAAACTTTTCCTTTCATTGTTGGTCATGAGATATATATTGGTTGGTCCGTGCAGAGTGTTGTGAATTGTGTGTTGATACCATTGGTGATACCTATTGTTGCACAAACTTTGCCTTGCTTTATGGTCTTAGCCACTTCATCATTCATATACTCTTCACAAATATACCACCAAATGCCTGTTCCTGTAAATTCCTTTATTTTTTCCTTAATAAATATTAAGCTAATTTCCATGAGGATGAGAAAATGTTTTTGAAAATCATGAACTGATATTAAATATTCTTCTTGAACCCAAACAACTACTACATCAAAGTTCTTTCTAAACAACCATCACGTTAATCATCGATTAATGCCTGAATGAAGACCTTTCTGGGAGATCTTTTTGACCAGTGATTGGTGATTTTGTTTCGGCAAGCAATACCACATAATGCCGATTCAGTTTATGGTAGACGATGCCAGTGCTTCATATGAACAGCTTCTGCAGTAAACGAATATATCGGATAAAGCTTTTGGAATTTCTTTGTAACATGCTCAAAATGATACATGATTAGGTTATTAGGATCAAAAGTTATGAATATTGTGATGGCACGAATTTTTTATAGGCCTCCTAATATTATATTTACTGATATCTAAAACTGACTTTATTATAACCCCGCAGAAAGAGCTTAAACGGCCGCCTGATTATACAGGGTGAGCCAAAAATCTGGTAGTAGAACGTATAACTCGAAAACTACGAGGGTTGGGGCATAAGTCATGGCAACTATTTTTTTTTTTTGTTAGAATTAAATGAAAACTATAAACAGAAAACAGTTCTGAAAAGAAATTATTTTTTAAAAATGTACAGAAAATAAAGACTTTTAATTTTTAATGTAAGAATGTAATTTTTAATGTAAGGAGCCGACCACGCGACTGAGCCGCGCGGGTACCTACCTCTCAGATGTAATAGGCCACGCCCCCTTCTCCCGCAGCGTTCGTAAGAAACGCTTTCATTCGACCGTTTTTTCTCCGATTCACTTTGCAAAACCGACTACCACGTAAAAGCCTTTTTATTTTTCGGTTTTTTTATATAACCTATGACATTCAGCAATAATGTGGCTTTCTATTGGTGAAAGAATTTTTAAAATCGGTTCAGTAGATCCCGAGATTACCCCTTACAATTTAACAAATATACAAACACACAAACTTTACTTCTTTATAATATTAGTATAGATTAATTCGCCAATTGATAAATGTGGTTCCGCGCACATGATTGGTCTTAATCAATCACTGGCACGCACTCTAACCCTTATGGCACCCCTTAAGTTCCGAAAGGAACGTGCCTGTCTGTCTGTCCGTAACTCTATCTTCTCGGAGCCTAAGAAAGATTTTCAAAATCTCTTTATGCCAATCAATTTATATGGTTCATCTTCAAATATGTTCAATGCCACATGCTCTAATAGTATCTTTATGACACCCCCTACAAATTTTCAATGATAAGATATAGCAAGAGCTAATATAACGTTATGTACGTTTTCGCCAATCAATAAATGCGGTTCGAAAATTGTCGAAATTGGTTCAATTTTATGGCGTATAATATATCAAGCAATATGGAACGACATACCATGAACGAATATACCAGGGTGCTTTTGAAAAGAATGTCGTGAGATACCTAGCGATGTTTCTGCACCTTAAAATAAACACAAGTTTCCTCATACGTTTTGTCGAAATCGCATTCCTTAAAGGACTAAACAGCTCGTGAAGTTTGTTTAAACTTCGCCCATAACGTCAACAAAAGCGCATGAAAAAAGTAAACACCTTCATGCGCTTGTGTTTCATTAATAGGTTTCTGCGAAGTACGGTGCACTAATGTGTTGGCCCTAAACTCAACCACTCTCACTGGAAAGTCAAATTAGTCTAATGGAAACTACGTGATTGAAAACATACTTCAATTAAACATGCCTTTTTCAATTGTCACTCAATTTTAAAACGAAGAAATCTTGCGTTAACAAAATCGTGTCAATGACCACTTTACGTAGGCCTAAATGAGGTTCGGACAGAACTAAATGATACGTTTCTCGATTGTCGAGATAATTGCGAATCTTTTAGTGTGCTGTGAGAGTGATTGAGTTTAGGCCAACACATTAGTGCATAGGTAGTTCGCAGAAACCTATTAATGGAACACGTGGTGTTTACTTTTTTCATGCGCTTTTGTTTACGTTATGGGCGGAATTTAACCAAACTTCACGAGCTGTTTACTCCTTTAAAGAACGCAATTTCCACAAAACGTATGAGGAAAGGTGTGGTTTTTTTTAAGGTGCAGAACATCACTACGTATCTCACGACATCCTTTTCAAAAGCAGCTTGTTCACTTTGGTCTTTCTCGTGTTCTCCTTGATTCCTGCCGAATGATGTGTAACGTTTAATTTTTAAACATTTTGATTTAGCTATAATCGATAATGGTCGTCCTACATCTAAAGTAACGATGGCGTTGTGATTCCCGCAATAGCCCTATATCTTTAATATTTAATAGAATGAACGACAAAATAATACAGTACTTGATAAACAGTGAGTCAAAAACAACTCACAGTAATGTTTATTAATTAAGTTGAATTATTATAAACATATATATTTTTTTGTTTATTTTAATTTTTTTTCTCAAATCAAAGAATGATTTGGTATAAAATGAAAGATTACAAGTACTCTGTTCCGAAGAACGTAACCAAAGTTACAACATTTCTATCCCGAAGGACGTAACCAATACAAAAAAAACTACACAATAATACCGGTCAAAGCAAACATCCATAATGCTGTAGTCTTGACCCAAAAACCAATGTACATAACTAAAGTACACTGTTATACTACACAAGTATAACCAAAATCAAAATGGACATAATAAGTGTGTTCAAAAAAACGTAATGATACGAAAAAGAACACATACTAAATACATTGCACAAGGCAAACTAATCAGAGGCATACTAAGTGACGGCCTGCTCAATGGAAAAGAACAAAGTTTTTCCATACAAAGTTTGAGTAAGGAAAAATTTCTAATGCAACTAGATCCATACTCAAACCTGAGATTTAAGAATTCCAATGTCAAAATTTCGACAATCAGCATTCAACTCAAAATATAATAAAATGAAAATGATGATGCTTTGCAGAAAATAATAAAAAAAATTGACAACACGTCGGCGGCAGCAACAAGATGGACATCGTCATACAAGAAAAAGCCTTGAAAGAAAAAAAATACAAAAGCAAGATAATAAAAAGGAAAAAAATTCGAATACAAATTATCAGGAAAATTGCAACAATATAGATGCTTGATTAGCAACGGAAGGAGTATAAAAAGAAACAATTCAAATGCTTCAAGACATCACAGAAGGCTTCAGAGGCTGGTGAATAAATGACATCAAAGTTCAACTCGCATAAGAACAAGGACAAACTCCAAGGGAAAAACGGCTATGTCCATGATGACTGGGTGTAGATGGCCCATGATGGTGAAGTAGAAGGAGCGATCAGAACTGGCTGCAGACCAACGATGAAGTGATAAAAACATCGGACGGCAGTCAAAACGAAAATTTTACAAAAAACTACACGCGTTTAACAAACACGAGGAAACAATAGTCATTGGCAGCATACAGTAATTACACAAGCTGGAATCCAAACAATACTGCAAAGGCATTTACAAATTTCAAATGAATTAAATAAAAACAGGGCAAAATAAAGAACATGTGGTGTGTAAATATTAAACAAATAATATTTGCACATCACAGATGAAAGCCTTGCTTTTGAAAAGCGCTTCCAGATTGTATTTTTCTTTTTCTTTTCTTATCACTGTTGAATTTTTTCGTGAAATTTTTCGTAACGTACGAGAATCGTCTAACTTTAACGGAAGTGACGTCAATCTTTTTCGTTCTCGTACGAAAAAAAACTATCTCTATTGTTAAGGTCAATGACCAAAAAAATTGTCCTTCAAATGCCTTTGACGACAGGCATTGGAAAATCGATGAATTCAGTCAGTAAATTTACTATTGTAAGATCAAGCGTGATTCGTACATCTCCATTTGTTTTAGGCACAATGTACACTGGCGATTTCCATTGGCTACTGCTATACTCAATGATATCGTCTTCCAGAAATTCGTGAATCATTTCTCCGTATCTTTGTATACATGAAGTATATTATACTGTCTTATGGATTATTTTTAGAGATATTAAGTTCAGCTGATTACTCATTTACACCTTTGATAATCATAATCTCCTTAGAGAAGCATTTGAAGAATTCTGAAATCACACAACTTAGGTGTCGTCCACAAATTACGTCATCCTTTTTTCAAATGATTTTATACCCCCCTCCCGCCTGTGTCAGCACACGTCATATTTTTGTAAACCCTCCCTCCCTCCTTCGGTCATACGTCATCCTGACACGAAAAGTGACAATTAAATTCTATTAATCAAGATGTTATGACGTAATAAAAAAAAACAATGTAAACATTCAGGGAATAATATACCAATTATTGAAATATTTACACATCTTTAATCCATGGTGAGGTAGCCCAAATCTCCAAATCTTTAATTATTACAGACGTATTTTTTGAGGTTGGTTCAGGAACGAACACGTCAGAAATAACAAATCCGCTAAGCCACACAAAAATCATCATCATCTTTAATACCAGGCCTGTAAATATGAAACCGGAATTTACCTATAAATGGCCCTCGCTGCCAATGTATTTACCGTCAAATGGGGTCGTTGGCGCCATTTTCTTACTCTGACATCTGACAAAGATTTTCAACTCACATACAACAGCATAGTTTGTAATAGCGTTGAACATGTCGAATTTTGTGCCTGGAAACTACGATTTGCGTACAGCATTGATTTTCTGTTAGCATTTGAAGAAAACTGCTGCAGAATCCCATTACGCTGTCGAAGCTTACGCTGAGTGGTAAATCACAGCGCTTTGAGTGGTTTAAAAAATTCAAAAGTAGCGTTTCTGACACGAGAAACGAAGAACGTGGAAGACACAAAGTTATCTATTAAGAGCTGCTGAAACCTGGCGAAACCGTTAATACCGAACGCTACCGACAACAAATGATCGATTTGAATCAAGCTTTGAGTGAAAAACGACCAGAATATCAAAAAAAAGGCAACACAAAGTGACTTTGCTTCATGATAATGCACCACCACACATAGCAAAACTTGGTCAAGAAAATGATTGAGGCGTTTAGTTGGACAATACTTTCTCATGCGCCTTACTCATCAGACTTGGCTCCGACTACTACTTATTTGGATCGATGGGACACGCACTTGCTGAACCGCGCTTCACTTATTACGAAAATGTAAGAAAATGGCTCGATGACTGGTATACTTCAAAACAGCAACAGTTTTTTTGGTATGGCTTCCACAAATTGTCAGACAGGTGGAAAAAATTTATAGCCAGCGATTGGCATTACGTCGAATAAAATATTTATTATCATTTTCATATAATAAAAGTGTATTTTCTGTACAAAAATTCCGAGTTCATATTCACATGCCTGGTAGATGAGTGCAAGTCTATCTCTCCTTGTTTGCAGGTAATATTATCTACGACTGCAAGAGGTCTCGCCATGAATTGCTTGCTGGAATTTCACGCACTTGACAGAAAAGAAATAAAGACTACAAATTTGGCAAACACGTTTGTGCTAATTTTCCTGCACACTTTGACAATACGCATCATATGGGAGTATTCTATACTTTTATATGTAGTTGAGATAACTTTATGAGAAAGTGCAAGTGTTACAAAGAAAATTGGAAACCGGTCACTGAGATGAATGGGATTTCCCTGTGGAAGTGCTGTAAATAAATTGGTTTGTTCGTTATTCCACAAAAAATGTTGGTATCTGCTTTTCCCCACGGTTTGTCAGTTAATACTTCTTAAGAATATTGTTTAGCACTGGGTTAAGAGTTCAGAGTTTTGTTTCTCATCTTATGCTTTTATTCATATACGTTTATATTTATCCTAAATTGGGTACAGTTATATAAATATAAGGGGTACATACAGTATATCTCATGAAATCCGTCCATATTTACATATGTAATCACTTGCCTATTGGTTTGTTAACATGGCTAATTACACTGGGCAACAACGAAATTGCTTCTTAGGTGAAAATACCCAAACTTGAATGAATTTAACGTGCTGAACACGAATATCACATTGAAAACAGTTGATTGGCTCTCGTTGCAGAGATATTGATGTGTTGTCCGTTGAATAGGTCCTATCGGTTTTTCAGAATCACGGGAACCATCTTCCATCTATAAATAACATGCTGTGTACATGAAGGAGACGTAGGACAGTCTAAAGCGGCTATTGGATAGGATTAACTAGAGTAAATATGGCTGGTAGATCTGTGCTAATCTGAAGGTAGTGTCTCTGTTGATAGGTTTGTAGCAGAGAGATACAAAGTACTGCTATTTTCTTTATCTATGGGACAGCAGAGCAATCGATTTGCACTACATCAAGAAAGAATGGCCTCCAAGAGCATCTTTTAAGCCTGGAGAAAAGAATGTACAGCATCCACCATTGGCAGAACCACACAAAATAAACATTCCTCGTTTACAAATTACTAAGAAACAATAGCTAATTCAGCTTTTTAGTCATATTCGTGTTCAGCACATTGAATTCATTCAGAAATTACTATTTTCATCTCGGAAGCATGAACTTTTTGAAATTTTGTTGTCCAGTATTATTAAATGATTAACAGTACATTATTTAATCAGTTTATTTATAAATAATGTGTTTATAATATTCTCTTATATATTTATTCAAAAATTTCTCCATTTACTCAATTGCTAGAAATTCACTCTCCACTCGTGTCAATTTCTCCCATGATTGACTGGGGATGAAAGATTGTCCATAGGGGTGCAATTAGAATTATATGTTAATTAGATTATAAATTGCTCACATGTTAAATCTTGTAACATTTAACTGAAGATGGTTTAAAATAAAACGCGTATAAAATAAAAATAAACTTTGTTGCAAATTTGAACCTGGATATCACTGTTCTTAATTCATTGTGCAACCATGGAATAATGCAATCTATGTACAACCACAGATGAAAGATATCTCTTTCAACTGTGGTAAAACCGTCTCGTATATCCATGTAATTAATTTCCTGCACTTCCGGTGTGAAATTGGAGTGGTTGCGTCTGAAAATTTTCCTCAAGTCTATTATAAATTTACATTTATTTATGTATGTAAATTAGTTTAAACTGATTAGTGATGACTGTCATTTTGGGCAAAACCCCCCAACCCCCGCTTGTCATTCTTTATTAGCATTCCGCGATCCCCCCCTCCCCCCTTGGATGGATGACCCCTTATCTGGGACTTCAGTCTCCCATCAATATCACCTATTCGAATATCTTCCACAGCTTAGCAACGTAAACACCACCAGATGTGACTGCCATTTAAGGAGCCATGACAGGTGGAACAACAGTCGACTCACACAATCATTTAACTATAGTGTTCTTATTTACAGCTAATTTACTTTTCTTCTCTGACATACACCTAGGCACAATTAGGTATATTTTCAACAGTCAGCATTGTCAGGTCATCAAAGATTATCTATGTCTTAACAACATCCACGTTTAACCACATCCAGATATTTACAAACACCTGGATAATAATCGTCGAGTTCGCGGAACCAAATGTGACGAGCCCCTCGTTCGTTAATGATAATAACAGCTCAATAGTGTTGCGATAGCTCAGATTTTAATCACGGAATAACAATTGTAACAAGATCAATTGAAAGTAGTCACAATCCATTGTGAGCTGCGTTGAGTGCGATCGTAGTCGCCAGCAAGATAAAGCGTCTGCTTTCAGCGCGCAGCCTCAGGCGCCATCTGTTGCCAGTGATAGTTCGATTAATAATGTTAATATTATTAATAATCATTTTTTGCATAAGAGAGGCAATAGATGGCGGGCCAAAAATTCCGCTTTTAGGAGCGACGTTGGGTCGTGCAAAAATGAGCGTTTAGTGAAGGAATCGGGGAGAGTGCACGAGGCAGCCGATCGCGGAGGTCTTGAGGTTGGAGCTCGAGTTGGAGACCCGAGGACATTGAACTTTATGCCAAGTAAGGACTCCGACGAGCTTGATGTTTTCTGGCTGTGGAACAGTAGACCGGCTGACAATAAGTCCTGTGCTCGGAATAGCATTCCTCGTACCGTGGCAAACTTGCGTTCAACGGGAATTACGTCGCAAGGTGTGTGTATCAGTGTGGTTAATGGTATTTCTCATTGTACAGTAGCGGAGGCAGCAGAGTTCGACCGGCCGGCGCGAGCATCCGTCGTAGTATCGAACGACGAAGAAAGAGAAGCTCGTCCGGAGTGCGACGTGAATGGTGACGCAGTCTTCCAGCTATCTACAGGGGAATCATCTTTCTTTTCTTCACGGGCAGCGACATTCCGACAACATATCTACTGGCAGTTATACGTCCCTCCTCAGCCCTTCAGCGAGGACAATTTGGTATTGGTCGTCGGCCTACCCCTTCCCTCATTACATCGTCCTGCAGCGTGCGACAGCGGAGTATTGGACCCGGAGTCAGATGGTTGGATACTGATAGCCCCGTGGGGCTTAGAGGCATCCCTTAATCAAGATTTGGGCGCCTTCTTTGATTATCGGAGGTCCAGCATCAGCTGGCCTCCCACCTAACACAGTGCGTAGCTGCATGCTCGTGAAGTTTTTGCCGTTCTCTAATGCGTCTTGGCGGAACCTAAGAGCTAATGTCAGGAATACTTATGTGATGTAATTTTTGTTTTTCCTTTTGATGGTTTGCGCACGAAGTGCGTGTTGTGCCATTCTTCTATTGCGGCACTAGTAATTTTTATCTCATACTGTCGTGGATGTTAAGCAGTTTTCCGCGGCTTATTTTACTTTATCGAGTGGTGCTCAGGCACATGAAATATTGAGAGACGTCCTTCAAAGGCGTCATTTTGTATCTTGAAAAAGGAGCAGGTATTGCCCCTCCTCGAGAGCAATTCCTCGTGCTAGAGGATGCCCTCAGAATTCCTCTTGGAATTCTTCTTTGTAAAATGCTAGTTCGCATTTCCATTATTGATCTTATTGATTTCTGTATCATTTTTATTTTTGAATAAATTTAGTATGTCTACAATGCTGTTGTTTACTTTGCTAGCTTACACATTATCTTCCACTGCGCTATAAGTTTACACGTGACAAAAGTATTAAATAGCATATAGCTAAGCATTCCTCTAATAATTTTCTGTAAGAAATAATTCACATGTAAGTTATAAATTCACATAGTAATAGTAATGTTACCAGAATAATCATCACCATGCACCTTTCTTTTCAACACCATATATTTCGTTGTGTAAATGAACAATGCATACCATCTACGCGTATTTTGGCATTAAAACACAATTCGATGTTCTACAGAGAACCGAAGCTATCCTTCACTTTTGATTCAATAGCTTCACCCAAAGCTTAGACATAGAGGAGAGTAGGGCAAAATGGATCACTTAATTCTAGGTTAAGATTAAATCTACGCAATTTGAGTTAGTTTTCTCAGATTCACACACATCCAATACCTCAAAGCAATGGGAACAATAATCTGAAGCAATGGCAGTTATATACTCCAGCATTTTTTTTTAATATTAACCTTTTTTACAAATATATGCAAATTATCCACTTTGTCCCACTCTATGGACAAAGTGGATCAGTGGAGGGGCGCAAAGTAGATCATACACGCAGAATAGCCTAAGAGGTAGAGTGATCACAGAAAAAATCAAGTTGTCCTTCATAGGATGCCAATGACGCCGGAGCTTTTGAAAGTTCAAGCTTCTTCACACATTTCTTCGAACCTTTCCCTCTCGAGCTTCTAGCTGCAGAATTAGATGATTTTTCGCGTTTCTGGCGAGCTTGTCAATATTTCGAAACGTTTCCTCCTGATACTTGGTAGGCAATGGTCTCACATCTTTCCTGATCCATTTTTCCCCTTCATCAATTATCCATTATGCCCCATCTTCTCACTTTAAAGACAAATATATTCCATGAGCAACACATTAAGCCTAACGGGCGAAAACTGAGTCGAATTATATTATCGATAAATCACTAACATACATATCTAGAAGAAATTTTGATCAAATGAATTATTACTGAACTGCAGCTAAATGTTGAAACATTGTAAATTTTACGAAAACCGCATGAAAACACATTAACTTACATAATTTACTTCGTTCAGTCTTAACACGTCCCACGATGACTTGTACTCTGTCTGCACTGGCTAGGCAACACACGGAAAGGTGCACGTCGTGCCTTTTATCTGGAAAAAGGAAAATATTCCGCTGATCCGCTTTGCCCCACTCTCCCCTATATAAAGAAGAACTTGTAAAAACATGATAATAAATTAAAATGAAATGAGAGAAAGGGGATAATCACAAAATCCACGGAAAAGTGGGACCTGTTGTCTTAAATATTTGTATAATGAAAAACCAAGGCCCGTGGACTTGTGAAGCCACACCATCATTATCCTCAGGCTGGTAATAATTATTTATATCAAATATATTTATATATTTATATCTAAGATCAGGGATGGGTGATTGCTCCGACATACGTTTATTCTAGTTATGTTTCAAAGTTGCTGGCAATTTTGTTGCCGACAACCAGTCGACAGTGCGTAAGAGGTCTAAGGCTCCAAATGTTTTTATGCATTACATTTACTTGTTCATGATGATTATTTTCAAATAATTTTGTTCTTTATTTTTTATGGCAGGAAATTTATCAGCGTTTCGCCAAAGAGAGTTCCCAGTTCGCTATTACACTTCTCGATTTATGCCAGAGTAGCGAAGAGGTCGAAGAGATGCTCATGAGACCCTGTGACAAAGAAACATGTTATGGTTCGATGTCGCTCATGCTCGAGGAAGACAAAGACATAAGACATTCAGGGATAAACAGAATACTCATGTTCGTTGGATTGAACCAGAAAGAAGTAAACCATATAAAAATATTTGCTAAATAATCACATTAAACGAGGAAATATTTTGCATTTCTCCTGCTTCTATTTCAGTTTATCACTCACAATATCTGCCAAAGAGTAATTCACGACAAATGGATAGGCGATTTAAACAAGTGGTCTACATACTCTTGGTCTTGGAAGATTCAGCACGTTATCAGCCAGATGTTCTTAGGCACTTTCTTTTGCTTCATATATGCTATAAGTAATGCAATATATTCATTGAGTTTATGTAACTATTCAACAATACATAACATACATTCACTGTCCGTATTTAAAACTTCACTACCTCATTAAAATGATTTATCTTAAAACGATTGTTTTTCTTACGCTGTTCAATCTTTTTTTTCACAGATCCTCGTTGGATATCGCGCTTTAAATCCTTCAATGTCCCAATGAATCGATTCATCTATTCAGTTACCTTTTATTTGTCATTTCTGAGTCTTCTTTTCTGCAGTTCTCTCTTCAGGGGTACAAAACAGATATCAACAATTGTGGCCAGAACCTATTGGAATGACTGGCTCATCACAGTTTGGACAGTAGCACTGGCTTTCAAAGCCACTTCTGATATTTACTACCGAAAATTTGGCTATTATTGTGACAAATGCGATATTTACAAACGACCTATTTCTTTCTGGACTAAGTACAATCTTGTGATGGTGATCGTTTTGATACTGTCTTGTTTGTCCTTTCTCATTGCACGGATTAAGGACGCTATCCAGGTAAGAAATAATAATATAATCGTAATTTTTGTTTCGTTTATCCTGTATTGATTTGAAGCTAGAAATTTAATCAACTATTTCATAGTCAAAAAACAGAACGTCGTTAGACTGGGCTATGGTGGCCGAAGGGTTTTATTCATTGGCTCTGACGCTCGCTGTCGCCCGTCTTCTCGAATGGTTTCAACTGAGTTACACCCTCGGCCACATCGTCGTCTCGTTCAGCCGCATGACCGAGGCTATCTTCCGCCTACTTCTTATCTATGCACTCGTTCTGTTCGCCTTCTCTTTCGGTATTTATAATATCTACAAGGACTACGACCAAAACAACCATCCTCAAAAGGAAATGCGTTTTTCAGAGTAATAAACTTTATACTTCTTCGTTCTTACTTTATGCTAGTTTATTTTTCTGAATAATGTGGTTATGGAATATTTACTCTTAGTTATACCACAACGCTCAAATCCTTATTTTGGGCGGTATTTGGTGAAGGTGACGCAGACTACGCCGTTATTCCGAAGTCATCCTTTGGTGAAGATAGCAGAACTTTCAGCACGTACATTGGTTACATTCTCTGGGGAATTTATCATGTGGCATTCGTACTCGTTCTTCTGAACATGCTGATTGCGGTTTTGACTAACAGCTATCAGGCCATTCAGGTAAGTTATTAGTAGAACTTTTTGAGTTATACCTATTTTTTAATGAGGACAAGTATACGTCCACCTATTTAGCTCTTATGACTTTTATGATGGTCCCGTCAAACAAATATAAGTTTTGATTGGCGAAAAATCCTGAGCCATTTAATTATCATGAATTTTTCACTTAAGTTTAATACATAAAAAATCAATAAATTGAGAGATTTTAGTATTGTTTCGATCAATGAAATTGATAGAGACTTTATAATACAATAAAGGAGAACAGAGTTTTCGACAAATCTCACTATTTATTACCAGCTTTAAAACTAGAGGGTTCTCGGCCTTATATAAGAGATATGTGGTACAATGAAATAATTTGATAAATATTTGGATAAATACAATCAAGACCAGGATAAACGCAATGAGTAATATACAGGATGTTTCAAAATTACATCACCAAATTTGGCAAAACGTTAGAGGGGATCAATTTAAACATCTTTTGTTAATAACGTTTTATTCTAAAATGATTCTGCAGTCAACTGCAATACGTGGATTCAATTAATTAACATGAACCGAAACACTGTTAACCTTTAACACGTTTATTCACATCATTACAAAGAACATTAATTAGACAAGTCAGTAATGTCTTATTACTACATAATGTGCTCGAAATGTCGACCACCTGTTTCAATGCAAGTCTCACATCGTCGTAACATGGAACGGTTGATGCGCTGAAACACTCCAGGCATCTCGTTTACCATCGCTGCAGCAGCCACCACACGTGCCACAAGATCTTCCTGTGACTCAAAAGGAGTTTCTTACACCACACTTTTCATATGTCCCCTGTACAGACATGTGAGGTCAGGTGAGCTGGGTGGCCAGTAAATAAGACCTCCACGACCGATCCATTTGTTTGGAAATCTTGCATCAAGGTAATCACGTACTTCCCGGGAGAAATGGGGTGGTGCCCCATCATGCCGGTACCACATGTCTCGGCGAACTCTCAGTGGTATGTCTTCCAAGAGTTCTGGTAACACATGCTGAAGAAACATGTTGTACGTATGCCCAGTTAAGGAAGTTGACATCATGTATGGGCCAATCAATTGTTCATGCACAATTCCATACCAAACGTTAATACTGTAGCGCTGTTGATATGCACGGAGAAAACGTGCGTGTGGATTCTCATGGGCCCAAAGGTGCATTGTGTGAATTAAACATTCCCTCTCGTGTAAACATGGCTTCATCTGTGAATAATACACGTGATATAAATGCAGGGTCCGTGTGATTTTGTGCTAAATACCACGTTTGCAAATGCTTCACGAAGAGGGTAGTCAGTTATCTTCAATGATTGGACCTTTTGCCGGTGGAATGGATACAGCAAATTCTCGTGCACAACTCTCCAAACATAAGAGTGATTCACACCCAGATTGTGCGCTACTGCACGTACACTTGTTGTTGGGTTATCAGCAAACTGTTGCAGAATCTCGTCCTGTAGCGGTACGTTCCTGTTGCATGGTCGTCCTGCGTTGCCCAAGTTCCTGGAGAAAGATCCTGTTTCACGAAGTCGCCGATGCAGTTTCGCGAATGTCTGATAGAGAGGCACACGTCTGGTGGGGTATCTTTCCTGGTACAGCCTAACTGCAGCTCTCCCATTCCCATTGGCTGCTCCATACGCGAAATGCATGTCAGTCAATTCTTCATTTGAGTACGTGTGCATGCTGTGCTTGCAATGGTTCCAATTGACAACTAAACTTTACAATTGCTTTCTGTACTAACCATGTGTCTAATTGCATACTACTGTATGGATTTAAAGGAATAAGCCATTATTCTGTGGGTAAATTAATGTTATTCAAAACATTAAGCAATCCTGTCTTTTTGCTAATGGGACTCCGAATAAGCAGGATGAAACAGTGGAATCTTTGTACTGTAGCTGACTGCACAGTCATTTTAGAATAAAAAGTTATTAACAAAAGATGTTCACATTGATCCCCTCTAACGTTTTGCCAAGTTTGGTGGTGTAATTTTGAAACACCCCGTATAGTTTGGGTACAATGACTGGATAAAGGTAGAAGCAAAATAAATAGCTAGGTGTACGTTGATTGGATAAGAGTTTAGATACAATCAAGGATAGGAATACACTAACTGGATGAGAGCAGAAAAATAACGATTGGATAACAAATAACAGACTAATATTCTTATATATAAAATGCTAAATCCTCTTGCTCCATGCCCGTTTCCATTGTAACGAGCAACAATACAACCTTCATTTTAAATAACAAAAGCCAGAAACTGTGGGCACCAGTATACTAATTAAAGGAACACTGAAAACACTAATCCACATGATAATTTTTATTGACTCAGGTGTACATTTCGGAAACCAAATTTCCTTCATCAGTGAGTCAAAAGAACGCATTACGGTAGCGATACGTGGGATTGATAGAGACATGTTAATGCGGGTTTGGGACGAATTCGACTACAGGGGGGCATATTGAACATCTTTAACTGTGTCACAATAAACTTCAAGAGTTTTTCTTTAAGAATCCATATGTGGTGTGTCTATATTCTGAATAGCTTTGATGTAATAAATTTTTAAAAGTGTGAAGTTCTTTTATAATCACCCTGTATATTATCATCATAGATTTAATTATATACATCTATTGGTTTGGTTTGGTTGGTTTGGTTGGTATTAACGTCCTTTTCAAATGATATGGTCATTTCAGGACGGCGTTATAGGGGCCGCAAATTTTGCCTCGCAAGGGTTCTTTAACGTGCAGCCTACAAACGACTACACGGGACCAACGGCTTTACTTCCCTTCCGAAGGAAGTGCGTGATCTCAGGATTTCCCCCTGAAAAATCCTCGTCGTCCTCGGCCGGGATCGAACCCGCGTACTCGGGTGTCAGAATACATCTATTGACATTTAGAAATAGCACACTAAAATAAATAAATAAATCAAATTAATCCTAAGTAAGTAACTCAACTGTTCTAAATTACGAAATTCATCACATATAGGGTATACGATTTAGCACAATTAAATAAAATTTTGAAATTGATTCTATTCAAGTTACAAATAGGTAATATTAGTTTTTACGTTTTATGATATTCGTTCATTGTGCATAGCAATAATTTTTCAGTTGAATAAATTAATAAAAAGAAAAAGTCATAAAAAAGACAAAAAATCCAATCGAATAAAATGAACAGCAATAACATTATTTCTTCTCATTTTGTAATATTCATGAGATATTTATAATTAATTTTTTTAGATTTAAAATGTAGTGTTCGCACGATATGCCCCCAAAACTGTCTGCCGAGGAAATTGAGAAATCAGGGTGGTAAAAAAAGATACAGACAAGGTATTTTCACTGAAGAGTAAAGTTTACATCTACAGTTGAAGATGAGGTTTTGTGTTAGGTTATAACTGTTAAATTGACAGTAGTGACTTTATCACAATGTGATAGGACACATTGTGTTAGTATCACCATGGTTATTAGAAGTTAGTGGTTGGTCAACTCCTTTGTTCTCGACGTTAAAAACGTAATTGGGGAAAACTGCTCCCACTAGGTGGCTTCGATGTCGTTAGTTCAAGTAGTCTATTGATCGCCATGCATTAAGCTTAGTTTCAATGGAGAGCTTCGTCAGTACTCATTTCTCCTGCTAATTCTCTCACCATATTTAATTATTAAAATGCCTTTTAGGTGTGTAGTACCTGGATAGACACATTAATCAACAATCTCAAGAAAGACAGAAAATGAAAAATGCCAAAAAGCTATCCAAATTGTAATTTTTATTATTATAACAACTTATTATTATTGATTAATGATTTTTAACTTGTATTGTGGCAGAAAGTGTAATTTATTTATTCGGTGTGGATTTGTTTTTTTTTTTCCTTAATAGTTTGTATTCTTGATATAGTGTTGCTGATGATCCATTTTTCTGGCATACGTCTTGCAGTTTATATTGGGACAATTTTTGGCATCAATTTGTTTGGCTGTTGTTTTTCTATCTGTAGTTAATATAGGTTTGAGAAATTATTTTTTTAATTTTGGTAATTTTTAATGTGGGCCTTATTTGGGTTTTTCTTATGCCTCAAATATTAATATTTTATTATTCTTCATCTTATTGGTTGTAAAAGTTAATGGGGGTATATCTTCTAGGTGTTTTATTATTGTCTGTATAGAGTTACTGGTGGAATGTCATCTCAACATCTTAAGTAAATTCATATATTTTGTTTGTGTTGAATTATTTTATTATTAGTATTCCATATGTTTTATATAAATATTTGTGATGATAGATGATACATGATGGACTAATCTCCTGTTTGGGTATAAATTTTGTTAGTGAAACATAATTTGATGGTTTTGTATGATTTTTAAAATTTTACTATTATGTAAATGTTTTTTTAAATTCTTTTTTATGATGTCTATTGTTGGTATAATTGGAATATATAATTGGTATGTATATGGTATGTCCATTGTAAAAAAGTGATCATTATATCAGTTTTGATTGTTTCTATTGTTCTTTTACTGACAGTAAATTTTTTTAAGAGTTAATTAAAAAAAACAACTATGATGTATATAAAAATATCTAGAAATTTTACTAATTTGGTGATGATTCTATTGCTGTTAATTGTTTTTGCTATTCATTAACTACTTTTTTTTACATTTTTTATTTTATTAAGTTAAAAATTATTATTCAACAAAGTTTTGATTGTTTCTATTATTCTTTTTACTGGTGGTGAATTTTTTATGATATAATAAAAAAAAATTGTGATGTATATAAAAATATCTAGAAATTTTATTAATTTGGTGATGACTCTATTGGTGTTAATTGTTTTATGCTTTTCATTATCTATTTTGTTTACTCTTTTACATTTTCTTATTTTATTAAGTTAAAAATTATTATTCAACAATTACAATTTTTTTATAATTTTAAAAAATATATTTATTATTAATTAAATATAAGATGTTTTATCTAAATTGTAACGACAAAAAAA
>JAHWFO010023473.1:1768491-1779293 GCA_023313115.1 Rhysida immarginata
AAAAAATGGAGACTATGTTGAAAAATAGACAACAGTGTAAGCTTTTCAACGATGTATAAATTAATAACAATAAACAATGTTTTCTATTTTTAAAAAATATGGGAACCTTACTTTTGGTACAACCCTCGTACATCAGGAGGTTCAGTTAACGAAATTATTTATGTCATTTAAAATCTAGTCATAAATAGTAGGATACAGCCGTTTTGATTTAAGCATTCGAATTCTATTCAGGGAGCTTGGCTGTGAAACTGGAATGAACCGGATTAAGCTTGTGTTTAGGCGAGGAAGTGAGCCTAATTTCTGAATTAAAATATAGATTCTAAAGAATACGTTGTTTGTGGTGTAGATTTTTAACCGACTTCAAAAAATGGAGGTTATCATTCGACACAATACTCATTTCCAAAAAAGTTGGGACAGTGCAACATATAAGAAGAACTCCAACACATTTGTTTGGATTATTGTATTGCCGTTTATTTCAACGCATTACAATGCATAAACGATAAATTAGGCATGGGATCACATATCTTATATGCTTAAAGAAAGATACAGGTGGTTTTCCTGTTTGGCACGTGCAACACACTCCCAAAAAAGTTAGGACAGCACGGCGTTTACCACGGTGTGGTGTCACCTCTCCTCTTGATGACACACTGTAATCTTCTGGACATCGATGACACCAACCTTTCTAACACCGTAACCGGAATTCTGTCCCATTCCTGTTGGATATAGGTTTTCAGCTGTTCAACTGTACGGGGTCGTCGCTGTCGTAGTTTTCGTTTAATAATACGCCAAACGTTTTCTATAGGCGACAGATCCGGGCTGCAAGGGGGCCAATCCAACATACGAATGCGCTGCCGACGTAGCCATGCAGAAGTTATGCGCGCTGCATGCGGTCTGGCGTTGTCTTGTTGAAATATACACTGACGTCGTCCAAGCAGGCGCCTCTTAGATGGCACCATAGCTTGTTCCAGGATCTGTATATACGCTTCAGCATTGACGGTGCCATTGCAGATGTGCAAGTCTCCCATTCCATGGCCACTAATACAGCCCCAGACCATGACAGACGGTGGTTTCTGTACCGAACACGCGGAAATATCCTGTAGCACGCGGGAATATCCTTTTCGTCTTTGGTCCGGAGTGTACGGCGTCCATTATTTCCGTAAACAATCGTAAAGGTTGATTCATCGGACCACAATATGTTCTTCCAGCGTGCTTGGAACCAATTGCGATGGGCTCGAGCCCATATCAGATGGTGACGTTGCTGTCGTTTGTTGATGTATGGCTTCCGTTGTACACAGTATAACTTAAGTTTGCATTTGTGGATGCACCGGCGTACAATATTCAACGATAATGGCTTCCCGAAGAAATCGCGGGCCCACGTGGCTATGTCCGTAATCGCAGCATTCCTATGCGTGACGCAGTGACGTCAGAGGATCCGAAGAGCTCGAGCATTCAGAATAGGTTTTCTACCTTGGCATTTCTGAACTGTGATCTCACCACTATCTCGGTAGCGCTTGATAATATTATGTACTGTAGATGATGACAGCTTAAATCTTCTGGCTAATGCACGCTGAGAAACGTTGTTTGTGAATTCTTGAATGATTCGAACACGAAGATCTTCGCTAACTGGCTTGCCTCGACCCATCGTTCCGAATAAGTTACCTGAACGACGGATGGCAACTGTTATTTATACGAAATGTAGTACGACGTCATCATTCTAGATTATTCCCGAACAATTCGGAAGGTTCCACTACTAACGCCGTTGCAACACCCCCATTCAAAATGAACGCCCCGGCCACGATACAAAATATTTTGGTGCACACAGTATACTCATGTCTTTTCATAAACGTATCTGCTATTTTGTATTCGCGAGAAAGTTTTGTTACATCATCCCTTTTTGTTTTTTCTATATATTTTGCACTGTCCCAACTTTTTTGGAAATGAGCATTGTAATATTGCACAATATTCGTAGATGTTAGTCTATGTGGGCTTCTAAACAGGTGTGCCAAATTTCATAAATGTATGTATGTATGTTTGTATGAATGACTGTTTTCCACTTTTCTCTCAGAAACTAGAAATCGAATTGCAATACTGTAATTCTTTTTTTTTATTGCATTAAGTATCTTTCAACTTAGAGAACAGTCCAAGTTTTATCAAAATCGGTTTAGTAGTTTTGAAGATATGGACTGGTTATAGCTAGACGATAGTGAAAGTTTCATTAAAGTCGATTTTTTTTATACTCTGTTTAATCTTTCACTAATGAAATGTATTAAAACTTGCCCGCGGGTCGGCAGCAGTCAGCTACGTATGCATGCATCGTTCCCGCATCGATCAAACATAGTCAAAATTTCGAGTCACTGGTGGCTCCAAATTAGCTTTGTTCAAGAGCAAACAGACAACTTTTGTTGGCAACTCGGCTCCTATGACGGAAACAGCTTCCATTCCTAGATAACTTAGAGTGATCCAATCATTAAGTATATTTATTTTTTTTAATTGTCAATTTTAATGCTTTTGTTTCGTATAATTTTAAGTTTTACTAATTTTTATTAATCTTGTTTTTAATGTTTTCGTATATATTGTTTTAGGTTTGTTAACTTATCTTTATTAACCCTTTTCCTTAACCCAATCCCTGTTTGGAGACAATGTTGGTAAGATACCCTAGATGTACAACGCTAATACTATTATTAATTATCTTTACAGAACAACAGTGATGTTGAGTGGAAATTTGCCAGAACAAAAGTGTGGCTTAGTTATTTCATGGAGCATAATGCCGTACCACCTCCCCTCAATCTTATTTGGGCCATTCGGAAACTGATAGAAAGATACTACAATTCTGTAATGGAAAAAAAAGTAATCTTTATTAAATAATTATTATGAATAGAATAAAATCTTGTAAACATTCCAAGGAGGAGCTTTAGCAGTGATGCAGAAACACATTTATACATCTATTAAAAAGAAATTACTCCCCCCCCCCCCCCCCCCCGAGTAGGGTAAGGCAAGTAACAGATCCTACAATCATCTATTTTTACCTCTTTATCTGCACTTTTTACCTCTCCCAAGTTTTTTAATCAAAACATTAATTTTCTCGAACGTAATATGTAGAAAATGTAAAAAAGCTCGTATTTTCTTTCCTTTCTCATCATTTTCGAACGTATGATATATCACATGCCATTTGTTGCCATAGTTCTAAAGACCAAGTGGCTGCCACCCCCGCAAATCCGACCCCAATGGAACAAATGGGACTAAAATTCATAGCAATGTAGATCTTGCCCAGAGGAATCTGGATACTGAATTTCACCCCTTTACGTACTAAATAGCACATAGATATGTTGTCCTCTCTGAATCCCACCCCCGTAATTCCGACCCCAGTATACCAATCAAAACCAAACTAAATAGTGCATATGGACATGCCCATAGGAATCTACATTCCGAATTTCAACCTTCTACCTCAAAAAATGTAGAAATTATGAAGGACTGACATTATAAAACCAATAAGTTGCTCTATTCTTCCGTTACTTAATAATTTAGACTATGAGCACGGAAGAATAGAGCAACTTATTTACTTTTATGCTAAAGCTCCTAATAAAGTCTGCACAGTGGAAGTCTTTGATAAATAGTCAACGATATCGTTCGGTTAGTTGATGTCGTGTCGAAAACATTTAAACGAAAGTCAAAAATTCACTTGGCCGAACCACACCCAAAATACGATGAACGTTGCTTCGGCGCCCACCTGCTTGGTGATGAACTCGCTAAGAGCTTACACATCGGCAAAGTCGAGGAAAATCATAACACTAATTGGTATACCGTTGCTCGGCTTGTAGGAGATGCTGAATAGAAAACTAGACGAGAAGCAGCTACTTGTTGCACCTCGGACGAAACACAAACAAGATCGTTAATTTCACTAAGCGGTTGACTCACCGCCGGGGTGAACACTTGCTAACGAGACGCTATCGTAAATCGGCCGATAGTGATTAACGTAGCATCCAAAACACACAATCACATATGCGAAGCACTTATTCGAACATATTTTATGTGACGCTATCACGGGTCACTATCAAATTAAATCTGACGCACAATAAACAATCGAAGCACAGATCGGATGCACTATATCGTAAATTACTACAATAGGATTCACTTCTGATATGCCGTAACTTGATATGGCATCTGTAGATCACTATCTGATCAGAGCACACATTGCACTACACTTGAAATACGGGCTTTGCCCTGGAAATAAGAATATATTTGAATACCTCCTTAATAAATTCATACGCTGACGAAACACTACAATAATGCCATTTATATAAGAATATAGCTATGGCGCTGAATAGAAATGAATGTGATTGCACACTTTAACTTGCCATTACCGTCGCATACGAACTATTCAATTCTATGTCAGATACGGGGCACTAGTCAGCAGTAGAAAATTGGTCGAAAACGGAATGCAATTATTTTCTTTACGAGGTAAGTTTAACTACTTAGATTGTGAACGAACAAACATGCACTGATCTGACGACACAATCACACGTGTCCGTGATGTCGGAACACTAGCGCTGTCGACATGAAGTTCGCTACTGTAGATCGTTGAGTTCTTCAGGGTTCAATAGACTTATCGTTAGTCCCAGATAAGTGACTTTTATATACGTTACAAAAAGAACACATGAAAATAGTTCACTTAAACATACGTGACATCGAAACTGACAGATGCTGGAAGTTTACGTTTATGAATTGACGGTACTCTTTTTTTTTTTTATTTTGACGGAAAGTTACGTATCGTTGTGACGAACGCAATCGGAGTCTAAAAAGTTCACACACAGTGTTTATGATAAATGTGTCAATCCAAACGCTTTACTAGAATGCGGGCGAGAACTGAGAGATGATTCCGCCTGTCCTCTCGAACAGTAATCGTTTACAGAGAAAGGAAACACCCCTAGCATCTCGTCTCTTTCAGAAAGTCCAACGGCATCGTGACGGGAAATTGCTTGGAATAGCTTAAATTGCGAGCCTTGAATTTTAGCTCATAATACCGTTAAACAATGTACGCTACTCCTTTGTACGCATAGAAAAGTCTCATTCAAAAAGCGTGTCCTACCGTATACTTGAAATAATCTTTGTAGGAATATTCCGTCGTCCTCGATGAATGGGCTCCATCCATTGTCCGTCATCGCTTCTCCCGAGGTTGAAGGCAATTTGTCAGCATTCGCAGAATTCTCATCCGTAGACGTATCAGAATATAAATGCGATAGAATTCTTTCTATTACGCTTACTAAGTTCTCCTGTAGCTCGACTTGGTCCCTCGCTTGGTCGTAGCCAAGTTGGCAGCCGTATCTCGCTGTCAGTCGTCTCGGTCGCGCTGCTCGCCAACCGCCTTCACCGTTTCGTTGTCGGAGGCCCCGTCGCTCATAAATGGGCTCGCTGGCGTGTCTCTAACGATGACAAAAGCTGAACAATTCTCGTACTCTTGTTCATACTCTTGGAATCCATTTGACGTGTTTTTCTCATATCTCAAAGCCTTGCGACCTGGCATATTCGCCTCACCTTGTCGCCTTCATGTTGCTTTCTGACCTCTCGATCTCTCCCTTACATCGTCGACGTCAAGCGCTCTCGCTACTTCATCGGCTTTTTTCTGCCTCGAGAATCGCTTGCTTTGACGAAATCCACCTGACACCTGTAAGTATAAATTCTTTCCAACATTAAACATTATTTTTATAATATTTCTTAAGTTAGAAGAACGCCTAGATTAGAATGCATTTTTGGGTGCTTCAACAAAGAAATAAATTAGACAATTACATCTCACCTCTTTCACTTGATAATAAAAATTCCAAAAATAAATACGAAAATTTGTTAACACTGACTGTAGCAACACATGCATATTATATAATAAATAAAAAGTTAAAAAAGAAAGAAAAAAATGAAGAAACACTACCGTAATTTACATGGAATATGAGTTGACTCTGGAACCCATGCTCGCAAATCAACAGCTGATGTAGTTTTTCTAGTAGCTTCAAAAAGTTTATTATATATATTATATTTAATTATTTTATTTTATTTAATTAATTTAGAATCCTATACGTCCATCCAGAGCCTGTATGGCCTGAGAGCGACAAGTTGGGTCCCTGGATGGATCTGGATTAACGACTGCTGTATAATGGTCACAGCAGCCGGGGGGGGGGGGGTGATGATCGTGAGTCGCTGATGAGACGCCCATCCAGTGACTAGCCATGCCTGGTGTTGCTTAACTTCATAGAAGTTGTGTTTCAGTGAAAGCCCACTAGGCCACGGGCTCCCCCAAATTCCCGGAATTAATTTTTTTCTGCACTCTGAAAAAAATACAAGCATTTATATAACATTTCCTTCAAAATACTGTCCTTGGGCAATAACACACTTCTGCCAACGCCTGTATAATGCTTGCAAACACTCTGCGAAACCGGTTTGCGGAACGGTGCGAAGTGCTTGTCCTTGCAAAGTGCGGATATCGCAACAGCTTTTGGCATCTGTTTTCTCGCACGATGTTGCTCACAAGATTAATTGTGGATGGATTGATTGAAGTTGATGGACGGGCACTCCGATGGTCATCTTTGATATTTGAACGTTGTTGCATAACTGACATTATACGTAGCGAAATCAGATTGCGATGTTTGCTCTACACTATCAGTTAACAGACCGCCCGTGCACCTCAGCATTCTGTTTAGATCACGTCAAAACACGTTCGAGCGTGATCTACGAATGGTAAACAATGCGGGAAGGCCTCGCTCATTCACACACACCCTACCTCAATTTCACAGCATATCACGATTCCGGGAACTTTTTGAAGCTACTTACTTAGTACATTATTGATGTGGCAACTTGCTCATGAACCTTATCGTAGGTGAAGAACTGCTAAACTGAGAGCTTCGTGACTTTAAGAGAAGATTAATAATGCCATATTCCAGCATGTCTAATGGTGAAATTACGGGAACATTATCACAGCCATGTTCAATTAATGGTTATATCATGAAGAAATGGAACACTACAGTTATGGGAACATCAACACCCCACGTCGGACATCCCCCAAAACTGACCAACGGGTTTTGAATCACAAGGTTCATAAAAACCGCAAGAAATCACTTAAGGTCATCGACAAGGAGTCCCAGCAGGCAAAATAAGCCATTATAAAATGCATCATTTTGCGGAAGAAAGCTGCATGTACTCAGCATTCACATAAGCGTAATCGTACAAAAATTAAACATATCAACAATAAGGCTGCCAGACACCAGTGGTGTTTGGAATGCCGACATTCGACTGTCGAAAAGTGGGAAGCATTTTCTGGAGTTTTCTTCCTAAACCTCCATTCAAGCACTGGTCTCCTGGGCGGGTCTACAATCGACCGGACATTTTTAGTCTGACTCTCAGCTAAGGCTATCCAGCACTGAATCATTCAAGCCCCTGCACCAAGTGAAGGTAATGCCCACGGAGAGGCCTGTATTTATACCTGATAAATCATGATATAACTAAGGTCAACAATCAAAAAAGGGTCCGCAAAACTAGGAAAATAAATGTAATAAAAGTTTTTTTCCAGTTTTGATGATCTTTAGTTGATCATGTGCTTTTAATAATAAAACAAAAATGAAACCAGTTGAAAATGAGCAAGCTATCATTACTAAAAACAAACTTTAAAAGTTTATGCGTAATTTAAACGTGAAACATTATAGATAAGTATTCGATAGCAAGACACGATGAATGAAATTGTATGAGCATGTTTGAAAGATGTGCTAGAGAATTTGTATAAATAAATACGTGCTTATGAATAGTGCTTTTTCAGATGATGAGGGTAGGGGAGAAAGGGTTAATGGCCTAAAAACAAATCACAATATAGTCAACAGTACATGCCCTAACTATACAAAGTGATCATAAATGATTGGTACTATAAACAATGTATGTCACGTGCCAAATAGCGCAGTGGAATGAAAAACTAATACTAACAGCAGAATACGGGACACTAAGTAAAAAAAGATATAAGCACTACGTTTTAAGTACGCACAAAAAATTTTTAATTCAATAACTCCAATCAGGAAAAATAAATAAAAGCAAAAACAGTTATTTTCTAACTAAGAAAATAAGAAATGTATAAAAAAAATGTCAAATAAAATCAAATGTTTATAATACAATTACACAGCTCGGTATTTGATTACAAAAAAACACAATAAAACATAACTCATAATAATAGCAAGCAAGAATTGCTTATGTTTCAAAAACTAATGACTGGAATACAAAAAGAACGCACACACAAACTGTTGCTCAAAGCAAAATTTCTTAACGGGAACCGAACGAAGTTCACGCTCAGTTTTAAACACTAAACAAAAGTTTATAGTCAGAAATTGTCATATATTCAAATCATAGATTTGAAAAATATAATCCAGTCTTATTAGGTAATTCAGTCCCACAGTCACAAAATCACTGAAAGCGACTTAACAGCTAAGGAGTGCCTGGAAAATGGAGGAAATAAAAATTAAACACTTGTTATGAATTGAAATTTAAAGCATTAAGGACATATCATAACGAATCTTCCTTCGCACTTAAAGACACCAGTAATATCACCAAAAAGAAAGAATGTACACAAAGAATTGACACACTTTCGGTTACACACGCATCCTTCGGGATAAACAATTTAAACTCCGGATTCCTTGCAGAAAAACGATGACACTCACAAAAAAGAAAAACTTTTAGGCCCTACGACCTCTTTAACTATAGGCCTTTTTGCACTTTAAGACGGCACGTAGAAAAACCTTTACATAGGTTTTCTTTATGGAAATAGCAATAAATGAGTACTCACAGTTTATAAGCCGAACGAACCCGGAATCACGCACTGGACGTTGAATTCTATGGGCGAGCCACCAACCTGCCGACGCCGTCTCGCACGTATGCTGACAATCCACGGGGGAGAACGCCGAGAAGACGTACTCGTTCCCAACAAATGACGGTTGCGCTGTATTCAGTACTCTGACTTTCGTGCCACATTTCTAACTCAAGCCTAGTTAGAAATAGCAAATTGACGGGCGACAATTTCGCTCGAGGAATGGCGACGCCGTTCGCTGCGTTGTACGACGCCTCGCTCCTTCCACCGACGGACGAGCCTACCTTCGGTGTTGGCACGGGTTGCCTTCCCCGACGTATCGACGACGACTCCTTGGTAGCATTCAAACGCTCCTCTCTAAGCACCGGAACGTTAATGTTTTTACGGCTGACATTAATTTTTCGCTGCTCCGACACCTGCCGCCGTTCGTCATTCGGTCCGAAATTTTTTGAAGAGAGTCTTGACTCCTGCGCTCGCTCGTTTTTATCACCGTCTCGTCCGCTGTCACCTCTCCTCTTCTCCAGAATCGAATCTCCCGCTCCGCTCTCGCCGCGTTGATTCTCGGGAAGCCTTCTCCTCGTGAAAACCCGTGTTTTGTTACAGCGAGGTTTATTTCGCTGTAACAATGTACCTTATACTATAAATGTTATGTCGACGCATTTTGCAACAATGAAGAGAGAAACAAAGTTTTCAGCTGCTTTCATTACGTGACTGGTCCCAGCATGCAACGCGGTATTGCACTACAATGAAAATGGTAACTCCCAAGCAGATGTGGCACCCAGCCTATGGGGTTGTGACCGTTAAGTTAGTGGTTGTAGAATGATAGCGGCCTAATGATAATATCTAGCGTAGTGATTTAATCCGCAATAACCAGAGTAAAGAAAAGAAAACAAAAGTGGTGTCCAAGATAATAGAGCGGGGAACAAATTGAGTAAAGAAAACAATTTACTCAGATAATGTTATTAAAGAAATTCAAATCTTAGTTGACTAATCTACAAATCAAAACGGTCAGGATTCAATAAAATAATATAGAAAATATGAGAAGAGGAAAAGGTACAAAAAAGACCATAGTTATAAAAAACCGATAGTAATCTTCAATTTGCTCAGCAGTCAAAATTTCTGACAGGGAAACCGACATAACGTATAGTATTCAATTGAAAGGAAGAGGACTTATCTTCAAAATAGTTGAAATCAGACAAAACATGAGTACCCCCTTTTCAATTGGATCCAAAACCAACATAAAGTTTTAGAGTAATGAAATTTTAATATGAACGTCAAAACTTAAATCGATCTCTGGCAAAACAATCTTTTGCACAAGGAATGAAAATAAAAAGTTAAAGTTTCATAATTTGAAAAAAATGGAAAACACGAGATAAGAAAAAACAAGTGATTCTTGCTGAACTAATGTAATTGCAACTTGGTCAAAATTCAAATTGAATAAATACGATAGTTTATAAAAGGGCCATTCCTTAGAAATGAAACAATGTTTAAGATAGGATAAACAAAGTGACTTGCAAATCTCAGCTCTTCAAGCTCAAGTGAGATTCATTTAAGTGTGATTTAAAAGTCAGTATTTAAAAAAAAAATTGGAAAATTTTATAACTACTAAGCCATCATCAAGTGTTTTAAAGCATACACTGGTGGTAATTCGGAGTCATGCATGACACATAAACAAGATAAAATTTTTAACCTCCTCATTTAAGATAAAGAAATTTAGAATTATACTAGTCACAAAGCCTGTCCCTGCCAAGCAAAAAATATGTTTTAAAAAGTTTATACATTACATTACATTACATATAGAGAGATGTAATCTTCAGATACCAGACGGCTTGAGAAAGCTCTGGAAAGAGAATTGGACAAAATTCCAAAGCCACGCCCACCGCCCACAAACCGAAAATCAAAAATCTGGCTCCGTCCTGCACCAACGGAGCAAAAATACTTTAACTATGCCAAATTTCAGCTTTCTGCGATATCA
>JAHWFO010023473.1:1779866-1847361 GCA_023313115.1 Rhysida immarginata
ATATCAGACGGCTTCAGAAAGCTCTGGAAAGAGAATTGAACAAAATTCCAAAGCCACGCCCACCGCCCACAAACCGAAAATCAAAAATCTGGCTCCGTCCTGCACCAACGGAGCAAAAATACTTTAACTATGCCAAATTTCAGCTTTCTGCGATATCAGACGGCTTCAGAAAGCTCTGGAAAGAGAATTGGACATACATACATCCGGACATACAACGAAATTATATATATAGATAATGTCTAGAGTGAGGAAGAGGAAAGAAAACTAGCAGAATATGTAAAAAAAATTTTTAAATCATGTACTAGTATCACTCTGCTGCACACACCCACTTTCCCAAATAGAACATAGTCAATGTTGCAAAGAAACAACTGAATATGAGTTCTTGGTTCTAAATATTTGGAAAAAAAGACTTTCCTTGAGAAATTAGAAAGGCAGGCTAAGTCCTTTCGCACATTTTTTAAATAATAAAAATTATCTCACCACTGCTAAAAAAAAACTTCGTTTCATTGCCCAAGTCAAAATTTTAAAATATGTTTGTCCATCTCTACAAAATACGTATAACACTGGCGAAGATGCCCAAAAACAAAACGAAGTTGGAACCATGCTGACTGACTGGTTATGGTGGAAGGCTCTTGGTGTGGCTGGGAAAAGAAGCTGTTGGAGTGAGGTAGGATGCCTCAGCGAACGCCACTAAAGATCTTGATTGCGCACCAGGCGCACATGCGTAAGATGGTTCGTACAGTCCTAGGGGACTGATAAACCTGATAAACGCCTTACTTCAAGGCGCGTTCGCTGTCCTACGAACCACTAAAACTCGATTGGGAAGGTGAGATGGAAGGGACGGTCACCTCCGATGACTGAGCAGAGACGTTTAGACGACGTGAAGTACCTAGCCTAGGCCACTTTAACAGGAGAAAGGCTTTCAGGTGTACTGCCACAGATTTTCTAACGATTGATGGTGGAAGGTCGATATTACGATGTCTATCCAACCGTGCCATCCACAATTTCCGGATGAATTTGTGATGGCTAGGTCCAACTTGTATGGTTCGCCAGTAGTATCGAACAAGCAACGCAAAGACTGGTAGGATAAATTCACCAGCCCATATTACCATTTGAGACGTCTCCAAATGAACTGAGCGAATGAGCACTCGAAAAATAGATAGGGAGCTGTCTCTGCGACGCCGCAGAATGAGCATCCAGCAGACCCGACCATTTTCCATTTGAATAGACACTGGAGAGTTTGGAATCCATGGTGCAGCAACCGGCACTGAAAGTTGAAAAAAGTTCTTTCGAAGGCAGTGGATTAAATGCCTTCAGAATTGCTGCCCACAGAAAATCTGGGTGCAGACAGAAGATGTCGGTCGTCGCAACACCACAGTGCTGATAGAACCACGATGGCCGGATGGCCCAGATCTTGCACATAAATTTAGTGTACGTGTGGCAAAAATGTGTAAATCCTGCTGAAAATTTTTGTAAATGCCTGCTTGAGAGTAAGGCATGATCAATGGCAACGTTGGTGGCATAGGCAGCCTATTTACCTTGAAAAAGATACATACTTGAATAAACATGAAGTTCACCCATATGGGAAGAGGGTGGAGAAAAACGTAGATGATTGCTGCCAGTCTGGCATCAACGAGGCAGCGGCGGACATTGGGTAATCCCAACCCTTCCCTATCAAAGGGGATGAATAGTACTTCGGTAAAGAGTGGATGACGAGTGATGCCGGAACCCTAACAAGGTTCACGATGTTGCTACGCATTTTATGCAGCTCTCGTAGATGCTCCCCAGTCCAGTGACCCAAGGTTATCCCCTTGGATTTGATGAGGTTGATGGTACTTTCCATTAAGGCAGACTGCATAAGCAAAAGATATGACGGAGAACGACGCCGTCGGCAGATAATATCTCTGAACGTCAGTATGGCGGTTGAGGTGACGTGCTAATGGTTCTAAATAAACGATATATAGAAGGGGGGATAATGGACACTCCTGCCGACACCTTTTAAAAGCTCGAATGTAGGCAAAGCGGAAACATTAATGGACACAAACTAAGCGGCCCATGTATACAATGAGGGTTACGATGTCAGCAAATTTACGAATACAAACATGGTGGAGTATATTGAACAGGTAGATGTGATTTACCTTGTCGAATGCTTTTTCTTGGTCGAAGTTACCAGGGCCAGGGACTGTTATTGGATTCTGGTTTCCTCCATAACACACAGGTCGTGATGTGTTTGTCACACATCCTGCGAGATGGAATAGAGCAGGATTGTACGGGTCGAAGAACTTATCAGTGTAAAGTTTCAGTTTGTTTTGTAGAATGCCAGTGATAACTTTCTAATCCGTTTTGAGAAGGGTTATAGATCACTGGTCACACGATCCCACTGGGAACAGGATGATCTTTCCCATGCTGAATTTTGGCTTGATAGAGAAGGGGTCTGCCAAGATAGAGTCGAAAACTCGCACAAGAAAAGGCCCAAGAAGATTTCATGCTTGGATGTCCACACTCGAGCTAGATTGAAAACAGCCGTCTGCTGACAGGAGCTTCTTGGATTCGCCTTCGATGATAGGTCTTGTTATGATGGAGTCCGCAACATCAGCAAAAAGGGGAAGCGCCTCCACCCATTCCTTCGTGGAATCTGATGGCAAGACTGGGTGATCAAAGAAGTTTGAGAAGTGGGTGTGATACGCGGACACGATGTCGGGATCAGATTCTACAGTGCCACTGTCTGTCACCAGTCGACAGCATTGGTTGGCAGTGGATCGACGTTGTGCTTCTGCATAAGCTGCTGACGACTTATGGCGGACAACAATGGCCCAGGTGAGTTTGGCTCTGAGGGCTGCGCTCCCCGTTTTATGGATCATCAGGGCGTTGATCTTATTTTTCACCCGACAGATGTCGTCAGCAAACTTCTCACGTGGCGTGGAATTTCGGAGGAGTATGAGGACCTCTTTTAGCATAGAAAGATGTCGACGACGTTTTCTGACTTCGTTGGTCCCAATCTTTTGGTAGAATCGACGGATCTACGATTTTAGAAGCAGCCACGATGCAAGGGTTGGAGGTAATCCATGGAGATGGTGTTCCAGGAATTGAACGAAAGATCCCATATAAATTTCGTTGTCCAATAGAGAAACGTTCATGATCCAGTGTCGAAGTTGTTTTGCGGCGTTCCCTAAAGATAATGATGGTGCTGAGGCTGCCAAGACCACACATTGGCAATGTGGTTCATGAAGTAGCATGGGATGACTTCCATGGTTTCAGGGGCATCAACCAGAAAAAGGTACAGTCGTGAGCAGAAGTTAGGCCCTTGGTGATATGGGAACCCAGGATGGTCAGTTCGTGGAGACTTTCACCATATATCGAACAATGCGTTTTGCAGACACAGCTCATGTATGTGCCTAGATGACGAGTTGTTGTTGTCTTCTGGGTGACAGTTGAAATTACCAATTGTAGGGGCGAAAACAGGAACAGTCCAAGTCGTTGAAAAATGTTCGTTTCTCTACATGTTGACATGGGGCATACACACTGAGCAGACAAAAGCAGACACCAGATTATTTCATGTCCAGCGATATAACCCTGCAATTGTAATCGCACACATAATTCGTTGCCTGCATGGAGGAGTTGAGAAAGATTGTGGCCACCCCTTGGCCATAGGGAGAGGAAGAGTTTATGAAAACTTGGCCATTGGGATAGAGACTATGAAGGTCGTGAAGATCGCGGCACGACTGCGTCGGAGCAACCTGTACTTCCTGCAGGAGAAGAATGTCCGGCGCATATAGAGTGATGAACGTGGTATGCACCCTTGCTTAAAATGGCTGCCAAGGGATCTGACGTTCAATGAGCTGATTTTCATCATTGTACCGATGACGTGGTGGGCCGTCGTGGTCCTGATGGGGGAGGCGTTGAAGGCGAAGGATTCCTTTGTGTGGGAGAGCGGGAGTGTTGAGAAGAGTGACTGGGTTCTCTGCTGCTCTCACGCTCGAAAGATGTCGTCTGCTTCGGACAGTTGCTACGCTGAAGATCGTGATTCCTTCGAGGACTCTTGGTCTTCTAAATTCTGTCCCGCTTTTTGGTGTTCTTGGGAGAATTCTTTTCGCCGGTTGTTGGTGCGGTCCAAGCCTTTGGCATCGTCGGAGACAATGGGCGATCCACACTCAGTGGGGGAGATAAATACTATAGTGGAGGCAATGGTATAAAGTCCTCCTTGGAGATCCTCAGCTCCAGGCTCCAGGTATAGAAAGCCGATCTGACGGGACGGAATGCGTACAGAATAGAATCGCCATCTGTTGACAAACTTTGTAACTAATTTTGAAATAATTTTGAAATAGTTGAGAATAAATTCCGTTTTCCTAAGCAGGATGCAGCATTTCTATCACCTTCCGTGTTTCGTTAATTGATTTTTCAAATCGTCGCTCATTTTTAGGACACCCGGTACTTGTATAGGCCATGATTAACACTGAAAGCCCCTTTTCATTCTATTATTTATTTAATTCTATTTAAACGAATTTCTTGCACCAGGATTCATTAGTTGCTGCAATCTACACCAAAGACTTCATCACTATGAAATTGAAATACCGGGTGATTTAGTCAATTTCTGACCATTTCACTCGAATGATGTGCATTAGGGATAAACAATTGAAAGAATATGAGCGCCATATCGAATTTCTAAATAGTTGGAGTTTGTATTGTTGCAACGGCGCTGCATGAAAATCGTATTGTTGAAAAATGGCGCCCGCTTTATCAACAGAGCAGAAATGCAAGGTTGTCGAATGGTATTTCGAGACAAAATCACCTGTAACCGTGCAAAGAAAGTTCCGGAAGGAGTATAAGTGTCAAGACGCACCAGGCAGGCAAGCAGTCATGGATTTGTCAAGCAATTTCGTGCCACTGGATGTGTTAAAGGAAAGAAAAAAGGCGGGAGCGACGCTCGTGTTCGAACGGCCGAACTTGTCGAAAATGTTCGCACAAGGTTGGTCGATTCCTCTACCAAAAAATCTGTTCGCCGCCTATCCATTGAAGAAGTGCTGTCGTATACCACGACGTGGCGCATTTTGAGAAAGGATTTACACCTGTTTCCGTATAAGATCCATGTTTATCAGGAGTTAACAGACACTGGAAGACAGAAGCGACAACAATTTGCGATGGAGTTTAGAGCAGAAATGGAAGCCAATCAGGACATTGTGGACAACCTGTGGGTGTCAGATGAGGCCTTCTTCCAGCTGTCAGGTGACGTTAATAAACCCAAAAGTTCTTTTTTGGGGTTCCCAGCACCTTCATGAGATCTATAAGTCACCTCTTCATCCATGAAAAGCTATGGCTTGGTGCGCGATTTCCAAAAGAGGCATCATTGGTCCGTTCTTTTTTGAGAGCACTGTAACGTCACAGGCTTACCTTAACATGTTGGAAACCTTCTTCATCCCCGAGCTGCGAAGGAGGCGTATACCGCTTCGACATCAATGGTTTCAACATTAGGGGTTAGGCCTCACACAACTAATGAAGTGCTAGACTTTCTCAATCAGAAATTCGGAAATCGTGTCATTTCAAACAGGTTTCCAGATCGATTCGGGGGTGGCTTTCTTTGGCCCCCTACGAGTCCTGACCTAAACCTATGTGATTTTATCTCTGGAGGTTCCTTAAAGACAGTGTGTTCACTACACCACCAAGAACCCTAGACCAACTGCGACAAAGCATCGTCGACTGCTGCACCCTTGTGGATGCAGAAATCCTGGATAGAGTTATGAACAATTTCACCATTCGGCTGCGAGCAGTTTAAAACGTTCGTGGTGGCCACATTGAGGATATCATCAAGACTTTTCCACGGGAATAAAAACTCCGAACTGCCTAAAATATCATACTGAAATGCTAAGTTTGTAAACATTAATGGGTCAATAAATCATAGTACTGAAATGGTCAGAAATTGACTGAATCACCCTGTAGATACATCCTTGAGGAGGTGAACAGGTTTTACATCTTTAGGAACAACGATTGGCTCTATTCAAGAATTTTAAGTTGTACCCACGGTAAAAAAAAGTGTTAGTCCCAATGGCAAGGACTGTTTTCACAATCATAAAAACAAATAGAGGAATGTTTTAACAAATATAAGAAATTATACCATTTAAATACAATTTTAATAAGAGAAATTGCTGGACTGAATAAATCAATGTTTACATCGTTAATTTTCTCTAATTTCATTTCATGGATTTTAGCAGTTGCATGTCATTCACGTAATACATGAAGAAATTGTGAAGTCTTCAAAAGAGAGAATCTATATATAAATACAGCAACATATTTTTTTTTGTTATGCACTTTTACCTGTGTTAACGTGGACGAATAAGCATGAAACTTATATGGTTGGAAAGTTCCTGTGCTCTAGATGTCCACCATATATTTTGTTTGCGTATTTGTTCACGTTAACACAGGTAAAAAGCGTTTCAAAAAAGGTAGCATTAAGGAACTGGTTGTGCATCATATATGTCAACGCATGTAGCATTGCCTTTTTTATCGTTTTTTTTAAATAATAAATATCAAATTAACTCAAATCATTGATGCTCATTTGAAAGAATTTTAATTGTTGTGTTGTTGATGTTCATTTGAAAGCTTTAGAAAACCGTATAACAAATACTTTGCAGCTTTTGAAAGTCATAGAACTGATTTCAGAACCTGAAGTCCCCAAGTATAATATAGTACCTATAATGCACCTATATATTATTCCATAGAAACAACTGCTTAAAAATTGTTATTAACCAACTATTCAAAAGATTTTTATAATTAGTAGGTAGAATTACGTATTTTTCGTCGTTTTCTAAGCTATTTTAAGGTTTTTTTCATACATTTTGAAAGTAATATTTTTAGTTCAAAATAAAATAAATACCAATTTTGAAGTTTTTGATTTTTATTTATTTTTTAAAAATTTCGTTAACACTCTTTCTTTAGTAACAAAAAATTTATCGATTTTTGGTCCGAAACAGACCTTAATTTTCCACAGTGGGACGAGGGGAGGGACGCAGAGATAGGGAGGGACAATTTAGCTTAAATATAAATATTATCATTTAGATTTTCAAAGTTATCATTGCGGTGAAATGAATCGGGAGTGTCAGAAATGTCATGGAAAGCTTTTTGGATATTTATTGTGTTATCTATTTTTCATTCTTCAAAGTTTATTAATAAGCAAGAGTGAAGCTAGAACAGTTACACATATTTTTTTTTCTCAGAAATGTGATCGAATTTCGATTATTGGGGGATCCTAATAAGATAAATTATGAGAATAGGGAATTTTTCTTTACTTGAAGGAATGTTGAATCCTATTGATGTTACGGCTTTTATGAACTTATAATTATTTATAATTATTTAATTTTCTATCAAGTGTGGTCAAAGTTAAAAATCATTCTTTTTGCTGTAGGCTACGCAGAAATATAAGCGTTTTGGGAATCCCGAAGAAAGGGTGGAACAGCCAACAGGAGAACAGCCCTCTAACCATTTCGTACGTACTGTATCCGTAATTTTCCTTTCTATAGCGGTATTAATTTGCCTTGAAATTTGCTACTGAAAATTCATTGTGGGTATTATAAGGCCTGGGTCACACTGGCGTAAAACGCCACGTAAATACGCCAACGTAAAGAAGTCGCAGAAAAAACGTTGACGTTCAGCTGTTCAAACTGAAAGCGTATACGCGGCGCAGTTTGTAAAGTCGTTTCGCTATTGGTTTAGAGCATGATATCACTTGAAATAGCTTCAGCATGAATGCCAACAGTGTCGACCTTTATCACAAAGTCTAGCAGTATTTTAATAGCCTGGACTTTATTTATCATACAGATAGCTAAATTTTCTCACCATTTCCACAAAGCATTCGCTATTGTACACATAGATATGAATTAGAAACTGGATCGCTCACGCCTATGGGCTGAACGTTGAAGATGCGTAACCAAAAAGATAATTGGAAGAAAGGGGTCCACGATAAGAGTAGTACACGATAAGAATGGGGAGAATTCTTTCAGCAGCTGTATTTCACGAGAGGAGTATCAAGAAATTCATCTGTCTCAAATTGCTAACGAGAGAAGGACTAAGAAAATATTGAATAAATATACTTGAAATAACATATAACAGGAAATTTATCTTTTTATTTTAGTATAATGTAACCAATGGATAAAAATCTGTAACGTTGCGCGCGTATTTTTGGCGGAAATTTCATACTGTTCAGATCGTCGTTTCCTACCATCGATGTCAATACAAAACGAGATAGAAGAAAGAGAAGTACGGTACTGTGTGTATAGTAAGTGAAAGTTTTAACATTTAATGTTTTTACAATGAAAGCCATGCAAATCTATATACTAAAACTCTTGCGTGTATTTATTAATTTATCTGTAATTCTATCTCCTCCTAGACGGTTTGAGCTAGCGACTTGAAATTTTCAGAGCAGGCTTATCAATAAAGGACCTGCTCTATCGCCAAAAATCAGCCCCCTACGACTCCCCCCCCCCCTTCCCCACTTTCTGGGGTTTTCATTTAAAATTATGTGCTTTTGCTTTGTAATTCCCCTCAACAGATGGCGCGGGCGGGCGAAGCCGCGGGTAACAACTAGTTATTTTTAAAGAAAAATCATTAGTTGTTCTGTGAGGGTTTGTAATGGTACGCCTACCTCAGCTGTTCGAATTAATAATGAAAAAATTTCTTTCCTATTTTTCATTATTAGTTATTTTTATAAAAAATCTGAGCCACGATTTGATTTGCATGGAATACTTCGGAACTTTTATCTGTTGGCTTTGTATAATTCATAATATTTATTCTACTACATGATGGGTTATGTATATTGATTAGTTTCTAATTAATATCCATGGTACGGTATGCGAAATTTTTTTTCACAGATCGGTCGAAAAGAATACATTGAAAACAATTGCTGTGGATCATTTAATTTTTCAAATTATCTCTTAAAAATAATTTCATGAATACATTTTATAATACATAACCAAATTCATGTAAAATTGTAAATTACAGGTGAGAAATTATTTTTAAAATCAAGTTTTTAATTTTTCAATTAACTCATAATGATCTAAACATTAAATTTTTAAAATTAATTTTGACTGATTTTTAATAAAACTATTATCACCTTTGGAGTTAAAAATAATTTAAGTATATTAACACAATTAATTATAAAAGTTGTTTTAAAATTTTAATTTATTAATCATATAATAACGTTAACAAATATGTAAACTGTAGAGATATTTTCAGTTGATTTTATGCAACATTTACCATAAATAAACCATTGAAATGATTTGAGAATTATTTACATTATTTTTTTATCCATTATAATATATTTAAAAAAAAATCAGTCAAAAGTTCGGCTCATTTTTGAAATTACTTTTTTTGTAGGCGCATAAATATTCAGCTACAACAGTAATGTTTCCATTAAAAATGTATTTTCAAAATTGAGTCGAACTTGCCTTTTAATTTTTCAACCATACAACTCTAAAAATGATTAAAAAAATATTATAATGGTAAAAGATAATGTAAATAATTCTCAAATCATTCCAATGATGAGGATTTTACTTTCACATTACTATTTTGATTTATATAATTTTACAGTAAGAACAAAATGAGTCAAACTTGCCTTTTAATTTTTCATCCATACGACAGTAAAAATGATTGCAAAAATATTATAAAGGATAAAAATTAATGTATATAATTCTCAAATCATTTCAATGATGAGGATTTTATTTTCAAATTTCTACTTTGATTCATATAATTTTACAGTAAGAACAAAATGAAATGAAAATAAACATTTGAAATATTTTTCAGCTTGTTTTACTCCACATTATTCCAACTAATTATTAAAAAATTATAGAATAAAATGATGTTTTTTTAATTTATTAGAAAAGGTAAGCTTTGTATACCAAATAATATCGATAGAATATAAATTATTTATGCTGCTGAGATCAGCTGAGATCATCGATCTCGATACAAAACTGTTTTGTATTGAGAACGATGGATGAGATCCGTCCCCGAATTTATCGATTTTATTGCAATTTTGGTTACGGATTCCTCCCATAGGCGTGAGCAATCCAGTTTCTAATTCGTACATCGCTCTTTTGTCGGCCATCTTGATGGCGAGCCAATCGCTCTTCCGATTGGCTGGATGTTGGCGTACGTTCTAACGCGACGTAAAAAATTGAACAAAATTCAACTTCGGCGTAAAGCGCGGCGCCAAGCTATTTAGCGAAAGTGACATCACTGGCGTCGTTACGTCGGCGTATTTACGAGGCGTTTTACGCCAATGTGACCCAGGCTTTAGAATAAAAAAAGAGCAAATTTTATATTTCACGGGTTTTTTTTTTTATTTAATTTATGAATTGGAATCCATAAGGTTTTAATAATGTGAAAAATGGGATCATGTTGAAAAGAATAATTTTTTTTATTAATAAAATAAAAAATAATGACATTTAAATTTTAATTATCATTCACATTAATTTCCAGGGATTTAAAATTTTAAATGTTTTCCACAAGTTCTTTAAAAATTATAATTCGGCCAAAATTTCATTAAAAATTTCAATAACATAAACTTTAGCATTTATTATAACTACTACTTGGAAGAATGTTAAAAATTATAAATGAGAAAATATCCTATAAAATCATATTTGGGAGAAAAAAGATTTGTTTTCACACAACACATTCAATATGTTTTATAATATCTCTTCTAGTAAAAATTTAAAAAAATTGTTGCTGCGATTACAAGGGACAGGCGAGAGTTCAGTGCTGTGCCTGGTCTTTTTCGTCACTTGCCTGCGGCAATAATGTTTCAATTATGTTTCAATAACGAATTGTTCATACGTTAGGCTCTACACCTTATCAGGAAGTTGGTTTAATATTGATTGCAAGATTTGTATCATAGCGACAAAGTTTTCGGTGAGCTAATTAAAGCGTGGAAAAATATTATTGAAAGAAGCATTTAAAAAAATAAAAAGTAATTTTGCTAAGACTTCATTTGATGAAGGTAATACGCGTTTGTTGATGTCATAAAGTACGAGTCCCGACGCAGAAAAATCACAAGACCAAGATAGGGACCAACAATGCAATTTTCATTATAATTATGAAATTTTTACTTGCTCTCTCTGGATTTCTCTTATTGCTCCATCTGAGAAAGGATATATCCAAAATCGGTAATGTTGTTACCAACAATGGGGTCTATGCATGAATTTTAAATTTCATAAAAAAATGAAAGAAACAGTTTCAATTGTTTGACTTTCTTCTAGGAGGTGTTGCTTGGGCACTCAAAACTATCACCTGGCCATAGTAGTTCTGAGTAACAATCTAACTTTCATTGTTTCTATCTTGGATGTTAATAATCGGTGTTTTTTTCGCTTGTTGGAAACAGTGAAACTTAGATTGTTGCTCAGACTACTATGGTCAGATGACTTTTGAGTGCTTAGGCCTGTCTTTTTTTCATCGGCTACGTTGGTAAAAGAGACCTACGAGAAAGGATGGGCACTGTTTCCCGCAACGATATGAAATCAGTAGATCGCTCATGAGCTGTATTCAGCGCCACCAACGCGTCCCCATTTGAAAGCCTGTCGGCCATGCCATTGCTTTGGTTGGCAAAAAATGGCCTTCATCGTATGTTTACGTTTGAAGTTTGCGTAGACAAACACAGTAAAACTCAATGCCGATTTCTTGTCCAGCTTTAAATTGTAGTAATAGATATATTAAAAGTTCACCTCTGATCTTTCACAGGTGTATTTTTATCTTTCTGCATCTTAGAATATTTTTCTCATGTAAAAATCCTGGTCATCTTTTATATCGTGGTTGTTGATACATAAAAGATGTCGATATTCAACCATGTTACCGTCGTTTCAGTGATACCAGGATGATTGTTTAGAGGTATTTATGAAATTATATACTGCATTTATTAAAAAGCATCTAAATTTGGGAGAGGTCGCTTAGTAAATTTCTGACTACAAGCACGATATTGGTGGGGGAGGGGTGCTTTCTCAGCTGGCGACAAAGCAGATATATAGTAATGGCGCTTTGGCTGGCGATGTTGTTCTCCAACCACAGTAATGGCGCCCACACTAACAATAGAGATTAGTTCCACTTTTCGCCACCTTCAAATTGCTCCAAAGATGGCGGCCACATAAGCGATCTACTCATTTCATATTGTTGGTTTCCCGCAAACGAAAAAAAAAGATTATTAAAATACAAAATGAAATCAATGAAAATTGGATTGTTGCTCAGACCCCGAGGTTATAAGTTATTACTATATCACATATATGCACGTGAAGAGCATCTCAGATGGTTGTAATAGTATAAATCGTAGTGCAAGTATTGAAATGGATATTATTTTTTTCAATACAGTATTTCAAATTGGCAGACAAAACTTGATGATGATAGAGAAACTCATCTTCAGAGCTGCCTTGATTGTGTTAACTAATTTACACTACATGATCAAAGGAGTTGGGACACCCCTGTGAACACTTACCGTAATTGTGGGACTGGACTGGGCCCGCTCATCAAGGTGGACGGAAACCTCAATGCTGATGGCTACAGGGCCATTCTGGATAACGGGGCACTTCCAGCGCTGTGTGACTGGCCGTTCCTCTTCCAGCACGACAATGCGCCTTGCCACAAAGCAAGATCCATACCTGACTGGTTTGACGAGATGCGGGTTGAAGAATTGGATTGGCCCGCCCAGAGTCCTGATCTCAACCGATCGAACATCTTTGGGACGAATTGGAACGACGTGTGAGATCCAGGATGGTTCGCCTTACATCTGTCAGAACTGACCACGACACTCCTCGAGGAATGGAGATCAATACCTCTGGACACATACCGTAAACTTGTAGACAGTATGCCATGTTGGGTGGAGGCAGTGATAGCAGCTCGGGGTGGTCCTACCCACTACTGATTGAAGTTTTTTGCGGCTTTACGGTAGAGCAACAGGTCTCCCAATTCCTTTGATCATGTAGTGTATATCGCTACATTGAGTGATTGCGTAGCTAACTTATATAACTTAATTAGGAAAAAAGGTAAGGATTTGAGAAGCGAAACTTTTTGTGTATTATCTAAAAGCGGCAAGTCTTTGTTTTTGTGTTGCTCATTTTAATGGGTGTTCACTGACAACAATGTTTCACGACGTTATCAATAGTTAACAGAAAATAAGCAAATAATGTGGAATGGAATAACCAAAAAGTGAAAACCTCTGATCTACAAGGAATAAAACTGAAATAACGGATAAGCATTTCGGGTTTTGGTACCCATCTTTAGCAGTGAAAGAAAAAAGAAAATAAAGCCGACAATCAAAAATCGAACAGTGTAATGTATCGGTATTGGAATGGAATTTGAAACATAGCTTCCATAATCTTACCCTTCATAAACGTTTTCCGAAGGAAACAAGAATATAATTCGTAAAACGATTTTCAAATATGCTGAAAAGAAGAATATAAAAATTTGTTGCTTAATATTACTATAATATTTTCATATACAACAATGGCGAAAACTGCATGTAAATTTACGTATTCGATTGCAGCGTTCAATGAGAATGAAATCCTCGCACGTCTAAATGTTATAAACTACTGGGCCTATTTTCTTTCCACTGCTAGATCAAAGTTATCATAAATGTCAGGAGAGAAAAATCATTGTTTCAAAGCATTGTCGAGAAAAATCTTTTAAGCATTCCAAGGAGCTTTAGCTCTGACGCAGATGTAATTTTAAATTTGAATATCTCACTTTTACTTGCACTTGGTTTAAATAAACAGTGGAAATACCTGTGATTCGATGCATTCACATCATTTTTAAATATAGGCCTAACTTCAATTAGCCATTTTAACAATAGGCCTAATATTAATTAGCCATTTCTCACAATAGGCCTAACATTATTTAGTCATTTTAACTATAGGCCTAAGATTAATTAGCCATTTTTAACAATAGGCCTAAGATTAATTAGCCATTTTTAACTATAAGCCTAATATTATTTAGTCATTTTAACTCTAGGCCTAACATAAATTAGCCATTTTTCACAATAGGCCGAACATTTAGTCATTTTAACAGTAGGCCTAACATAATTAGCCATTTTTAACAGTAGGCCTAACATTAATTAGCCATTTTTCGCAATAGGCCTAACATTATTTAGTCATTTTAACTATAGGCCTAACATTAATTAGCCATTTTTCACAATAGGCCTAACATTAATTAGCCATTTTTAACAACAGGCCTAACATTTAGTCATTTTAACAGTAGGCGTAACATTAATTAGCCATTTTTAACTATAGGCCTAACATTAATTAACACTTTTAACAATAGGCCTAATAGCACTGAATTTTAAAATGAAATGAGCACGTGCATCAAGAAAGCTTCTTAACGGGCACGTGCTCCAAGCTGCCATCAACAATGCTTAAATGATAAACAAAAAGTAACACTGTATTCACTTAAGACTTGTCAGAAGGATTCGATTGATATATTACATGTCCTAGGTTCATATTCTTAATATTAGTGCACGTGCTTGAAGGGGTCCACGAGAGCTCATCAAAAGTGGATATATCGCAGTTAAGTTCTTCCATTTTCATGTTTTCGTGCAAACGATGCCTGGCCGGGCACATAAAGGTACTGATTATGCTTGTATTCTTATATATAGCTTTAACTAAAGCTCGTAATAAGGGGTCAATGAAGTACTTTTGGGGGGTCATTTTCTCGGACGTAGCATTTAGAAAATCGAGAAGAATGTCATATTCGTCTTGTACTCGTCATTCCCGTTCGAATGATACACTATATGATCACAAATATCCGGACACATGCACGTTTGCGCTCTAGCCACGATTTCATGGAAATCAATAGGGCGTTGCACATCCCTTTGCCCGAATCACAGCTTCCACCCTTCGGGGAAGACTTTCCACCAAATGTTGGTAGGTACTTTCCGGAATGTTCCTCCAGTCCTCCCGAAGAGCGAGAATCAGTTCAGGTACAGAAGTTGGCCGATGTGATCTGGCCCGCAAGCGTCTTTCCAATTCATCCCACAGACTCTCTATAGGATTGAGGTCGGGACTTTGTGCCGGCCAACCATTTCTTCGACCCCCGAGTCCGCAAACCACTGCTGTACACGCCTCGCTTTGTGGCACGGAGCATTGTCGTGTTGGTAGAGAAATGGCCCGTTTTCGAAAAATTGCCACAACGTTGGAAGTGCACAGTTGTCCAAAACATTCAGATAACGGTCGGAGTTCATGATTCCTTGCACAGGAACGAGCTGGCCCAGTCCGTACCTGGAAAATGAGCCCCACACAATGACTCCTCCTCCTCCGAACTTGACTGTGGGCTCTGTGCACTCAGGTAAGAAGTGTTCTCCAGGTATGCGCCAAACCCAAACTCGTCCATCGGATTGCCAGAGTGTGTAGCGAGATTCGTCTGTCCACATTATACGTTTCCATTGGTCCATTGTCCAGTTTCTGTGGGCTTTGCACCACTCCAGACGTCGCTTGGCGTTGACCCTGCTGATGTGGGGCTTGTGGGCAGCAGCACGGCCATGGAATCCCATCGTGTGCAGTTCCCGACGAATTGTCATGGTACTGGCATCATTTGCAGAGGCGTTTCGAAACTCTGTGGCAATTTTTTCCGCCGAGGACTTCTGGTTGCTGCGGGTGGACACGACGAAGCACTCGACGGTCTCTGTTCGTTAGTTTCTTGGGTCTACCGGTTCGTTGTTGAACTGTTGTTGATCCCCGGGTCTTCCATTTCATAATGACATCGCCTACTGTTGACTTGGGTATCTGAAGAAGGCTGGAAATGTCACGCACGGCCTTGCCGCATAGGTGACATCCAACGATGGTTCCACGTTGGGACTCACTGAGCTCTGCCGAACGACCCATTCTTGCCAATGTCCAAGCAGAGTTGTGTCTGAAGGTGTGGGAAGCTATTTAAATGATGTGCAAGTCATTATCATGTGACATTGGGCCAATCGATGATCTGTGAGGGGTGTCCGGATATTTTTGATCATATAGTGTATATTACATGCCTTATATTGCCAATGAAAAAATTTAATGGGGGGGGGGGGTGTCTCAATAGTCACGTGACTGTTAGACCGATTTCGACGACAAACTAATCAGGTGAGCTCAGGAAGGGTCTCTATGGAACAGCGAAAAAAGAACTTGAAAAAGTTAAAGCATTCTCGAGAAATCGTCGGACATACAGACGGACGGACAGACAGACACACAAACAGAGCGAAACCAATATATGCTTTTCAGCATATAATAAACTGAGCTAGAAATGAATCCTGATGTACCCACAAAGATCATCCACAGAATGAAACAAGAAAATTACCTTCTCTTGGTGTATTTCACTTAATAAAGCTACACACAGGAAAAAAAAAACATGAAACCCAGTAATCAGGGAAGATGGCATTATGAATGTCATCAAAATTGACATCAAGGATATGCCTTGGATTACGGTGCCTTTTTCTATGTAAGGAATCTATTAAAATGCCAGAGACTTATTTTTATTTTGTTCATTATTATGATTTACCATAATAGCATGGTTTCCAAGAGGTCTTTAACATATTTCCCAGCATGGGCCATATTGAGGTCATTGTCAATGGAGTAATTCCTCTCGCCGTGCCAGACTTAATCGAAGCCATATGAACATTTAAAAAGATGACGCCGCAATACATAGAAAGATTAAAGGGAGTGTTGACATCCGCTAAAAGTCTCCAAACCCAAACTGTTCAGAACGGATAAGATTATTGGCTTTGCAGAAATCAAAGAATCTTGTGAGAATTGTTCTCCCGAAGACTGCAAGTTGATGGACCTATAGCTTACAGGGTTTGAAGGATTTTGAGCGAGCTTAGGGATATTTAAGACAACAAACTGTTTCAAATATCCGGAGACTAACAGTTATCCCAACAGGCGTTACTAATTTTAGTGATATCACCAATTAAATTTTGCGGCAAGATCTTCAAAGCACTGTTTTTAACAGTGTTATTACAGGGTGTAAATGGACGACGTTTCAGAAATTTAATGATATGTAGAGGATGAAACTCTGAGCAAAAAAGTTTAGTCGCGTTTTTCGTTCTGTGGCTCCATTAAAAAGTTATAGCGCTTTAAAGTTCGGTATCGATAAGGAATATTGGTATCGGTATCGGCCAGGGTGATTCTAAAAGGTCGTGCCCAAATGAAAAGGCAGGTAGAGGGTGAAATTCTGAGCAAAAAAGTCTAGTCGCGTTTTTTGATCTGAGGCTCCGTTAAAAAGTTATAGCGCTAAGTTAAAAATTGCTCAGCGTCTGTACCAAAATAGATTTCCGGAAATGACGTCACGAAACTTTAAAGCGCTATAACTTTTGCCTCCACTGGGACATCGATTCAGGGTTTTGCACTTTGGCGGGTAAGATGATTTTCCCCATAACTAAATCCGATGTGATAGAAGAAGGAACGCAGATAACCGAATAAAAATACTTACCAGAAAAGGCCCAAGAAGTTCCCAGGTAGCGATGTAAAAGGAATACAGGATGCCGTCCAAGCCGGAACTAGACCCATGACGATCATCCTTTGCTAAGAACTTTTCTTCTTCAGTGAAAGGACGGGTAATAAATAGTCAGTTTCCTCAGAAAAAGGTTTAGTGCCTCTGTCCATTGTTTCGTATCCTCTGATGGGACAATTGGGTTGGCAAAGAAGGATGAGAAGTGGGAATGGAAGGCTGACAAAATATCGGAATCAGACTCCAACACCCTACCATCTACCACCAAACGATGACAGCGTTTCTTGTTAGCTCGTAACTTCTCAGAAAAAGCTGTTGACTACATATGCCTGACTTCAGCGGCCCAGGTAAGTTTGGCCCTGAGTGCTGCGCCAGCCGCTTTACGGATCATTAGAGCATTGATCTCGCTCTTCACCTGATTGATGTCATCAACAAACTCTTCCCTCAGAAAAGAACTACGAAGAAGGCGCAGGATTTTTTGCAACATGACTAGTTGGCGATATCGGCGCCTAGCAGCATCCAACCCAATTTTCCGGAAAAATCGTTTCATTTTGGTCTTGAAATCTAACCACGAGGCTAACGTCGGAGGCAAGTTACGGGGATGTTTTTCCACAAACTGAACGAACATATCCTTGTATTCTTCTTCGTCGATTAGAGAAACATTCAGGAACCAGTTACCATTTGAAGCAATACCTGCAGCTGATGCTGGGATTGGAGGATCCCATAACCATCTGATGGCACTGTGGTCAGAAAAGGAAACTGGAATGACCTCCATCGTTCCAGGTGTCTTAGCAAAAGCATTATCTACGAGGAATAAGTCCAACCTTGATGACACATTGGGCCCTTAATGGAATGTAGGCCCACGCTGATTCTTATTTGAAGTCTTTGTCCATAAATCAAACAATGCATTTTGCTGGCACAGTTGAAACACGTATCCAGACGAGAAGATGTTATGCTCGTCCGGATGGCAGTTAAAGTCCCCAGCTATCACCACAGGTAATGATGTACACAAAAATTGTCCACCTTATTGAAAAAAGTTTGTTTCTCTACTACGTCACATGGTACATACACATTAAGCAATCGGAATTCAAAGCCGGAAGATTAAATGTCCGCTGCTATCACCCTGTACTCGCAGTCATATGCACAATTCATCACCATAAGAGAAGGGCTAAAAACGATGGTAACAACCCCCCTACCATGTGGCGATGAAGAACTGATAAAACATTGTATATCGGGATATTGACTGCGAAGGCCAGGAAGATTGTATAAACGCTGCGAAGCTTCTAATTTCACTTTTTGTAATATTAGAATATCTGGCCTGTACAGGGCAATAAAGATTGTCACTACCGATTGCTTTAAAGAAGAACCAAGGGATCGAACGTTCAGAGATATAACCTTCATTGAGGAATAAGATGTTGACGGCTGACCCGTATCTGATAGTGACTTCAGCCTTTCAGATGTGGAGTTAGGCTCTGTTGTCTTCCGCCTCGGCGATCTTGCTCGGCCTGAGGAAGAAGAAGAATGGCTTCGCCGACGGTCTGCGCAGCTGTCACGCTCAGTAGAAGAGGAAGAAGTAAACCCGTCCGTTCTACTACGATGTCTTCTCGATTTTTTGCGTGAGCTCTTCCCCGTCTTTGGGTAATCCTGCTGGCTTTGTGCTGATGGCTTCGGCGTCCCAGCTGATGATGCTAACCTGGCTGGAGAAGATGAACCAGCTATCCATAGTGGCTGCGACATCGATCCTTGTGCTGGCGGAGGAAGGGCTGGAAAATCTTCTGCTGCAAACACCGATCGGGAACGCAGTGACATGTATCATCTTCTTCTGCAAAGCTTTCCTCACCCATCATCGAAATATCGCTCGATGGCTGAGGAAGGGGAGGAACAACCTCTCGAACCTTTGGAGGTGGTGGAGGAGGTGGCATTTCTTTCCTTGATTCTGCAGGGAGAAGCGGCAAAGATGGAAACGCTTCCAGCCTTCTAGGTAGAGGAGAGGGCGGCGAAGCTCTGCGTGGAACAGGCGGCTTGTCAGATGGTGTCATCATCGATGTTTACTGGGACGGCGCATCCCTAGGCGGGCGGTGACAATGGAATTGCTGTTGTTGCGTAAGTCCTCTCCGGGCAACGATGAAATTTGCCCACGATCCGCTGACATGTATCACATTTCTTGAGGAGAGGACAATCCTTCCTGACGTGGGATGTTTTCTTGCAGTACCAGCAGCACTGCCTTTGTCCCTTGTAACATACGGAGATAAGTTCCCCGTACATCACAAGGTGTTGCGGGATATCCTTATGAAGGATCATGTCCACTACGATATCGCCGGTTTCCTGCAGGGGAGAGTCCGGATGCTGTGGGTACGAGACTTTCCGAACCTACGCGTAGTTGGACATGTATTCCTTCGTATATTTTTCAGCCATCAGCGGCGAAGCGCCCCGAATAAGGATGGGCAGATATCCGAATTCGGCATAAACCAGGTGGACGGTGGTTGGGCCAACCTTAACGAATTCAGCAGACACGAACCTCTCCGCCACGTTACGTTGCTGACAAAACATCCTCGTCTCGGTCGGTGATAATCGTTGGACGAGTTTGACAGCAGGATCACCTGAAGGAAGAACAGGAGGTATACGCGTTTTAGCGTACAGCTCCTTCATAAACGCCTCTATGGCGAAGGGGCCATCAGAAATCATCATCACCATGTTCTCCATGGTGATGTGATTAAAGGTTTGACCCGCCCGGCGGGCCGGCCGAAGCCCCCCCCGGAGGCCACCGGGGGGAGGGTCACTGACTCGCACAAAAGTCAGTCCCACACACGCGATTGTTGGTTGCTGTATGAAAACAAGTTCAAAATCCAGGTATTTTTACACAATCGAGAGCACTATTTATATTCTGCAATCGTCAACTGGGCGGGAACGAAAATCTTTCTGCATCGGACGAGAACCAGGCACTTTCTGAATTCCGCCTCTCTTATCCTCCTTTTATTGCAGCTCGGAGGATTCTGAGGCGCGCCTGCGGACTAGTTCTGTCAATGGCCTTTCTTCTCCTCCTTCTCTCTCTTCTCCGCGGGTCCATTATGGCCGGGGGTGTTACCATCGTGAATGAGAACTTTTCTGCTATATCTATGTCAAACCATCGAGATTGTAATTTCTATCGAATCTTCCCTTCCGAGGATTTGACGCAAACCTAAACAAATAGAAGATAGTACGATTCATCAGGACTTCCATAAAATTATTAAAGAATTCCAAGATTTGTTTAGGGAAGAGCTCTCAGCAGGATTCCCTCCTAAACGGCAAACTGGGAATGTTATGGAACTTCATCAGGCAGCACAACCTTTCAATTTGCCACTATATCCACTATCTCAAGAAGAAGATTAGGAATTGTGTAAAACTGTTCAGGATATGCTCGGTAAGGGTCTGATAGTTCCGTCAGATCCGAATTCGCTTCACCAGTTTTATTTGTGAGAAAAAGGATGGCATTTTGCGTATGTGTATTCATTTCAGGAAGTTAAACAAAATATCACGTAACAATTGTCATCCTATTCCGCGAGTCGATACACCATTAGATCAATAATTATTTCGTGAAGCCAGATATTCCACAGGCATATAATCAGATTCAGTTTACTCAGGGAGACTCTTATCTAACTGCGTTCAAAACTCGTTTTGGACGTTGAGTATTGGGTGCTTCCTTTTAGGTTGAAGGGACTAGCTGTTACTTTCGCAAATGTATGAACGAGCAAGGGGGGCTTCTCTTGCTCTGGCGAATACAGGGGCGGCATCAGGTACATAGTAGCTGGTGGCCCTTTTAGCTTTCCTGGAAGGTCATTTCCTGCTGTGCTCTGGAAGACATGGTCAAACTCTTTAATTAGTCTGTCTAATCGGGATTTTTGTTCCTCGGTGGCAGACCTTTGCCTTGGTTCTCGTGCATGGCTTGGATGGCGCGAACAGTTTATCAAATCTGATTTCATATACAATATTGGAAATCCAGTCGCGGCCCATCAATCCTGTGGAGTTACCTTCCACCACATAAAGGTATATTTTCCGGCTGGTCCTGCCGATGGTAGCTGGACTTTTGTTTTTCCGAGGCATCGCACTTGGTGACCGGTGCAACTCCGAAACTGCCGGTCGGATTTCTGCAGGTGTATTTGGGGCTTGACTTTGCGTAGAGGGGTGACACCTATAATACCACAAGGTGCTCCCGTGTCAACCTCCATTTGCAGAGCCTTCCGGTCGATTCGAACTTCGATTAGGTTTGGGCGGATGGTTCCTTGATTCAAGTTCCCCTGCAGCAGGTTAAGGGTCTGTAGCCGATCCACTGGCACGCGTCCCTTTGGTTTTGGATCGACATGCCTTTGCGATGTGACCTGTCATCTGGAAGAAGTAACAGGTCGCGGTCTTAAAGCGAAAGTGTTGACCGCGACACCTGCCACACAGTTTCTTCGGCACCGTTTTATTCCCATTGGTTGATTGGTGACTGGCTGTGGAACGGTGGCGCTCGTTGCTCTCGTTCGCTCGTCGGATTGGGAGCTTCTTCTGGCGGTTTTTCCGAGGATGGTTCGATTTCGTGGTCGGAGACTCGTAAACAAGTTTATTGGTGTCTTCCGTGACTCGTAACCAAGTTTATTGGTGGCTGACTTACTGCTTTCCCAATGGCCCAGGTGGCTTCTAAGCTCTGTGCGATGGCGTACGCTTTATCAAACTCTTCCGGCTGCTTCGCGATGATCTCGTCTCGTGTCTCTGGAGAACGAAGGCCGTGTAAGAATTGCTCGATAAGCATACGGTCTAGGAAGTCCCCGTACTGGCAATTGGCAGCGCTCTTTCGCATCGGAGAGCGTACTGGGCCACTGTTTCATCTGGACCCTAGATCACCGTTCTAAACTTGACGCTTCCAACGTACTTGTTTCGAGGACGATCAAAATGGCTTGTCAAAATCGTTTTACGTTCGTCATATGTAATGGTTTCTGGTTCTTTGAGGCTGGTCAAATGTTCAGCACGCAGTTCATATGAACTCGAGCATACGCGGCATATTGGGCGGCGGGGATATTGGAGAGCTGTAGCACCCATTCGAATCGCTTAAAATATTCCCCGACAGACGTCCATATGAAACGGCGGCATTGTAAATGGGGGAGGTCGTGGGGAAGCGAGTTCTGGAGCACGCTCCGCGCCAGGAGCGGGGGTCGCTGTTGCCAGCTGTGCTACAGCCGTGTCTGTTGCCACGTGTAATGCAGAGGCTATCATTTTAGACAACTCCTGCATCAGTTCTGGTGGTACTGCCATATTGGATTCTTTTTTTTGTCAAGGCAGATAAAGTCTCTTTTAATCTTTATTTTTTATTCTGGCTTCACTGGTTGTCCCTGGAGCCTGTGATGAGAACGGCGTTCTTTTTCTTCTTACAGTTGGTGATGGGAATCGGCGTTCTCTGATGGCTGTGGCTTCACAATTTTCTATGAAATTGCAGCTTTTCACATGGTATATTGCACGAAGAGACGACAATATTGCACGATGGGATAACGTTCTCGCTATCCCACACTTGACACTAACATTTCTGTTACGTATTGGGAACTCGGTGAAGTGGGAGGGGAGAAGTACTCTACTTATGGCTTCGTTTAGTTACCTGTGGCTAGCGTTTCATGGGCTCCCATTCGATTGTCAGCTATGGTTGGAGACGATGAAAACATCTACATCCATTCGGAACGGAATTCAGTGATGGAGAGCGTTCATCTCGATCAACAAAGGAAACGAAACAATGGGAATGACAATGACAACAACAAACGCCACAACAATTATGAATATCGTGCGCGACAACAATTAGTTGTTGTTCGCCGACATGACACACCTAAAGAGAAAGTCTGAGCGCGGAAACGTCATACATTGTTAAACGTCAGAAGTAGTCCTCTCAAGGCTAACGAGAAATACCAACACCACCTCAAAGCCTGAGCGCGAAAACGTCATACATTGTTATATCACCTACGGTAGGGTTTTGTTAATCATATTTCAACCAATAATAAGCCCAAAATTTACCGTAGGTGATGTAACAATGTATGATTTTTCCGTGAGCAGGCTTTCTCTCTAGGCGGTATTGGAAATACAGGCTCTGGCACTGAAAAGTCACCTGATCAAAATAAGTCTAGCAACAATCCAACCTTCATTGTTTCCAACAATGTTAATAGACCTATCTTAAATATAAGATGGAAACAATGAAAGTTACATTGTTAATAGACCTATCTTGGTCAAGTGATTTTCAGGCCGGAGCCTGTTTTTCTCGTTAGCATCGTAGTCCTCTTTAATCGCATTTCTACCAATAATAAGACCTAAATTATGACTAGGTTTGATGATGTAACAATGTTTGAAATTTTCGCGCTCAGGCTTTGAGTAGAGGTAGTGTTGGCTTTGCCCGAGATATGATGGAAATGTCAATTGTTATGTATTGTTTAATTTTTGTTGCAGTGTATAACAATTGAAACGGGCATCACATCTCAGGCAAACTAATGCTGGATGGACTATAGTCAACACCTCCTAGAAAGAAAAGCCTTGGCACTGAAACGTCATACACTGATAAAAAGCTCTATCCGAATACGACAAAAGGGCAAATTAATGCTTTGAAAAAACAAGGACTCTCGTCCAGGCAAATTACAAAAAATATTTATTTGTCCTTTTACTGTTCTTGCCAATGTAATATAATATCTTAATGTTAATACTGTTTTATGCTTGTGACCAATGGATGTATTGCACCTCATGTAAACCCCTCTATTGGAACTTGTTTCTGATTGGAGGGGTATGGCCATAAATACTGGCAACATTCCTGGACCGAATGTAGTTGTGTCCTACCCTGATGATGTGGTTACCACGAAACGCGTAGGTTTATTAAAAGTTCAATTACCAATTTGCTATTATAGTCCTTTATTTTCTTTTTAAGCATTTCAGCAAATTAGTCCAAGATGCAACCATTAGAAAAAATATTTGCCAATCTGATGGAGCAATAGACAACTTTTTGAAGCTTGGATCACTTTACGGTGTGAAGAAATCGAGTGGAAGACCACGAAAACTCTCAAAAAGACAAGAAAAGGGAATGTAATACTTCATCCGCACTACCTGAACTAGCTTGAAGTAAACTAGTTTAGATGTTATTTGAAAACAGTTTTAGATTAAACTAGTTTAGAGAGCTAAATATGCTTCCGCACTTGAAATAGTTCGAACGAGTTAAAAACATGTGCTCAATGCCTCATGGTGTTGAAACGAGGAAACAAACATTCATTTCCCGAGCGTGAGCGATTTCGATATTTCATCACTAGATGCCCTTCTTTCTCTATAAATAAGCAGAAAGCCAGCTCTTGCTTTTGTAACTATGATAAATTCAAAAATAAATAAAAAAATATTATGTAAATTTTTTTTAATAAAGTACTACTGTGTTAAAAAATGGTATACAGCTGAATAAAATTAAAATCTTTTGACGTTTTCATGGTTCCCATCAGATGGCAATTTAAAATCCATTATTTCATATATAAATAAATTTTAAAAAATTACAGCTATGTAAAATTTTTAAAATAAATTATTTACTGTCTAAAAAAAATGCTACACGTGAAAGAAGGACATCTGGCGGCAGATTGGGGAAATCGCTCTCGCACGCATTTTAGCATTGAAACGAAGCAGCATGCTCACGCCTTGTTAATCTCGAAGGCCTCGACGAGAGAAAGGCAAGGCCACAAGACAAGGCGATCCAAAAAAAAGAGCATCGCATCAGCGCACGGAATTCTGGGATCCCACAATTCCACGCGCGAAGCTAGTTAAAGTCTCTCAAGAAGGTTTGGGAAACTCGCTTAATATGAGACAGTTTCGAACGCCTGAAACCGGTTTCGTTTAAACCAGTTGTGTACGCACTTGAAAATCAGAACTAGTTTGGCAATCTAAACTAGTTTGGAAATGCTAGTGCGGATGAGGTATTATGTAAATTCCGTGCAGATGGAACAACTCTTGGACAGCTTTCTCGTGATCCCAACATCAACGTTAGCAATCCAGGTGATTCAACGAAGTCGCTATTTCCTCTTCACGTACCTCAAAAACTAACCTCATCTGATCAAAACACACAAAACGAAAAGACTCCAATGGGCAAGAGAGCACGTTGCCTGGAAGAACGTCTGGCCTAGCGATGAGAAAAGATTTATTTTAAATGGGAGAAACGGGAATGCTTTTCTGCTGGCTGTAGCAGGCACATTAAAAACGGCATTAATTTTTCCGCAAGCTTTACCCCTTCAGTTCCCTAAAGTCTTATTGAGAACTGTTATTGGGAAGACAGTTCGACTTTATGGCCCGGTTTATCTTTTGTACGCTTTGCGGACGAAAGTTTTGTTCAACTCTCCGGTGACGTCGGTGTTGTGTACGCGGTATGTCTCATGACCCCTAATTCGACTGGACGTGTTTTATGCTCCCTGTTCTCTAAGGAAGAAGTCGCTCTGCTGTTGTATTAAGAAGATTACCGTAGCCCCCTCCTTGGGATTATTTATTCTAAAGGGTTTACACGACGCGTTCTGGTGCGTTGGTTCGTCGTAGCTCAATCGCATCTCGCGCGTAATGGGTGTGTTATTTTTAAAGATCGAGAATCTCCTTTCCTTTTAAAGTCTGGCCAGACTAAAACGCAATCATTATAATACAGTTATAACCCTCGTATTAGTGCGGATGTGGGCATTCACATTCTAATGAAATTTTATCAACAGCAGCTAGCTGATTATGCTTAGTTTGGTTTGGGGGTGGAAGAATTCCGAGCTTAGAGTAGGGGCTTTCGTGAGAATCGGGATATTATTCCTTCTTCGCCTGTGGCCGCTTGTAACGATTCCGTTGACAGAGTTGTGTATGAACCCGTTTCGGGCTGTTTTCTTAAGTAAAGCGAGTAATTACCTTAATTGGACGGAAGCCTATACAATTACTTTTACGCTTGTTTCTTTTCAGTCATTTTGTTTGCCTTTTCCCCTCTTAGCAAGCGAGGTTGGATATTTAGTATAAGAATTTATTTATTTTACTAGCTGATATACCCGGCGTTGCTCGGGCCCTTTTTTTGATGAAAGTTTGCAATATCTGAGTTTGCGATATCAGTTCTTCCCGGTTCGTGTTGGAATGTTGTGTACAGCTGAGCGAGTTTACCATACTGCCGGAGAAACAATGTGTGGAATAATGTGTATGGCTACGAAAGTGGGAGGAAATAGAATGAAAATGAAACAATGTTTTTTCAGCCCCGGCTAGGGCTGTAATTTTGTGTGACCTGACCTTTAAAAATTCATTTGTTTATCTAAAAATTCAACAAATCCAAAATTCTCTTCTTGGATGGCGATGGATGTAATTGATCGTTTGTATCTGTGTACACTGCAATTCCAACAATTGATAAACTGTTAGGAAATGATATTAATTAGAAAAATGGATGGAAAAATTCTGCGACTTGGATTAGAACCAGGAATCTCGACTGTCATGGTCGACACCTATACTAATTGGGCCATGGTTTCTTAATTGAAGAGGTCATGAGTCATAACTTATGACACTCCCGTTTAAACGCGATCCCACTATTATTTTGTCCACCAGATGGCGAAACATCAAAGTATGCTTTAAATAATCAGATATACAATAGAATTCAATATATAAAGCATAAGTTATCGATGTTTATTTTAAGGCACAGCTAGTTATACATTTTAAGCTTTTTATCTTAAATAAATGATTCAAACTGAATCATAAAAAATTAATAAATGAAGCATAGATTGCTCGTTCGCCATCTATTCCGGTACATCTTCTGGTTCGCGCCGATAGCAATGGAACAGATACGTGTGTCATAACCTCTTCAATTAAGAAACCATGAATTGGGCTATCGCAGACATCTGAACAGCCATGCTGTCAGTAAGTGTCTTACAGACAACCAAGTAGTCTTTACCCAATGTTTGGTGTTTGCTCCAGTTTAATTTCTTTATTTCTTATTGTGTGTTCATCAAACTTTATGATGGTCTGGATAGGAAAAATTCACGATCTGTGAACCGGGTGCCCATCTCCCATTAGGCTTTCCTTCTTGACAACTTGGTTGTCTTTAAGACACTTAGTGAAAACATGGCTTTCAAGTGTCTGTGATAGCCCAATTGATAGAGGCGTCGACCATAACAGTCGAGGTTCCTGGTTCGAATCCAGTCCGCGAAATTTTTCCATCAATTTTTCTAATTGGTAAACTGTTGCAATTCGCACTCTGCTCTCGAGGTCTTGAAACAAAACTGGTGTATTCATCACTTGGTGTGATCTGGCAGTCGCAGTTTCTTCTGCTGACACATTTGCATCGACGGGCACAGCGTCACTCACCACTTATTTAGTTGAAGCAGTGTGCTGGAAAAATCGATACAGCACCGAGTGAAGGGGCTGCTTTCTCTGCCGCCTTTCTACTGTTTCTCATTAGTCTGCTAACTCTCCATAATTTTTATTTACTGCTCATTTTTAATGCTTTTCAAGAAAACGTTAAATTCTAATAACTATCAATTCTAAGAAATCACAAAGGACAGGAATTATATGTATTGTTAAAATTTCCGACGCCTTCTGACTAATTCTCAGAGGAGGAAGACCCTTCCAGCTGTACGCTGACGACCATTACGCGAAACTTTAAATTATGGTCAGGAAATTAGAAAGTCCGAAGAATATTATATTTTATAAGAGGGTGGTCCTCGATTTATGCATGTAAGTGGTGTGTCCTCAAAATATTTTTGTTAATGAAGTTTACAAAATGATCAGTCTTGAGATTCATTTACATGTCTTATGAACATGTCTTACATACATAACTACTAGGTGATATGTCCGGCGTTGCTCGGTCTGTTTGTTTGATGAAATTTTAATGTCGTATCCCTTGCGCCATCTCTTGAGGAAACAAACAAACATAAACCAAGATATATATACCCCTACCCCCTCCCTTTGGAGACATATAAACCTTACTCTGAACGTAACGAACATTTAGTGCGAATATGAGCTCAATCGGATAAGTGGCTCAAGAGTTTTTAGAACATTTACAGACGCACCCCGAACCTGAAATTTTATATATAAAGATTGGATTGGCTGAATCTGGTATATTTTCTCCAATATTTTGTATTTAATGTCATATCATTTTTTGAGTTCTGTGTTGCTATCACTACTGTTGAAAAAACAGAGCAGTCTATTGTTGCACAAACTTTACCTTGCATTGTTCTTCAGGAGGTATGTATTTTTGGTCCATAATTTGAATTTAATTCCATGAATTATTATCGATAAATATTATTTTTTCGAAATCTCATGTAGACAGTGACCTTCTTCTTGCTTTGAAGATGAAATTTGCAAATTTCATCAAGATTGGAATTAAACTATAGATTTATACAAGAAATAAACACATATGGACCTATCTGTTCGCTATGCATTTCAAAATGGCTAGACCAATCTTGATGAAATTTTTCATGGTAATTCCGATGGAGCCTGAGAAGGTTTTAGGTAGGTCATTGTGGAGATATCGCGCTTCATGGAAAGCACAATCTATAGTTCGTTACCCCCCTCCCTAAAAGAAGTTAATTTGGTTATTTAAGTAGTGCACACCAGTAAATGTGTTACGTTTGCAGTGCAACACCAGTTAATGTGTTAACAAACGGAAAATGAATTTTATATAAAAGATTATTTTTTTCGAAATCTCATGTAGACATTGCTCTTCCGCTTGCTTTGAAGGTCAAATCTGCCCAATTTCATCAAGAACGGAATAAAACTGAAGATTTGTATAAGGAACATACATATTTACATCATATATATATAGAACTAGCAAAGGTACCCGGCGTTGCCCGGGATAATTACACTTGGATGTAAACAGAACAATCTCAAAAAATTAAATTAAATTTTGCAATATCTTAAAAATAAACACATGAAAATGCTTAGAATTAATACAGTAAAACTTCTTAATGAAAATTCGAAAAAAATCTTTTTAAAGGCTCACAATGGCTGGACCTCTCCAAGGATGCCACTGCTAGTCTAAATAATTTCTTACTCACGTAATCTTACCTCAGATGTATACTTAGTGTTGTTGCAATTTCCACTCTTCTCTCGATAAAGAAGTAAAACTTGGCCATCCATCACTCTTTCTTCTATTTACTTACTTTCCATTTGCTCAATACATCACGGAGCTAAAGGAGTGCTTCCTCTGTCGTCTTTCCACTCTTTCTCAATAGTCTGCTAACTCTCCATTATCTCCAGTTACTGATCATTTTTAAAGATTATCAAGAAATTGTTAAGTACTAAGAACTCTCTTTTCTAAGAAAAGCCTGAATAACAGGAATTCTATGCATTGTTATAAATTGAAACTTATCCATGTTACATCATCATTTTATGTTCATTGTTATAATTCTTGGAAAGATTGCTTTAACATTACATCATCATTTTATGTTCATTGTTATTGGTGAATTGCGCGTTGATACCATTGTTGATGCGAACACAATGGGCCGATTGTTGCACAAACTTTGCCTTGCATTGTTGGTCATGAGATATATATTGTTGGTTCATGCAGTGTGTTTGTGAATTGCGTGCTGATACCATTGTTGATACCTATTGTTGTACAAACTTTGCCTTGCATTGTTGGTCATGAGATATTTCTCATTAATATGCCTTGCCATAACCATGAATATCGATTTTTTATCGATATTTATTATTTTTCCGAAATCTGAGGTAGACAGTGACCTTCCTCATGCTTTGAAGGTCATGTATGCGAAATTTTATCAAGATCGGAATAAAATTGTAGATTTGTATAAAAAACATACAGACAAACAGACCCACCCACACACCCACCCACAAACATCCTTCTTTATATACATAGATAGATATAACGCTCCGTTTTTTTTCTGCTTAGAGCAGCAGATAGCCTTTTTGATTGGAGAGTATTTTTACCAATTTGGAAGTTTATTAGGTAAAATGGTTCATTCTCAGACTAGCAGGCTTTCATTTTGTCAAATTTAGTTAATTTTGTGTACCCGCAAAAAAAGAGAACTCTTGCTCGAGGGATTATTTCGTAAACCACAAATTTTTTTTAAGATCTTTGGTTATCTTACCTGTGCTTTTTTCTCTTCTGGAACCAAAAATAAGAATTCCGATTTAGCTTCGCTGCCTTTAATAGGAGGTTAAAGTGACCCCCTCCAATGTAATTATAAATCAAAGGGCTCACATAACGCGTTCTGATGCGTTTAGCTCTATGAGTTAGTACTGTCATAACTTCATTTAGAAGTAAATACTAATGAATTTTTTTTTAAGTCTGGCCAGACAAAACTTAGTTAGGAATATTTGTTTAAAGACAGTCGCTCGTAGAGGTAAGGTTTATATTAAAAAGGGGAAATGTATGAATTCGCCTAAAGGCGATTTGTTTTTTTTGGGTGAAGCTAGAAACGAATTGTAAATTCATTGGTCTCTTCTGAGTTTATTGCGAGGTTCTCAAGATTGGCTGTGTGGATTTATTGATAATGATTACCTTGAAAGGTTAAGTGTCAATTTTATATTTCAAAAAAAAAAAAAAAAAAATTAATAATGACCGTTGCTATGGTTTTGGGTTGACACAGTTCAGCTTTAATATTTTTTTCTTCTTTGTTTCCTCTAAATTTGACGGTTGAATCTTACTCAGATGAAATTTTTTTATAAACATAGAAATAAAGCATAACTCTTTACTTTTTAAAATATTTTTGAAATTAACAATGGCTTAAAATTTGTTAGGTTCAGAAAGTTCGTTTGATAAACCAATTATTTACGTCAGTTTCTTTCTTTTCTCGTGCTCTTGGTTGTTTAAAAGATAAAAAAAATTTTTTCCGAACTCCGCGTTGTCTGCTCGTGGGTTTTTCAATGGCGAGTTGTCTCGAGCGACTCGAGCGTTTGCAAAAAAAAATATATTTTTTTTAATGATTAGTCAATCTTGCAGTAGCAACGAGTTGGTATCGACTATGGGATTGCAGTATCAGACAGGCGAGTTGGCCTTATCTTTCCTGCCACGCCATTAGAATCCCGTTAAGGCATGATTAGTCTTTTGTCGTTCCAGGTACGCTTGACTTCATCAAGATGAAATCTAAAACCCTTGTTCTAATTTCGCCCAGGTTCGTTGCGACACAGAGGATTCTTGGACCACTATCAGTCATGTATATGCTACAGTCTTGCGTGTAGATTACAGAGATAGGCGCCATATCGCATACGTTTCTCTAAGATGATTCCCGTTCCTTTCTCTCACAACATGTCTGCCGTTGTCGTTAGCTGGGCCAGCCAAAATTCCTACAAACAATTTTTTGCATCGTCCGGACCTGTCCGAGAACTTTTTTCTGCGCAAGGTGATGATCTTGACGAAGTGTATTTCTTCCAATAAGTTGTCGTCTTCGTTTACCTTTCTCTGCTGCATTGTTGACTTTCCGTGATTTAGTCTCCTTGATTTCTTACCCATTGGATCCTTTGGAATGAGACTCTTACTTCGGAACACTTTTTCTATCGCCTGGTAATAACCTGACATTGACATCAGACCAGAAGTTTTTTTTTTATTTTCCCGTTCTGTTTTTTTTTTTTTTACGATTGAGTTATTTTTTTTGACTGTTGAATTATTTGTTTTACTCTCGCTCTTTTTTTTTTTTTTTTTTTTTTTTTTTTAAATGAAAGAAAAAATAATTTTTTTTTTATTTTATTTTTCCGCTAACTATTTTACAGTAATCTAGGTGAATCGTCCTTCCTCGTCGCTTGGGATTTTTCCTTTTTGTTTCTCACTCAACTATTTCCCTTTCTTCTATGTTGTAGTGTCTTAATTTGTTGCTGTGTATTTGTTAATCGTTTTTCTTCCGTGTTTTTCCATGTGACGAGGTAAGCTTTTTAATTTTTAATAACCTAGTAATTCCATTTTAAGTTTTTTTTTTAACGTAATTCAATTAAATCTTGTTATTTTCAGTTATTTACCTCTCGCTCTGAATTTTTTTTTATTATTTATTTAATTTTTTTTCCGAAGTCCTTTTGTCAAACTTTAAGTAAATCTTTCCTCGAGAGGCTCTTCATAGATCACGAACTTGGACCTTTATTCGTCTTCAACTGCGTCCAGCGTATTTTTTTTTCCTCTTAGTCCGGACCATTCAGCTTCTAATCTAACTCATCCAGCCAGTGACTTTGATTTTGATTACTTGCTCTTGTTTCTCACCTTTTTTTTTTTTATCTATAAATCATTATATATTTAATTTTTTTTTAGTTCCAAGCGTTTGTTAGATTTGATGTTTGTTGTCTAGCATCGCAACAGATTATACCGTCAACCTCATCAATAACTTTCTTCAACTAAGGAAAACCTCCTTGAATCATTCTACCTCTTTTGCCGCAGTACCGTTCCTGATGTGAAAAGGTGTAGTCAATAATTTTCTTGTGAAAGACATCCAATTCATTTGTAATATTTATTTTGTTATCATATTCAAAAAAAAGAAAGAAAATAAAAAACAACAAATGCGTTTGGAATTACGTTTTTGACACTAATTCATTTATAAACTTTACTGTAAGTCAGCCAATAAAAAAAGTCTGACTGGGGGGTTCGTCATTTTAGTTGTCCCAATTTTGAAGATTAACGGTAAAATTTATAATCATTTATAACTAACTGTTTTAATTAAAGTTAAGAGTCTGAGGCTTTTTTATCTAAGGGTCAGAATAAAGTTTCTTTTAAAAACAAGAAGGTAAGGGATCAAAGATCCTGTTCCCGTAGCCGTGCGAGCCACATTGTGGCACGCAACAATAAACAACAGTTGGCAAGCTGTTGGCAAAATAAGCGCTTACATTAATTAATTAATCTATATATTAATTAATTAATTAATTAATTAATTATTTAATGTAAGCGCTTGTTTTGCCAACTGTTTCTCCGCATTATTTCTCTTTATTCTTCAGATTATAGCATTGTTATAACGAATTTGTAGTTTTTACTTTCTTATACAGGGTGGTTAAAATTAAAGAGACACCATTTAGACCCTTCTAGCGGCCGTTCAGGTAATCAGATTTTGACGAAACTTGAGATATATCTTATATAGACCATGGGGAAGAGAATTTTGCAATAAAAAAATTAGTTCACATTTTGACCGCTACGTCAAAATATGGCGCATGAATAATAAAAAAATTAGAAGCAGAGAAATTTATAAAATCAGCATTTGTTCAATGTGAATTCCATTTGTGTCAATGACATGTTCAAAGCGCATTATTTCATGTTCCACAGTAGGGCGAAGGGTTTCCTGAGGAATCGCAGTGATATGGCGTGTTATGCTTGCTTTCAATTCAGGGACAGTCCGTATTCTTCCTCCATAGACATTATCTTTAAAATATCCACACAACCAGAAGTCACAAGGGTTTAAGTCGGTGAACGAGGAGGCCATGCAGTTGGAAAAGTTCTCGAAATCACCCGATCATCTCCAAAACGAGCATGAAGCAGTTACTTCACTTGTCGTGCAGTGGGGGGTGTTGCACCATCTTGCATAAAGACAGTTGTGTCTAAACATTCTTTCTTGTAAAGCAGGAATGACTTTCTGCTGCAGAAGTTAGCAGTAACGAGCACTAGTGATTGAGCATCTTTTAGTGCCTTGAGGAGTGTTCTCTTCAAAGAAAAAGGGGCCAAGAATGAAATGTGAAGTGAATCCGCACCATACAGTCACGTACTCAGAGTGCAAAAGCTTTTCATGCACAACCATCGGCTTTTCAGTATCCCAGATGCGACAGTTTTAAGCATTCACTGCTCCGTCTAGTGTGAAATGCGCTTCATCTGAGCACAAAATGTTCCATGGCCATGCACAGAAACTGGCAAGCCAAATCAGTGCGTTTTTCCGGATCTTCATGAAGCAACTTTTGAACCACATAGATCTTGTATGGATACCACTTTAAAATGGAACGCAAAACTTTGTACCGTAGACCACGGAATAGACAAATCACGTGATACGGCTCGAGCACTTGCTGAAGAATATTGGGAACTTGAAGCACTCTCCACTACAGCAGCAGCAACGTCTTCCACAGTCTCATTTGCAATTCGTTTCCGTCCTCTCCCTGACAGCACACTCAATTCACCAGTTTCTTCAAATTTCTTAATCATCTTTTTTAAACCATTAATGGACATAGGCCCATTTCGCAAGTTTTTCAAACGTCGATATTCTCTTAGTGCAGCAGAAGCATTATTGCAGTTCTGGTAAAACAACTTCACCAATAAAGCTCGATCCTTTTTAGCTAAAGCCATCGTGATGAATGACTTTACATTTAATTTCACTGTCATTTTAAAGCTTTTTTAATTTTACATCTCATTTGCATAACGTCTCTGAGTAAAAATTCTCAGATAGTTTCTTACATGACCAGCGCCATATTTTGACGTAGCGGTGTCCCTTTAATTATAACCACCCTGTATACAAGTTGTAGATGGTCATAAATTACCTAACGTGATTATTTGCATGATTACAAACTTAAAGTTCCTTATACGAAATGTTCAAAACTTAAATGTTAAGGGTCTAAACATCACGCGAAGTTTGCTGAAAACCTGTCGAAAACGTCATTTAATCTCAACAATTGCCGCAGATTTAATTGTAATCGCCCCTTTGAATTTAATGAACTGCTGATGCGGAAAGTTCATAAATGACGTAAAGATGCAATTTAAATTTTGAGTTTTCGACATTTTCGATAAGGAACTTTAAGTTTGTAATCATGCAAAGGATCACTACCATCGAACCTGATACACCCTATATAACGTGAAATTAATGATAGTCGAAATTGGTTCCAAGGAACCTGGATTTAGTAGAATCATTATGATACATTGGAACTTTCAAATATGGCATGTAATATATCAAACATGAATGACGTGTCATGAATGTATATAACGTAAAATTAATGACAGTCGAAATTAGTTCCATTATGCGTGTTTTAATGATACCATTATTGAACCATTGGAAACTTTCAAAGCTAAGATATGGCATTACGTCTTATATTATCAAGAGTTAATTTGTGTTAGGCAAATTTTAACAAAAGCTAGTAGCTAATAGTACATGGTTACGTAGAAAAGCGTTAGCAATTGTTTATGAAGAAAGAATTCATCATTACTGTCACCTCGTTTCGGTGACGTCAATTGCGAGGTGCCACTTCATAAGATATGTGACGTCAATTATGGAGAGTCACTGCCGCGAGAGCAAATTAACGAGATAGAAAAAATGGCAATGAGCCAAGAAGAGATGTCACCGTTCTCAACAGTGCGACCCCGTTGGAGGCAATCGACGAGGCCGACGTAGAAAAAATGGAGGAGTCCGGGCATTGGTAGAGCAGCGGGACATGCAAATGAGAGGACGGAAAAAATGGAATAAAAAAAGGGAGAAGTTAAAGAAAGAAGGAAGAGATTATTGATTTGCTACTCTTGCAAAAGCCATACAATTCGCTCCCACCCCGTCGCCCCCATGGAAGACAGCAGGCCGGTAAGGAGAATTCTGATAGTAGTTCTAAAGTTTGAGTATACTTTTCAGAAGAAGATTAAGCCAAGCACAAGGAGAAATAAGACGGAAATTGCCATTTTCGAACCGAATACGATACGGACGCAAGGCCGGCAGACTTCTCGCTTATACCGCAAAAACTTATGTACCGACGAATACAGAGGTTCAAAGGAATTTCGCCATTCTCCAAGATGTGTACGGCAGCCGCATTCTTCGCCATATAAGCCGACCTGTTTCATGGAACACGAAATAGGGCATTCGACGAGGGGACTTCAGAAATTACAGCAGGCCAGTAGAACTTTTGAACGTTTATGAAATTTTAAATACGCCTGGCTCTTTAAGTGAAATTTCGAGTGACATTAGTGACATTAATTCAGTAAATGGACATAAAGCTAATGCCTTTAAATCTTCTTCCTCAAGCCACACCGAAACCAGGATATTCTAAGCGTTCTGATTGAGTCAAGGAGCAGCCCGTGAGCCCCGATTTAGAAAGCAGAGGAGGGAGTCCTCCTGCTCCTTCAGTCAGCGATTTCTACCGCCAACTTGATTTCATCCCCGGAGGGAATCCAGGATCAGCGTCGTGCCTGCTATCAGCAAAGCGTAACCGGTAACGTCGACAGGGCCCTGCTCGACTTGCCGCGGTCGGCGAGCAGCGTTGCGGCGTCTGGTATTCCACTTCTGCATTAATAAATAATAAGTGATATTTCATCGTTTTAAATTGGGATATAATTTGACTGGTGTTAATGCTTTGATTTGTCACTTTTGCAGTTCATCCCTACCAGAGGACAAACCTCTTGAGGTCGCCGTTTGAGTATTATCCGGTGGCCACTTCAATATGCACGTTGGATTCTTACATTAGCCAATGCAACTCTTCATGCGCTTGTCCCCGGGTCGACAAGCATTCTTCAGGATGTTGAAAGCAGCATCGCCATCTCGCCAATAATGAAGATATATATTATGCATGTACATATATTAATGAAAGTTCATTAAAAAATGTTTTTCATTATTTATTCTTTGAATGTTCACATTAAAATTTCTTGATTATAAATCAATTGTGTCCCGTTCCTTTCTATGTTAACGTTAATTATCACTCTGCTAGTAAAAAGTAGGTGACACTTACACAGAACGCTTCAACAATTAACGTTTATTTCATTAAACTGGAATGCTTAGAAGTTAAAGGATTCTTATGTGTTCTAATCTATAGAGAATTACTACTTTCTGCATTAAACTTTTCAGGTAATTTTAATCAGTTTAAACTATGCACTTCCCTTAGAAATATGCCTTGTTTAGCAACCAGATGCTTCCTTAGCTACCTCATCTAATTCTAACAACCAAAGGTTTCTTTAGAAATCAAATCCTTTTCTTTTTATTCTCGAATGCCTTAAAATCCTATCGGTCCTGGGCATTTCGGTTGTCTCACTTGTTGTAGTTTATTTTTTTAATTATTTTTAATTATTAAAATTTTTAAACTATTTTAATTACTCCTTTTTGTTTTTTATTGTTATTAATTTACACTGTTTCCAATTAAAGGATTTTAAAAGATAGTTGGCAAGTTATTGTGGTTTTTTTAATATAATGAAACGTTTGTGTTATTTTAATTTAATTGTTTAAATAAAAAAAATCAAATACAACAATCGTTTCCAACAATAATTGAGATCTCAGGAGAAGAAATTCCTTTAATAAAACAGCATAAAGACAGAACATGAGCTTGGATTAACACTGATAGCCTTTTTCATTCTACAGGGTGGGCCAAAAGTTCTCTACCACCCCATGTAGAATTCGTGTTTGTGGAAATTGACGGATAATCACCATGTGGGGACATTTTAGGCCTAGGGGGAAGTCATATGGTGCAGATGGTGACCGGAACGGCGGCCATCTTGAAAGCCGAAATTTTGAATGCACCGTAGGGTTTGAAATGGAAGTGGGGTCATGGAGGACATGATTTCAGACTAGTATTTCCCTACGAAAACAATGGTGCAGCCCGCTTGTTCATATCTTATTTCGTTCAACAGTTACAGGCATTCCAAATGGCGATTCTCACTGTTATTTACCCTTTGATGCAGGTGCTAAAGCATGCCACTAACCATAGAAGAGAGGACAGAGTTGATAAGGGCATGGGGCGAGAGAGGAGTGCAAGGGCAGTAGGAGGGGAATTCAATGAATGGCACCCTGATCGACAACCTGTCCCATGTTAGTGTTGCCCAGAATCTTGGATACCTGGAAAAACGGATCTTTGCAGCCTGTGCGGAAATCTCACCGGACACTCTCTAAGGGATCTGGACAATTGGGTAGAATGACTCCACACATGCGCAGTAAACGAGGGGGCTCACTTAGAGCACGTATAACAGTGAGAATCGTCATTGGTAATGCCTGTAATTGTTGAACGAATTAAGATATGAAAAAATGGACTGCACCATTGTTTTCCTTGGGAAATTCTAGCCAGAAATCATGTGTCCCATGATCCCCTTCCCATTTAAAACCCTACGGTGCATCCAAAGATGGTAGCTTTCAAGATGGTCGCCATCCGGGTTACCTGCACCATATAACTTCCCTCTAGGCCTAAAATGTCCCCACATGGTGGTTGTCCACAAAAACGAGTTGTACAAAGGGTGGTAACGTACTCATGGCCCATCCTGTATTATTTGTTTAATTCTATTTAAATTAAATTCTTGCAGCAAGATTCATTATTTCGTGCAATCCACACCAAAGAAGTTATCACTACGAAATTGTAGCAATTTCTTAGTGATGAAGTCGAAAGAATGTATCGAAATTATAGACAATTTCGATACATCTTTCTGGGCGTGAAAAGGTACATCTTTAGGAACAACAGTTCGGTCTATCCGGGAATTTCAAGTTGTACCCACGGTAAATAGAAGTGTTAGTTCCAACGCCCAGGAATGTTTTCACCATCATAAAAGCAAGTAGAGGAATTCAGACAAATACATTAAATCATTCAAATACAATTTTAATAAGAGAAATTGCTCGACTGAATAAAGCAATATTTACATCATTAACTTTCTCCAATTTCATTTCATGGGTTTGAATAGTTACATGTCATTTGCATAATACAGGCGCTGAAATCTTTATTTAAACAAGTGCAATATCGGTATTGTTTCAAAATCAATTTTCTCATCGCTACAACGGAGTTATCTACAGTCAGGAATTTTATTCAATGTCAGGTTCAAGCAAAAGGTTGGTTGGTTTATTAGAATTATTGGCGTCGACTACTAAGGTCATTTTGCGCCTTTTAGACAAGTTTTATCTGTACGCAGCCCGGGACAAACGCAAACATCCATGCCCACGGCGGATCAAGCAAAAGGAAACGAAAGGATCTTTCATTAGATCTGAAGTTACAACGCTGACGAAACCGCCCTATTTTATAAACTTCTGCCCGAGAAATCTTATCATTTAAAAGGTGAAAAGTGTCATAGAGGTATGCATGCATCATTTAAACTTTATTGTATTTTTTACCGATAATTTTGTACATGTATCTATAATTTTACGGTATCTTTCATAGGGAAAAGTAGCAAAGAACGGTTGTCAGTATTATTATGTACAAATATGGATGGCACTGACAAGAAAAAGCCGATAGTTATTGGCAAATTCGCCAGGCCACGCTGTTTTAAAAACGTAAAAAATTTGCCCGTTATTTATTTCAACAATAAAAAAAACCGTTTTAGCGCGAAAACAAACTGTTATTACAGATTTTTTTAGGAGAGATGAATAAAACTTATTTCTAACTTAAAGTATTCTATTTCCGTGCTTATTTCATAACACTTTTAGTATTGTTGGTTTATACGAAATACGAATAATACGAAAAAATTTCTTGGTCCCCACGATTTCGTATTAACGAGAATTGACTGTACATGAAGACAATGTGAACTTTCAAATGAGGGAATAGGTCAATTGTGACTGACAATGAATGAAGACTATAGAACAGCCGAAATGTAAATATGTGCATAGGTTAGGCAATATTTCGTGGAAAAGTGGTGTTCCCTCTTTTAAAGACATCACAACCGTAATTATCCACTGTCATTTGGTTTATCTTTCTCTTAGGTGAAGGAACATTGAAACATATTGATGTTACTGCCTTTCACGCATTAAATTGAACTTGCGAAATTATTAATTAATTATTCATAATTATTTAAATTTCTATCACTTATGATCAAGGTTAAAAATCACTTTTTTTTGTGCTGCAGGATAGGCAAATTCCGGAGACCAATATCACGGTAGAACAGCCAACTCTAGAACATTCAACAGAAACACAGTCAACAGTAGAACAACCAACAGAAGAACAGTTCTCAAACTCACTCGTACGTACTGTATCTGTAATTTTGCTTCCCCTCTCCCCCATTAATATGAAAATTTCTTGTAGCTATTATAAGAATAAAAAGGAGCAAAATTTATATTCAACCTAGTTGAAGTTAGCAAGGTTTTAATATACAGGGTGTAAATTATCTCCTTCAAAAAACTACACTACGATGTAGAAGAAATTCAGGCGATTAAGGTGATAAAAGACACTTGGGGTCGCAAATCGCAAGCAGCGCCGTAAACTGAACCTCAAACTGAGCTGAATGGCGTGGCGCTAGGGAAATTAAATGTTTAGATTTAGCTAATTCAAAGTATTCTAAAAATTTTTTTGCACATACTAAAAGATTAATTAAAAAGAGCTCAGATATATACACAGGCTTCCAAGAAGATCTATACCCACTTTAAGGAACAAAAACTATTCTGTTCAGTTAACCACTTGGTTACTTTAGAATCTAAAGTTTAGATGTTCAAAATATTGGCCGTTAACGGCCAGAGACAGAACGGAATGAAGAGCGGTCGGCACAGCTACGAGGGGTGATCAAAAAGTCAGGTTACAAAGCCTGCAGTGAAACGTGTACATTTTATTTCTAACAATCAATACAGCCAACTGATAATACATATATTAGGTTATATTTCGACACAGTCTCCATATCGGTTTAGGCACTTGTCAGTTCGTGGGATGAGTTTGAATATTTCCTTCTGGTAAAAATCCTGTCCACGACACTGCGAGACCTTGGCACGATTGCGCGAAGCAATCAAGATGAAACGCCCAGGACTTCTCACTGAGGGCATCATCCTCCTTCATGACAACGCACGACCTCATACGCCCAGAGGACCACCAGGCTGTTGAAGCAGTTTCGCTGGGACATCATCGAACACCCTCCTTACAGCCCAGACCTCGCTCTAAGTGACTTTCACCTCTTTCCTCACTCGAAGGAGCACCTAGGAGACCGACGATTCGCTTCAGACGAAGAGGTGAAACACTTCGCGACGAAGTAGCTCAACACGCAAGGACAGGATTTTTACCAGGAGGGAATATTCAAACTTATCCCACGATAAAAGACTTTTCGGGAGTTGGCAAAAAATTGCACAACCACAAGAAAAAATACAAAGGGAAAGAAATGTGGATATAAGTAATAAGATAAAATAAATAAAACATTCTTTGACCACAACAAAAATATAAAAAGAAATATATACAGTATAAGGTCGTATTTTTCCTTTTATATTTTTGTTATGGTCAAAGAGTCTTTAATTTATTTTATCTTATTATCCCACGAACCAACAAGTGCCTAAACCGATATGGAGTATATGTCGAAAAATAACCTGATGTATGTACTAACAGTTTGCTGTATTGGTTAAATGAAATAAAATGTACACTTTTCACATAAAATGAAATAAAATGTTACAAAACCTTACTTTTTGATCACCCCTCGTACATCGATCAATGTTTTAATGGAGATCACTGTACATGTCATGTAATCTCCTGCCGAAGGTCCTCCAGCGTGCGCGGCTTACTTTGATAGACTTGATCTTTCACAATTCTCCACAAGAAAAAGTCCATAGGTGTTAGATTTGGCGAACGTCGAGGGAACTCAATGGGCCCTCTTCGTCCAATCCAATATCCCTGCAGATTGTCATCTGGGAAAGCTTGTATAGCTAATTGAGCAAAAGATCTGTTGAACGAAAGACCATACAATACAACTTACTCATAATTCAAATCAATTGACAATATCAGTATTCCGATACAGTTCTGACAAAGAGTATGTAGATTTTTTGGCGGACTCTGTAGTATAAGTTTCAAAACCCCTGTGATATGGGGAAAATAAAATTTAAAATTTTTCACACATCACAACATGAACCAAAGACCATCACACTGTTGAAATGTACATATGAGGTCTGTTCAAAACGTTCCATGACAGTTTGAATTGCGCGGTGATATGTAGTACAAATGAGTTCCGGTAGAGGGCATAAAACCTTTATATCTCCTACATATACTCTCGTTTTCGGTTTTTTGAAATCTGTTTTAGTTCCCAGTTACGATAATTTTGCCGTAAGGCGTCTTTTCACTCGTGGGGATATTCCACAATGAATCATCTCGATGAACAATGATGTTCCGTGAAATTCTGTTTCAAACTTGACAAAAACACGGCGGAAACGTTTGAGATGTTGAAAACTGCTTTTCGCGATAAGTTGTAATCAGTGTATTGAGTGGTAATCCCGTTTCAAAAGTGCTCGGGAGTCAATTGAAGAATGATCGTTGAGGTGGAAGGCCATCAACATCAACTGATGACGATCATGTCAGTCAGGTGAGATCTCTTGTGCGTGCAAATCGACGACTGACAGTCAGAGGACAAGCAGAGGAGTGTGGCATGTCTGTAGATTCATATCACGACATTTTGACCGAAAAGTTAGGGATGAATAGTGTTTCTTACGACAGCAGACCAGACGGGAGATCGCGTCACAGTCTGTCAAGATGTTCTTAAGCATGCGACTGAAAATTACTCTTTCCTGGATAGGGTGATTGCTGGTATTGAAAGTTAGGTTAGTCTTCCAAATGAAAAACAAGAACATCACTGAGACCAAAAAAAAAAAAAGGTCGACAAGTTCGATCAAACGTGAAGGCCATGTTGACAGTTTTTCGACAGCCCGAGATGTGGTTCACCATGAATTTCTACCTGAAGATCAAACTATTAACCAGCACTTCTATCCGAAAGTGCTGAAACGGCTCCGTGAAAAAATCAGGAGGAAGCGACCTGAAATTTGGAAGGAAAATTCGTGGTTCCTCCATCACGGCAATGCCCCAGCGCATTCCGCCCTCAATGATCCATGAGTTTTGTACCGAAATTCAATGTTTGTTCTTCCCCAACCTCCTTACTCACCTGATTTTGCCCCTGCCGACTTTTTCCTGTTCCCCAAACTGAAGAGACCACTCAAAGAAAAAAGATTTGAGAAGATAGACGCCATTAAGGAAAATTCGATGTGGGAGTTTTCAGTGATTCAAGAAAACGAATTTAAACGGTGTTTCCTGCAGTGGAAACGACGCTGGAAAAAATGTGTACAACAGGGAGGAGCGAACGTTCGTGAAATATTCATACGTCTCTCAAAGGCTAGTTTGCATGTAAACAAAGGGAAAAGCACGTTCACGCGATTGACTTTTTTGGACATACAATTGTCGAAAATAGACTGCATCCTTCTGCAAATAAATTGAAGCAATTACAGATGAACCATCCCCAAACAATAGGAGAGAAATGCAGGCATTCCTGGAGCTTATTATTTCTATGATAGTTTCATACCAGATGGAAAAACAATCGCTTAACACGAAAAGCGTTGAATTTAACAATATAAATCAATGGCTGGTTTCACGCTTTGAAACGATTCGAAAAAACTGTTAAAAATAAACCGTTTAAGTGGCTAAAACTCTGAAAGCTGTATCAACACTAGCAAGTGTAACGGTTTTCTAAAAAAACTGACTAAATAGGGAGTTAGTTGTTTAAAACATGGCTATGGTCGCTTCCTTAAGTAAGGACGAAGCTAATGAGTTTGTTTGTAATTTATGTATTATCCAATGTCTAATTATATGGAGTCTCCACAATAAAATTGGCAATCGCGACTTCTTCCGCCATTTCCCACACTCTATTTGGACGATTTGTATTGCGGATTCGCCGCCACATTGGCTCGCTTTGGTCCTCCATTTTGTTTTGACTTAGGAAAACGGAATTGCGCAAATAAACGAACTAATAAACGGCAGCTTGTGTCTTTTTTGTTTATTTCGTTTTTCTGCTTTCGTTTAAAACGAATTTCGTTTATTCGATCCGTTTATTTTGAACCGTGAAACCGGCCAATGTTTGCATTCGTAACAATAAAAATATTTTACTTGTAAGAGTCATGGCGTCAGCAATTACTGCTGCTCACTTTTTCATAACTCTCCATATGTGTGTGCACCAGTGAGCTATAATTGTAAGTTTGATAGGAAACCATAAGGGCAAGAGAAACTCTACGTCAAAAGTATATCAAGGTTAGAAAAACTCTACTTTCTTATACTCCCCTTATGCAAGAGGGTATAAGAGCTTCTACGTCAAGGGCAAGAAAAACTTGAGTCTAAAGTATCCAGTGATGTTCCCTGGTGGTGAAGATGGATATCATTTTAATCTGAGGCAAGTCAACAAGAGGTAAATAATGTCCCGGATATCACCTAGAATTCCTGTTTTTCGGATTTTTCATAGAATGGTTGTCCCTTCGATCTGTGTTGTATTCATTGAGTTATTATTTAACCAATTTGGAGTTATAATTTAACTTTTGGAGATTGTTCTGTTTACTTACAAGTGTAATTATCCCGGGCACTCTGCTAGTACCTAAAAAAAAGGAGGGTTTCATGGAAAGGAGGTTCCATGATATTGGACCACTGCACATAAGAATGCTTTTTCAAAACTTAAATAGATGCTGACTTTTGAAAAAGTTCTTCCTCCTTTTGAAATCCAAAACCCATCATTTTAACATCTGATGCTTTCAATATGGTAATGTGGCAGTTTTCTCTAAAATGATTATGAATAAAACAAAAGAGCAGTTTAAGGAGAACTGGGAAACCACTAATCCACATAACGAATCTTTATTGCGATGGATACGTATTTCAGCAGCCACGCTGCCTTCTTCAGCATCCGATAGAAGCTTTAGATCAGAGAAACAACGTTGTACAAATATGTACTGGACAAAGAGACACTGGCCGTTGTACAAGGAGTGAAACGTTTCCATCATTTTCTGTACGGGGCAAAAAATTTTATTCCCACTCATGACAAACCGCTATTACTACTTTTCACAATAGATAAACCAACACCAGCAACGATATCGTCATCGTAGCTGCATATGATTTTAAAATTGAGTATCGTTCTGCAGAAGAAATTCCACATGTGATCCCTTGGTCGATTGCCTCTTCTAAGTGCAGGTTTTGACCTTCCCTCTCTTTATTCGTTGAAGAATTAGATTACCCTTCTGTTACTGCCATAAAAATAGCGAAAAAAAAACCCAGATAACTATCTTTCACTGAGTCAAGCATAATATATGGTTTCCTATATTTAATCAGTCCAATGAACTGAAACCTTATGCAATCCATTCTGATGAACTCATAGTACATACCGGGTGTTTCAAAAATAACCGGATAACCGGTATATTTGAAAAATCAATAAAAACTAAACGAGCAGCGATAGAAATACACCGTTTGTAATTTTGAAAGTTTGTCTGCCTGAAAATTTACTGTTGTCCCAAGCATATTGCTTTATTGATTTTCCATTGATTTATTAGACAAATTGAAAAGGGAAGGAAAAATTCTGCTACCCGGATTCGAACCGGGGACCATGCCTATCGCTGGCACTGCTCTAACCAACTGAGCTACCGCAGATATGAACAGCTTTTCTGCTACAAGATTGATTTATTGATTTTTCAAATATACCGGTCATTTTTGAAACACCCGGTAAGAAGTGTTTGTTATGGGAATATTCAATGAGTTGCATACTGCACATTCAGACATTGTAAAAATTGAAAGTTCTCGCTCGTTTATTAAGATTGGCGACCATCAATGGATTAAGAAATAGAAACATTTGACATGTTTCGCCTAGAGCATCAATACACTCTTGGGAAAGCATTACTGATCCCTAAGGGCTCCTCGTGTATTTCCCAGGAGCGCCATAATCGTTTCAAGAAGAGTGCGATCAAGGGTACAAGCGGCTGAAATAAGATTCCTGAGATGTGTGGCAGATGTTACCTACTAGAGAGACTACACAGAAACACAATAAGAAATTTTTTACAAGGAGAAGTCGCGGTCTGGGAAAAGAACTTTGGAATCAAACTTTGTGTAGTGGCAGGGTCGTACCCGGAGGGAAGGGGAGGGGGGCTGCAGCCCCTTCCTCCCCCCCGATATTGGCCACCATGTCAACTAAATCTGTTACATGGGGGACCCCCCACATTCCGGATTGGGCCAGCCCCCTTCAATTTCCCCCCCCCCCCCCCGATTCTGGTTACGGCCCTGTGTAGTAGTAGTTTACCCTTCATGTTTTAATATGATAAAATATTAGCGCGCACTATTCAGCCAACTCCGAAAAAAATGGTTTATAAGTTTTCATACCTGGTATATAATAAAAAAAATGTGCAAACATGTCAGAACGCCGAGTAGCCGAATCGGTAGCGCGCTGGCCTTTGCTTCTGACTTTCGGTATGGATTCGCGTTCTATGGTTGTTTCTTTTCATTACAATTATTATTTTATACATTTTATTAAAAAATATATTTACATAAAGAAATATTTTATCTCATAATTTTTCATTAATTCAATATGCTATTCAAGAGGGTTTCGAACCTTAATTTTAACTCAAAAACATTTTTTTATCTATGTTTTTAATTATCTACAACATTTCACATACACGTGCATATTTTTACTGCTACTTGTTTGGTGCATTTGTGTTGCATTTTCCATTAACAAGTAAACGTTATGCCGGTTATAGAGTATAAAATTATTTTAATGCAAATTACCAATAATTACACATCATAATAAAATGTATAAAATAATAATTGTAATGAAATTTTTTTTTATTATGATGTGTAATTTGCATAAAAACAATTTTATTATTTTTATTTTTATTTATTTAATGAGTGTGCATCCGAGACCGGATATAAAAGATTAAAAACACCCCAATCAACTAAGTAAAATTGACGCCAGCAAATATAACTTGGATTAGGATATTATGTACTTGAATATTATGACAGACACAATGTTGTAATCTACAATTAAAATCAAGTTACAAAAGTCAAATGACAATGTATTCCACGGAGAGAATGCGTTATATGGAAAAAAACCTAGAAAGATAATTAGATATGGGTCGGTTTTATACAATCTTATATTCTTGTGTGTTTCTAGTGTTCAGGGAATCTAGAAGCCAGGATTTAATAAAACGTAAAGGATATTCGATGTTAGTTAAAGCAAGGTAAACTTCTTTAAGGTTCGCATATACAGGGTGTGTCAAAAGAAGCGGGACGGTCGAATATTTCGCGAAATTTACATCGGATCGAAAAACTGAAAAACACGTGTTCAATATTTTTTTAAAATCTATCGAATGACACCAAACACGACCCCCCACTCCCATGAAGCGGGAGTGGAGCGGGGGGCAACTTTGAAATCTTAAATGGAAACCCTCATTTTTTATTGCAGATTCGGATTCTACGTGAATAACAATGCGTTGTAGAATAAAGATCTGAAATTTAGTACACACCCCAGAAATGGACGTATATTTTGTACGTGATACTAACATTTGTCTTCTATGTAATGCACTATTCAATTTTCGACATAGGTCTTCATCCATTTCTGCGTATTGCGCCAACGCGTGACTAGTCGGATGAACCTTCGGAGAGGATTTCCGGGATTGTTGTCGACACCAGGATTGAATGGCACAGTTTAATAACGCCCGCACACGATCGCTACACCCCAGACATGTTGCAACGCCTGCAGTTCAAAGATGAAAAACTGCAGTTCAAAGAAGAAAGACTTTGCACCTTGCGACTCTGACCAATTCCCAAAGAAGTAAGAGCACCTTTAGGGACATGAGTTGCGTTCTGCCGATGAGGTGAAAGATGGCATTCAATCCTCGTGTCGACAATAACCCCCGGAATTCCTCTCCGACGGGTTCACCGGACTAGTCAAGGGTTGGCGAATGCGTGGAAGGGGATGGAGACTATGTCAAAAAGTGAATATTGCATTACACAGAAGACAAATGTAAGTATCAGGTTAACAAATAAAAAAAGTTACAGCCATGGAGGCATTACTTTTCGACCTATCCTCGTAAAGAAGTCTGCAAAATTTGTTCATCATTAATCAGTGCTATCTGATTATGATTTTAAAATTATAAATTTTCAATCGTAGGACTGTTTGATTAGAAGTTAAAAATAATTTAAGTAAAAATAAGTTTTAAAACTAAGCTAGTATAAATTCAAGTATTGTTTGAAACTTTAAAAAATAGTCGTTAGATATATTGAAGACGAAAAAAGATTAAGAGGAATAGGGCTACAGTGGTTAGAAGAAATTTCTTCTAGCCACTGTAGCTACGCTCAATATGTTCACTCGAAGGTTGCCATTTATGAAGACACATAACCAGAATTAAAACTGGAGAACGGCTCTTTGACGAAGGCAACATTTTTTTGCATTTCAATGCTTTTTAAACCATGATATTTGAGATAAAATATCAAACAAACTAAAAAATATTAATGGTATAATGCTATTGGTATTTTATTTTTTCTGTAAAATGTCTTTTAGTAAAGGGGTGCTTACCATTTTCACTTGACATTTACATGTATACGTAATTTATTTAAGAAAGTTTACCATTCATTTAAAACTGCTTCAGTCTTCTAATTTTCCTATTTCTTATTCCAGGAAAATACTTATAAAAAATTGATTCAAAGGTTTATGGTGAAACGAAAAAGCGAGGAGAAAGCATGCAAGTGTACTTGTCATTTGAAAGATTCATCAGTTATAAACGTTCCGACTGAGGATGACATACAGAGTTCTGAATGTTAACCGTGCTCTACCAGAAGTCCTCTATCCGAAGAAACATCTTGGTTCTTGAATAATGCGTGCAAGAAATTTATGACATTTCAGTACATTTTATGTCCCTAATGTGTGTTTGAATGTGGATTTTAAAGCTCTTTTTAAAACACACACTCACACACTCATGCACACATAAACAAACGCACTCATCTTGTATATTGATGTTTTACATAGCTGATAAGTAATCATTTACTGAATACAGGAATAAAAATCTAGCTAGAGCAAAAATATGCTAAAGGAATAACTGATTATATGTAAATGTTTATGAATGTATAGGAGAATTTAATCATAAAAATTATGAAACCAGTGAATTTTCAATATCTAAGTCTTCAATTGTCTCGTCGACTCAATTTTTACATGTGTGGTGTTATATTTTTTAAAGCTATGCCACTTTCAAGTATTGTCAAAATTTTTTATCTTGTCAGTCTACTCTGTTTACTGGAAATAATTTCTTTTTTTAATAAACTTCAAAAACTTCATAATAATGTTATTTTTAATTTTCATAACACGAATTATGTTCAAGAAATAAGAAGATCCGGGAATAGCAAAACGGTAGAAATTTAATATTGCCAACGCGTTTCGAAATAACTTCATCATCGGGCATAAGGTAAGTGATAATCGATAATCGAACAGCGCAGGAAAAAAGAAAAAAAGAAACAAAAATAGCGGTCCGGAAGCAATACTTGAACTACCATACTCGTCCAAGAAATAACCAAGGGCAGTACGCTGAATTATAGCTGCCGCCACATAAGTTGAACGATCTTTTTGACATGCGCAGTAAGTCATCTTATCAATATGCTTTGTCTGGATTTTATCCATGATGCACTTGTTCTACTATCGTAATGGTGGAGATATCGTTGAAACGTGGAAAGCCTACAAAAAGCCATATTATAAAGCAAATTGCATTCGAGTCGACTATTCGACGTCATTTTTTAATTTATTAATTTCATTTAGCTATTTAAAAGAAAAAACGAAAATAGAGATACATATAAATACGAAAACAATGTTTCGCAAACGAAAGCGGATGTTTCATGGAATAGCTAAGCGATTTACTTCCCGTTAACGTCTATTGGCTGGCGTTAGAAATGACGTCATCCTGTCGTTCAACTTATGTGGTGGCAGCTATAGGAAAGAAGCCAAATGAACCTGGTTAAGTCATCCAGAGGATAAAGATGAGTCCTTTCCTTTCAGGACAGTAAAGCAGATTGGTGATTGACGAGGGACACGGAGGTGCTAGGAAATCCAGTACACTGGAAAGATGGCCTTTTGAATGCTGTCGAAGTTGACGTCCAGGATGTGACGAGGCCTGCGATGCCTGAGGGAACTTCCAAAGGTGAGCAGGTGATGCAGAATATCTGCAGCCATTGGATTGGGATGGTCCTTAATCTTCGAAAGCAGCTTCTTCGGTGACTCCTGGACGTGGTTTCCAATGGGAGGTGTACCGAAGTCTTCAGCAATAGAATTATTTGTTGCCAATCTCGTGTCAAGTTCAGCAATGGTCCTCAGGTTAATGTTTTGGAAGGTTTGCCGGTTCTTCCATCTGGACTTGCATATTGTGGACCAGGCAGGCATACTATATAAAAGAATGGTTCGGAATACCATTTTTATATAGCCAAATTTGCTATCTATTCCAAGTGCGCTGTTTCGCCCCAGGAGTGCCTTGGCATAGAAGACGTGTTCACCCCAATTTTAGCTTGTCATCTATCACCACTCCGAGGTATTTGTAATTGTTCACCAATTCGAGCTCTCTACCAGAAAGGAATAGGGGCTTTGGGGGTAATGACATAGCTTTGCATTAGTCAAAGTTTAGATTGAGTCTCCGCTTACAAGGGAACCCCACATAGAATTCCGATGCACTTTTTTTGGGCGCAAGCACACCGTGGAAGCGATAGCGTTGCACGGCAGTGAAGCGCCCCGGAAGTGCGCAGAGTTCAAAAAACATGGCGGAAAGAAAAGCTAACTTGTTAGCGGCGATCGACAAAGAATTGCAATTAGAGCACTGTTATTAAGCATAAAACCTTAATTTTGCTGTACTATTATTCGTCTCGAAATAGTTTATAAGATGAGGTACGCATCCATGAATACAATTTTTATTTAAAATTATAAATCACCGCGATTCATACCCCCTCACCAACGCAACGTATTACACGACGTTGCACATGAAACCAGCCCCGTGTTTGATTACCGAATTACTTAATAAAAGGAAATAATAAATTAAGGAAATGGTTATTAATTATTCTAGGCATTTTTACTGGAAGACAATTAGCTAATTGTAATATCGGTAGAAGGGTGGATCATAATACTGTTCCTATTGATTAAACAGGTGGTGGCCTTACAGTATAACAGAGGGACATCAGGATTTCCAACTAGTTTCGCCATTTATTCCCGGCTTCGTCAAGGATATATACAGCAAGACAATCGACAATCGAACAGTGAAGTGTACATTTGTTAGGATTGGACGAAAGCAGCGCTTTCACAAAGCTCATCTAACCAGAATAAACTCCAAATGAAATACATTGAGGTAGTCAAGAAGCCTAACCAACCCAAGCGGTCTTCCATATTATACAAAAAAGAAAATTAGCTTGACGATTGTCAGAAATAAAAAAACAAACGAAATAAAAAATACAAGGAGAAAGAAGATTATCACATCTTCTAGTAGTCTGGGAAAGAGACGTTGCTAATATCTTCAAAATTGATGTCAAGAACGTGCCTCGATTTACGATACTTCGTATGCCAGTTCATATTCAATGAGTTCTTCGGTATTCCATTCACAAGTTTATTGTCGTGAGTCTTCATCTTCAGAATCATAATCAAAAGGAGATCCTGTATAAACTTTCCGATATGGGCCATGTTTAAATCCAAGTAGATGGATTGGTTTTTCACCGTCCTTCTGTCCAGCTGGGCAATGGTCCTCAGGGTAACATTCTGGAATGACTGCAGTTCACCTCATCTGGTTTTACAGATAGTCGCCCACGCAGGCATGCCATAGAGGAGTATGGTCCGGATAATCGATCCTGTACAGAAGTAGCTTGTTGTCAATGCTGACGGCGCTGTTGCGACCCATGAGAGCTATGATACTGTACTTAGCCCTCTTCGCTTTGTTCAGAGCATAGGACATATGCTGGTTCCATGAGAGTCTTGAGTCAATGATAACTCCCAGATACTTGCAGTTGTCTACCCAGTCCAGTTTTTTATTGAACAGAACAAGAGAATCTGGGGGATGCTTGAGCTTCCTATTGAGGTACAAAGCCTTGCACTTTCCAACGTTAAGGTTCAACTTCCAGCAGTTAAACCAGTCTTCGAACTGCTTCAAGGCGCACTGCAGCCGAGTGATAACGTGAGCACGCTGGTGTGCCCATGTCATAATGGCAATATCATCCGCATAAAAATACAGATTACAATTATCGGGTTTCGAGAAATCATGTACAAAGTAATTAAATAGCACAGGCCCGAGGACAGAACCCTGAGGGACACCGGCCTTTACAACACGGGGCGTGAAAAGATTTTCTCCAACTTTGGCTTCATAGGATCTGCCGTCAAGAAAGGATTTCACCATCAAAATCAAATCGGCAGGGAACCCATCTCTGATCATTTTGTAGACAAGGCCCTCATGCCACACTTGGTCAAAAGCTTTACTGACATCGAGAAATACCACCCTATAGTACCTGAATAGGTTCATGGGGGTGCTCAGGTCTTCAACGAGCCTCCATTTCTGCATCGGACAAGAGTGGGCAGCACGAAAGCTAAACTGCTCTTCCCGAAACAGGTCATTTGCTAGACAGTGATCTTGGAATCTGACGAGGATTGTTCTCTCCAACACCTTGGACATCGAGGGTAGCAAGCTAATAGGTCGGTAGGTCGCGGGAATTGCAGGATTTCGCCCCTGCTTGGGGATACTCAACACAATAGATTTCTTCCAAGCCACAGGGAAGTAAGAAAATTTTCAGCAGTCGCTAATGATATTGGTGAGAAAGTCGATAAAGTTCTTTGGGAGATTCATAAAGGCGTTATTACTCACCTTGTCTTTTCCTGGAGCCTTCTTTTTTCAGTTTACTTTTGATGTTGGCGATCTCTCCAGCCTCGATGTTGTTGTACTTCGTTAAATGCTGCGGGACTTCATCAAAGTTGACAATACCTTCTTCCACACGCTGAGACATGATTTGGCTCTCGGGCTTATCGATGGTAGGAGTAACAAACTGCATTTCCAGTGAATCTGCAATGACTTGGGCCTTGTCCAGATCAGTTTGCACATAGTCACCTTGTGGAGTACGTAATGGAGGAAGCGTATCATTCTTCCTGTTCTGTAAAGCTCTGACCATACTCCAAATGGAATTGTCGCGAGCCGACAAGCTTTTGAGTTTTTCATTCCATCTAGCGTCGCGAAGCTCTTTTATATCCTCTTGGACTCTTCCACTAGCCTGTTATACTTGGTTTTGAGCCAAGGTTCACGATAGCGTTCCCATAGTCTACGGGTCCTGTTTCTTTCAGAAATTAGGCGTTGGATTCAAGGAGAGAGTTGGATTCGATGAGGAGGTTTATTTTCTGATGGATACTTATTAGCTTCCATGGCACTGTTAATACATCTGGTGATGTCTTCAACACGTTTATTGATGTCCTCTGTACAGTAAGCAACGTCGGGATGGCAGCCACATTCCTTAAGAATATCTTTGTGGAGCTTCCAGTCTTGATGATGTACGAGTTCCTCTCGGAAATTTATGTCGACATTGTCAAAGTTCAACGCCACAGGCTTGTGTTCTGAAGAAAGGTCATCAATCGTGAAGATATTGTACGATTTGAAGAAACCCTTCAAGAGCGAGATGTTCAAAACGTCACTACTAGGGGAGTGGTCGCAGTAGTAGGTGTCCTCCACAGGTCCAGCAGCGATGATATCATCTCTACCTATAGAGAATCATGCCGTTGCAATTCTGCGTTCTGGAGTTCCAGCTTGGGTGTTTGGCATTTAGGTCACCAGCTAGGACGACTGGAGTGTCACCACTGAAGAGTTCATCAAGCTCACTAATGTCAAGATAATGTTTAGGTGAATTGTAGAGCACCACGAACTTCACTTCCCCACAGGATATACAGCAAGAGGCATGCAAGCCTTTATATACAGAATAGAGGTACAAATTATGCAAATACATGAACCAATAGGATACAAAAGAATTAAAGAGGAAATAATTGCCAATAGGATAAATAGAATAAACACAGATTTTCGAATTATAATGGCCAATAGAATAAAAAGAGTGTGTGGAAACCCAGGGCCTATAAAACAAAAAGGTCCCTTAGGCCGCCCTTCCACTCTCTAGATTGGGGGGTGGGATCTCCGTCCGTGCCCGTGGTGTTTCTCCCGGGTCTTCTATCGTAAGGGGGAGGGGTAAATGAGAACTTTACGCTGTTCAACAACAACGACGATAACGAATTTTAAAGATTTATTCAAAGGGGAGAAAAATTATTTTACAAGGATAATTAAGCTGGCTCAGAGAGAAAATGAGTGAATGAGTGAGTGTTTTGTTACCCGAGCCTCGTTGCAGCTCTTTTGATCGTCTCCGGATCGTCTAACGTTCGTTCATGTGGGGTGGTGGGCTGGTGTTCGATGAGGGCTCCGCGTTTAGCTATTGATAATAATTAATATTAACGATATTCTTTATCTCATGACTGTAACTAACCTAACAGCCGTTCACTAGCTATATTATAAAATCATAATTCTTAACAGTTACTACTTTTAACAGTCGACATCTCCCGACGCGACTACAACCTAGATGACGGTATTTCTCCGCATCTGTTCCTCTGTTTCAATGGAAACAGGTTTTAAGTCTGTCCTTCTTGGCGGCTCGGTCTCGACTCTCTAATTCTACAATCTTTCGTCACAAGAATGAAAAATGAGATCATTCTAAGGAATTCTATTACAATTCTGCTAATTGGTTAAATTAGGGAAAAGCTCCACCTATCGATCACTCTTGAATCAGGTGTTGCTAAAATGATTCATGGACTTGCAATTTTGTGTGGGACTTTGTTGTGCCTAGAGACTGTAAGCCTGTGTGGTCCTTGCAATCCAGCTCTTGGCAAACAAATGATTTCATCAGTGAAACTGATTCTTTCTCAACACTGACTAAGCTTGGGGTAGAATAACACTTTCGATTTCATAAACTTCTAATATCTTTTTTAGAAAACTGTTGAAGTCTTTAGTAACTGGATAAAATGTTTAGAAGGTGCTGAACATTAACAGCTCTAACATTAATTTCCATAAAACATTAATATTCAATTAATTGATAATAGATTTAATTCATGAAAAATAATTTATAATTAATTTTAAAAGTTAAAGATTTCTAATAATGACTAATTGTAATGAATGCGCGTGCAACTGTTCTTTATAAGGTAGATGCTTCATAACTCCTAAGGTCATTTAAACATTATAATGGAATAACATAATTAATGATAATCTAAAAAAATATCTTTTAGATAAATCAAAACTTTCTTCCAAGTCAACAACAAGTGACGACTATTTAAAAATAGTTGGAAAAGTCTTTAATTTAAATTAACTACATACACAACTGCTTAGTAAGAGAGAGAGAGGGGTGGGTCTGGTAATCCCGGAATCCCACAAGTGTAAACGCTAATTTTATAAATTATACAAAAAGAAAATATACAAAGGGATGGTGCGCGTTTACGCGGACCGAAAAGAGAACTTATCCGGTTGTCTGAGGACAAGAGGATTTACAGAAAATAAAATAAACAGGCAACAAAAAACAAAATGCAAAAGAAAACATAAACCATAAAAGTAACCGAGAAAAAAGTAATCATAATAGATCAGATAAAGAGTTAAGTATTGCATACACATTAAAGTCTGTTTGACAATTGAGAAGCAGGTGTGGGGAAGACTTCTTGGCCTTGAATATTTCGCTAATACTTACAATACTTACTTCTTGGCCTATCCTCCCTAATACTTATAATGTACACAATTCACTAGCTCTTACTGAGTCCCTTTCTTCCATCCACACTGACGAGCACCTCTCCATTATGTCCCTTGACATCACCAACTTATACACTAACATCCCTGTTACCCCCACCCTTTCTATCCTACAGCATCTGTTACTTGCTGCGTCTTTCCCTAAACCCGATACTATTGACCTACTAGCTATCCTCTCTGTAATTTCATCGCAGAACTATTTCTCATTTAACAACTCCTACTATTCCCAACCCACAGGGCTAGGAATGGGATTTCCACTCAGCAGTTTTCTGTCTGAGGTATTCCTACAGCACCTGGAATAACATACGTTACCCCCCTCCTTAATAATCCCTCTGTCATCGCTTATTTCCGATATGTCGATGACATCCTCGTCCTCTTTGACTCCCGATCCACTACCCCCACTAATATTGTTAACACTTTTAACTCCTTTTCCCCACATTACTTTTGAACTAGAAAATAACCGATCCATCCCTTTCCTCGATATCCTCATTACCAACAGCCCCCACACTAACCGCCTCACCTTTTGAGTCTTCCGTAAACCGACCACATCCTCCAACTTAATTCACCATTCCTCCTCACACCTCCCCACCCACAAACAAGCCTCATTAAGATTCCTAATTGAAGCTCCCCCTCAGCCCCCTATCCAGATCATCCGAACTCCGCCTAATCCGGAACCTCGCCCATGCCAATGGATATTCGACCTCCAAGTTCTCCCGTATTTTTCACCGCCGCAGACGGGCCCTCCTCTCCCCCTCCCCTCTTGTTTCGCCCCTTCCCAAGAAATGGACGTCCTTATTGTATCTGGGCCCTAATTTCTCTCAGCTCTCTAACTTCCTGTCGTCCCTCGGCCTTCGAATATCTTTTCGTACTCTACACCATCAGCCCGCATCCTGAACCCACCCGCCGCCGTCACCACCAACAAATATACCCAATCTGGAGTTTACCGCCTGAATTGTGCGTTTTGAGACAGATTCTATGTAGGATTATCGACCCGCAATTTTGCAGTACGATTCAAAGAACACATTGACTCGTATAGAAAACGAGATCGTATTTCCCACTATGCAAACCACCTCGAAGATTCCGGACACGCTTTAAAGACACAAGAAGATGTTATGTCTGTCTTACATATCTGCAATAGACCAAAAAAACTGCTACCCTCGAAGCTATCGAAATATTCAAGGCCAAGAAGTCCTCCCCCCACCTGCTTCTCAATTGTCAAACAGACTTTAACGTGTATGCAATACTTAACTCTTTATCTGATCTATTATGATTCCTTTTTCTCGGTTTCTTTATTATGGTTTATGTTTTCTTTTGCATTTTGTTATTTCTTGCCTGTTTATTTTATTTTCTGTAAATCCTCTTATCCTCAGACAACCGGATAAGTTCTCTTTTCGGTCCGCGTAAACGCGCACCATCCCTTTGTATATTTTCTTTTTGTATAATTTATAAAATTAGCGTTTACACTCTTTCTATTCTATTGGCCATTATAATTCAAAAATCTGTGCTTATTCTATTTATCCTATTGGCAATTATTTCCTCTTTAATTCTTTTGTATCCTATTGGTTCATGTATTTACATAATTTGTACCACTGTTCTGTATATAAAGGCTTGCATGCCTCTTGCCTGGAATTTATGGAAGACCGCTTAGGTTGGTTAGGCTTCTTGACTACCTCAGTGTATTTCATTTGGAGTTTATTCTGGTTGGATGAGCTTTGTGAAAGCGCTGCTTTCGTCCCATCCTAACAAATGTACACTTCACTGTTCGATTGTCGATTGTTGTCTTGCCTGGAATAAATGGCGAAACTAGTTGGAACTCCTGATGTCCCTCTGTTATACTGTAAGGCCACCACCTGTTTAATTGTAATAATCTATTTTTTAAAAAAGAAGTTTGTTTATAAATTTGAGAAGCCATTCAATTGCCATCTGCTGCTGTCTATTTCATCTGAAGTGGATTCGTGCTTATTGCTGTGAGTAGTGGAAGAAAGAAGTTCTGTTAAGCGCATTAATACACCGCTTTAACAATGTATGAATATGTGTGCTCAAATTTTTTCGTTTTCGTGGTTTATTTTGAAAGAAACAAAAATCCGCACGCTCTTATTTTGCAAGCATCTATTGTAGCTTCAATTGAGTAACATATTTCAATTTGGTGGAAATCTGTGACATACATGTTCGAGGGATTCCCTTGTTAGTAAACCATTTCTCGTATTGACGTAAGGCATTTTGTAGCAGAGATATGACGTGAGCGGGATTGCGGTCAGTATTCATGATGGACGCGTTGCCAGCGAACAGATTTAAATTAGTAAAAGTTGGGAAGCCGTGGATAAAGAAATTGACTCTCGCAGGACCCAGGACAGAGCCAATTATTGACGTCACAAGGGTTAGACATGGAGTAGCCAACATTAAGACGGAATTTCCTGTCCGACAGAAAGGAGATAATCAAAGAAATCAGATCATCAGAAAAATCACATAATCTTCTTGAATATGAGTCCGTTATGCCAAAATTGATCAAAAGCTTTCCGGACATCCAAGAATACAAGACCACGTACTTAGCATAGCACAGTTAAGCGGAGTTTTTAGATCTGCAACAAGCTTCCAGATCTGAAGTTGACAGGAGGGTCCAGTGCGAAAACCGAATTGCTCCTCACGAACAAGATTGCAAGATTGTTGGCCATACAGAAACCGTTAAACCTCCATAAAATGACGCGTTCGAAGTCAGCATAGGTATTAAACTTATGGACCTGTAGATAACAACGTGAGCAGGGTTTAGACCAGGTAACGATGACTGCCTACTTCCACTTGTCGGGAAAGTAACTAAGTTTCCAGCAGTTATTTATGGCTTTGGTAATGGTTGAGATGACATTAGGAGGCAAGTTCTTCAGAGCACTGTTGATGATGGAATCTATACCAGCTGCTTTTTGGGTTTTAAGTTGCTTGATGATATCGGAGATTTCGTGAGAACTAATAACATCCTCAGGGGTAGGAACTCGATGGATGCGCCAGCAAGCGATACAACCATTGTTTGAGAGATTCTCCTGGTTAGTCTCACTAGGCGTGATGAATTGATTTTTCCGGGAGTCGGCGAGCAGTTGGGCCTTATCCCGAAGACTAGTGACAACATAGCCATCAATTATTATTAGAGCGAAGCTCTGTTATCAGGCATTTGCACACAGCTGGACATGACCATCCTGATGGTCACTAAATAAAAATTTTAAAAATCGGTTCAGCCATCGAGGAATAATCACCATTTAGCTGTTCCCATTGAAATGCATTGAAAAAAATGTAAACAAACAATTGGACGCGCTAATAGATTTTTCAAAATAGAAAATATGGCGAAGCCCTACGCAAATTTTTTTCTGCACCATCGATTTTTGAGACCATTTTATCGAGTTCTTAGAACTTTTATCACCTGTTTTTTTAGAGCGAAGCTCTGTTAACAGTCGACAAGTGTAATTCGATGACCGCATAAAACTTTTGACACGTAATAGTCACAACAATGAAAATTTGCACGTGCATGCGCATGACCATGGTGATGGTCAAGAAAAAAAAAATTTTCAAATCTGACCTACCATCGAGGAATAATCACCCTTCAATTGTTCCCATAGGAATGCATTGAGAAAAACGTAAACAAACATTGCGCGTGCAAATAGAATTTTTGACATACAAAATACGGCGAAGCCCTTCGCAAATTTTGCTCTGCACATTCGATTTTTAAGGCCAAATTTCGAAGTTCACAGCGTAATCACAATATCCTTTTGGTGTGGTTGTCGACATTGTCTACTCGCCAACTGAAACTCGCAACCACTTGAATGAACTGCCGATGTGCATTCTCGTCAAATTCGCAACCTATACTGGACCAACATTAACCAATGAAGCAGTTCCCATTTTACCGATCGCCGTTGGCTTCAAAAAAGGAGGAGTATCTTGTACGCGTAAGCAATTTCCGCTTAAGTTAGCCTATGCAATCACCAGACACAAAGCACAAGGAATCACTGTTGATAAAGCAGTCATAGACATTGGTGATTCAGAATTTGGACTTGGCTTGTCGTACGTGGCATTTTCAAGAGTGAAGACCATCAACGGTTTATTGATCGAACCGGCATTTGCAAAGCCGCGGTTGATTAATATCAACAACCATGCATCGTGGAAGGTTAGGCGTGAAGAACTTGCCAAATTACGCAGTTTAAAATGAAATTGTTTCAACAATAAAAATTAATATCAATTTAAAGAATTTAGTTAGTCATTTTCTTAACAATCAATAACGGTTCGCTCTAAATTATTGGTCAAGAAAGCGATTCGCGAGTCGCAGTCCGCCCTAGTTAATTGATAATAATTGATATTATAAACTGGAGATAAGCCAACCAAGCATCAGGTAAAGATTTTTCGATAGAAAAATGGAACGATTGGTTTGGTTTGTTTGGTATTAACGTCATTTTCAACTGCTATGGTCATTTCAGGACGACGTTATAGCGGCCGCAAATTTTGCTCGCATAGGTTCTTTAACGTGCAGCCGGCAAGCGACTACTCGGAATCAACGGCTTTACTTCCTTTCCGAAGGAAGTGCGTGATCTCAGGATTTTCCCCCTGAAAAAATCCTCGTCGTCCTCGGCCGGGGTCGAACCGCGGGCATCAGAGGCTATCACGCAACCACTGAGCCACCGAGGCCAATGATAAATGGAAGGAAAAATTCTGCGACCTGGGATCGAACCAGGAACCTCGGCTGTCATGGCCGACGCCTCTACCAGTTGGGCTATCGCAGACACCCGGACAGCCATGCTGTCTCAAGGTGTCTAAAAGATAACCAAGTTGTCAAAGTTGAAAGCCCAATGGGAGGCAGGCACCTGGCTCACAGATCTAGAATCTCTCCGATCCAACCATCAGAAAGTTTGTGGAACTCACAGATAAGTTAATAATAATTGATATTATAAACTGGAGAGAGACAGCATGGCTGTCCGGGTGTCTGCGATAGCCCAACTGGTAGAGGCGTCGGCCATGACAGCCGAGGTTCCTGGTTCGATCCTAAGTCGCAGAATTTTTCCTTCCATTTTTCTATCGAAAAATCTTTACCTGATGCTTGGTAGGCTTATCTCCAGTTTATAATATCAATTATTATTAATTTATCTGTGAGTTCCACAAACTTTCTGATGGTTGGATAGGAGAGATTCTCGATCTATGAGCCAGGTGCCCGCCTCCCATTGGGCTTTCAACCTTGACAACTTGGTTGTCTTTAAGACACCTTGAGACTGTATGGCTATGCGGGTTTTGCTATAGCCCAACTGGTAGAGGCGTCGGCCATTACAGCCGAGGTTCCTGGTTCGATCCCAGGTCGCAGAATTTTTTCCTTCCATTTTTCTATCGAAAAATCTTTAACATTACCATTGCCTGTAAGGAGTGGTGGCAATTTGATGGGTCTCTTAAGGACTCCCTTTAAGGCCCTCACGATGCCCCAGAGACAGTTGTCCTGGACTGACAAGGACTTCAAGTTTTCGTTCCACCATTGATTTCGTAGAGCATTAACCTCTGCCTGGAGCTTGCGAGAATGACTTCGTCTTAAAGAAGGCTAGTCGCTTTCGCTATCATAACCTTCTGAAGGAATTCCTTTCAAGAATAAGACGCCTAATATAAGAAGGGAGGTAGAGATGTTTAGGACGCTTTCGTTCAATAGTAGAGGTACTGGGAATAGTATTATCGTTGATAACATGAATGATAGCATTGATATTACTATTGATATCCTCCATATCAATAACCTCCTTGTATGGAATGCTATTTTCTTTAAGAATATCCTAAAGAGTTTTCAGTCCTGCTTGGAGCGAAGGCCAATCTTCATATCGATGCTTAAACCTTCAAAGATAAGCACACAATAATATGTGTCATCAAGAGGATCACAATTAAGGTATCTATCTCGTTCAAAATATATCCGTATAAGATATTGCTGTTTTGATTAGAGCATTTATAATTCCATGTAGAGTGCTTGACATTCAAGTCATCCTCCATAATAACTGGGATGGGTCCAGACAGCAGCTCAACAAGCTCGTACAGACTAAGCTTGTGCTTAAGTGAATTATACAGGGTGATTCAAAAGTCTGTTACCCTTTCCTATCTAGTACCATCTAGTACTATCTATACCAATGTTGTTACGCAAATTATAATAAAGGGAATGAATAGAAACTTGAGGCTGCTCTATCTGATGGAGCACCTTTCATCATCTCAAATACACAAATTAGGAAAATCCAAATTCTATCTCCAAGACCGTAAGAGATACACAAAAAATTCCAATTGCACAAGATCTGCAACAGGACATCTGTTGCAAAGTAAATCTTTCCATCAATCCATATAGCGTAGAATGTGATATTCACTTGCACCAGCCGGCCAGGTGGTCGAGAGGGCTAGGGCGTAGGCTTTCTAGTTCTTGAGTCCACCTGGTCGTGGGTTCGAATCCCGCCGTAGGCATAGATGCTTGTGTTTGCCCCGGGCTGCGTACAGATATAACTTGTGTAAAAGGCGCAAAATGACCTTAGTAGTCGACGCCAAAAGTTCTAATAAACCAACCAACCACTTGCACCATAGCATAATTCCGCACGATATTTCAACGATGCCATCACATCAACAAACGTGGTCATTGTTATTGCTCTGCATGCTTTCTGAATTCGCTGTTGCAGCTTCTCTGTTGTGGGGGCTGTGTACTGTGCCATCTTGCTTTGGTCTGATTTTCCTTAGCTTGAACATGCCTTTTTATACTAATTCACAGAAAACTGGTGACTTTATGGTAAATTGTGGAAATTTCGAGAACAAGATGAGGATGGTGCATGAAATAATTTGCATGCTTGGCAAGTGGTATTCAGAAGAAAAAAAATCACTCGGTGATTACTTCTGAGACTTGAACCCAGGATTTTTGAAATCTTTTGCTCTTGTTTCCTCCTATGGCCACTCATCCCTGCCTCAAACCAGGAATCAAGGCTTTAATGTTGCAGAGCTTGCAAAGAGGAATGTGGGTAATTCGCTCATCGGATTTTGGTGAATTTTTTGTTTGTTTGAATTTGCTGTTGAACAAATGTGCAATTGGAATTTTTTGTGTATTGACTTCTTGGGTTAGTCATGCTACTTGCCTACCTTAGTGTATTTCATGTGGTATTTATTCTGGAAATGTGAGCATTGTGAAAGCTCTGCTTCAGTCTCACCTGAACAAATGTACACTTCACTGTTCGAATGTCGATTGTAGTGAAGTATATTCTTCAAAATTTTATGCATCAACTTCGAGGAAACGTAGGCTTAGTACTCTAACAGTAGAAGTAAAACTGAAAATTTTAGACAATCGTTGGGATTCTTCGATTAAAAAAGCTGATCTTGCTAAAGATTTAAATATCCCTCGGGCAACACTATCAACAACGTCACCTAAAGAAAAGGCCTGTTCACTGAAACCATGGATGAAGAAATACAGGATAGGAAACTTCATTGTTAAAAGCACGAAGCAAGGGAGAAGAACAGAGGCGACACTCGATAACGTTTTCCGAATGCGGATTACAACGACATCCATCTGGTCCATTGGAGTCAACTAAATAAAACGGAAATGAAAGTTGTTCGCATTTTACCGCAGAATAAGAGAATTTAATTTAGATATAAGAAATCATTTAACATTCCATTTCTGTTTTTTCATTGGTTAATAAGAACGAGTTCGTTCGAGAATATTTTCAAAGCACGGAGAATGTTCGTCGTCTGTTGGCGAACATTCAGAAATGAATTTTAAACTATTTAATTGTTTTTTGGAATTCCGTGAAAAAGATGAGTTCCTGTGCTGTTAAATGGTGCAGCAATAATAATGCTAGAAAAATAAAAAAAAAGGAAATTAATTCTGTATTACGGACTCCGTTGAATTATGGGAAATTAATGTGTTTTGCTACAAGCCACTGATGTCCCTACAGTCTATCAGATGTACGATTTTTTAAATAGGTTTCTGTTAGAGTGTCGTTTCTATATTACTCTCTTATTCTGTGGCTAAAAGCGTGAGTTATTTTTTCAGTAACGCCCTCTGGCCATATGCGTGGGCATTACTCTCTGTCTAGTAGATGACTACGCTTTTCCTTATTGGCCTCGATGGCTCAGTGGTGGCGTGATCGCCTCCGATGCTCGAGGACGTAGGTTCGATCGCAACTGAGGACGACGAGGGTTTTTTTCAAGGGGAAAATCCTATGATCACGCACTTTCTTCGGAAGAAATCCATACTAAATGTAACCATTTCTGCTTGTGAAATCCATTTACACTATGTTTCAGTAAAAATTACACAAGTAAACTGCTTTCACAGTAAAGCAAAACATCAACCATACAAATTTTTTTAAAATATATAACTTCACTTTTCTCAAAAAATTCATCCGGCAAACAACTATACGGGACCAACGGCTTTAATTTCCTTCCGAAGAAAGTGAGTGATCACAGTATTTTCCCCTGAAAAAATCCTCGTCGTCCTCGAACCCACGTCCTCAGAAGCAATGACGCAACCAATGAGCCATCGAGGCCAATAAGGAAAAGTGTAGATGTCTGCTAGACAGAGAGTAATGCCCACGCAAATGGCCAGAGGGTGCCACTGAAAAAAACTCACGTTTTTAACACTGGAGTTTCTTATCCTGTATTTCTTCATCCATGCTGAAACGTAGTAGAAATCCCTTATAGTTGGCAAAAATTCAATAATAAGCCCTAAATTTCGCCCTCTGCGAGGCCAACGAGAGACAGGCCAGGGCATTCAAAAGTCACATAATCATCGGGGTCCGGGCAACAATTCATCCTCCATCTTGGGTTTTAACAATCAGTATTTTTTCGTTTGTTGGAAACAATGAAGGATGGATTGTCGCCGGAACCCCGATGATCAGGTGACTTTAGAGTGTCCTGGCCTGTTTCTCGTTGGCCTCGGCCCTCTGAAGATGATGTAACAATGTATGACATTTCAGTGAAAAGGCCTCTCCGACGAAAGTTTGACAGGGAGTGTCCAGTTAAATTTCAGCTTTCAATTGTTTAGGTATTGTTGCAAAATAAAATTAAAAATGTCTAACAATTGAAATTGGAAATTTAATTGGACACGCTCATTCAAACTTTCGTTGGATAGAGTATACGTGGCGTTGCAATCAACCATCATCTAAAGCTCTATACAAATATAAAGTATGGACAACTGACGCTATTTTTGGCCTTTTCGTAGGTTCACTCACTTTAGATTGCTTATTAAAATTCGAAAATCACTCGTTTTTTAATGTAATTTATGAATACTTACGATGAGCGTGTTAATTTGCATAAAAAACGAGTGATTTTCGAGAATTTTAATAAGCAGTTGAGCCTATGAAAAAGCCAAAAATAGCCAAAATGGCTTCAGATGTCCATACTTGTATATACAGGGTGTTTCATAATTGGTGTCCCGTATTTAGGTCCAAATAACGACTCAAGGAGAACAGATTGGGGGAAAATGAAGATTGATTATTTGGTTTTAATGTCCCCTAATTCAGAATAAAAACATTTCGCTACCCTGGGGGTGAAGGGGTAAATTTTGAAAATTTTAATTTTGTAGGGGTAGGGGGTAAGACCCCATGTGTTATTTAGAAAGTTGTAGAGCATCATGTAAAATGTGGGTTTAGTAAAAAACCCCGTTGAAAAAATCTCATCCCCTGCCCTTTATCGAGTGCGTAAAGTGAAAGGTATGGCTAGCCTATGTGGACAAAAACCATACTTATTAGAAAACAGTAGGGCCTACGTTTGGAAAATTAATGAAAATGAATGAGACCATTAGCTTTTCAGGGTAACGACTAATTCATTCTCATTCATTTTTAAATGTACTGTTTTCTAATAAGTAATAAAGTTCTAATAAGTTTCTAATCAGCTTTTCTGTTTTTGTGTACATTAGCTAGCCATACCTTTCACTTTACCCACTCGATAAAGGGCAGGGGATGAGATTTTTTCACCGAGTTTTTTGCTAAACCCACATTTTACATGATGCTCTACAACTTTCTGAATAACACATGGGGTCTAACCCCTACCCCTACAAAATTAAAATTTCCAAAATTTATCCCTTCACCCGCAGGGACGCGAAATATTTTTATTCTGAATAAAAACAAATAATCAATATTCATTTTCCCCCAGTTTCTCCCAGTTTCTTATTGAACAGAACAAGAGAATCTGGGGGACGCTTGAGCTTCCTATTGAGGTACAAAGCCTTGCACTTTCTGACGTTAAGGTTCAACTTCCAGCAGTTAAACCAGTCTTCGAAATGCTTCAAGGCGCAGTGCAACCGAGCGATAACGTGAGCCGATTGGTGTGGACCTGTCATAATGGCAATATCATCCGCATAAAAATACAGATTATAATTATCGGGTTTCGGGAAATCATGTACAAAGTAATTAAATAGCACAGGCCCGAGGACAGAACACTGAAGGACACAGGCCTTTACAACACGGGGCGTGGAAAGATTTTCTCCAACTATGGCTTGATAGGATCCGCTGTCAAGAAAGGATTTCACCAACAAAATCAAATCGGCAGGGAACCCGTCTCTGATCATTTTGTAGAGAAGGCCTTCATGCCACACCTGGTCAAAAGCTTTACTGACATCGAGAAATGCCACCCCACAGTACCTAGAGAGGTTCAGGGGGGGTGCTCAGGTCTTCAACGAGCCTCCATATCTGCATCGGACAAGAGTGGGCAGCACGAAAGCCAAACTGCTCTTGCCGAAAAAGGTCATTTGCTAGACAGTGGTCTTGGAATCTGACGAGAATCGTTTTTTCCAACACTTTGGACATCGAGGGTAGCAGGCTAATAGGTCGGTAGTTCGCCGGAACTGATGATTTTGCCCATGCTTGGGGATACTCAACACAATAGATTGCTTCCAAACCACAGGGAAATAAGAAAATGTCCAGCAGATGTTAAGGATATTAGTGCGATAGTCAATAAAGTTCTTCGGGAGATTTATAATAAGGGCGTTATTACTCACCTTGTCTCTTCCTGGAGCCTTCTTCTTTTTCAGTTTACTTATTATGGTGGCGACCTCTCCATCCTCGATGCTGTTCTTCATTAAATGCTACGGGACTTCATCAAAGTTGACAATACCTTCTTCCACACGCTGAGACATGATTTGGCTCTCGGGCTTATCGTTGGTAGGAGTAACAAACTGCATTTCCAGTGAAACTGCAATGACTTGAGCCTTGTCCTGATTAGTTTGCACATAGTCACCTTGTGGTGTACGGAGTGGAGGAAGCGTATCATTTTTCTTCTTCTGTAAAGATCTGACCATACTCCAAATGGAACTGTCGCGAGCCGACAAGCTTTTGAATTTTTCATTCCATCTAGCGTCGCGAAGCTCTTTTATATCCTCTTGGACTCTTCTCACTAGCCTGTTGTACTTGGTTTTGAGCCAAGGTTCACGATAGCGTTGCCATAGTCTACGGGTCCTGTTTCTTTCAGCAATTCGGCGTTGGATTCCAGAAGTGAGTTGGATTCGATGAGAAGGTTTATTCTCTGATGGATACTTACTAGCTTCTATGGCACTGCTAATACATCTGGTGATGTCATCAACAAGTTGATCGATGTCCTCTATACAGTAAGCAACGTCGGTATGGCAGCCATAGTCCTTAAGAATATCTTTGTAGAGCTTCCAGTCTTGATGATGTATGAGTTCCTCTCGGAAATTTATGTCTACATTGTCAAAGTTCAACGCCACATGCTTGTGGTCAGAAGAAAGGTCATCGATCTTGAAGATATTGTACGGTTTGAAGAAACTCTTCAAGAGCGAGATG
>JAHWFO010023473.1:1847371-1861084 GCA_023313115.1 Rhysida immarginata
CAAGTTGACGAATAAGCGGACGAATACCGTGGACGAATATGGTATGGCAAGTTCCTGTGCTCTAGATGTGAACAATATATCTTGTTTGCGTATTTGTTCACGTTAACACGGATAAAAAGCGTTTCAAAAAAGGTAGCATTAAGGAGCAGGTTGTGCACCATATTTGTCAACGCATTTAGCATTGCCTTTTTTATTGTTTTTTTTAAATAATAAATATCAAATTAATTCAAATCATTGTTGATGTTCATTTGAAAGAATTTTAATTGTTGTATTGTTGATGTTCATTTGAAAGAATTTTAATTGTTGTATTGTTGATGTTCATTTTAAAGCATTAGAAAACGTATAACGATTACTCTGCAGCTTTTGAAAGTCAACGAACTGATTTCAGAACCTGAAGGTCCCCAAGTATAATATAGTACCTTTAATGTACCTATACATTATTCCATAGAAACAACTGCTTAAAAATTGTTATTAACCAACTATTCAAACTATTTCTATAATTAGTAGGTAAGCATTTCATGTATTTTTCGTCGTTTTCTAAGTTATTTTAAGTTTTTTTCATACTCTTTGAAAGTAATATTTTTAGTTAAAAATAAAATAAATACCAATTTTGAAATTTTTGATTTTTATTTATTTTTTAAAAATTTTGTTCATATTCTTTCTTTAGTAACGAAAAAAGTTATCGATTTTTGGTCCGAAACAGACCTTAATTTTCCACAGTTGGACGCAGAGATAAAGAGGGACAATTTAGCTTAAATATAAATATTGTATTTAGATAATAATTCGATAGATATATTAAAAGAGACCTTTAGATGGCTTTAAATATTACTCCGAGAAAATTTCAAAGTTATCATTGCGGTGAAATGAATCGGGAGTGTCAGAAATATCATGCAAAGCATTTTGGATATTTATTGTGTTATCTATTTTTCATTCCTCAAAGTTTATTAATAAGCAAGATTGAGGCTAGAACAATTACACATATATTTTTTTTCTCTCAGAAATTTGATCGAATTTCGATCATTGGGGGATCGTAGTATGCCTAATTAGTTCAGTCAAAATGGCATATGAAGAACTAATAGCTTGCCCATCACCCTTAATGGAGCAAGTAAATTTTTTTGACTTTTAAATAGCAACTATTTCACTTTTCTTTACATACTGACGCTCATGTTGCTGCTTTATAAATTAAATTTTCTTTAGTTATCGCTTTACATACAAACTGTGGCAAGACCACATACAAACTGTACCAAGACCATATTGAGCTGTTCTTCGATATGATTCGTACAAGAGGAGACTGGAACAACAACCTTACAAGCGTGCAGTTCACAGCTGCATACAAATGTTTGTTAGTTTAAATGGAGCTGCAGGCAAGTGAAAAAGGCAATGCTAAACCTCAAGATGAAACGACAATCTTGAGAATACCTTCAACAGCAGCCAACTCATGAATAAAACACATTAACTTGTAGTCACTTGAGCTTCAGAATGAAACTGTGGACTTAGATGTGGTGGACAGTGCCCTAAAAAATCATGATTACTGTGCCAGTTTAGCAGAATTACACGTAAATCATTTTTAATAGATCTCTTAGAATACGTAGCTGAGTTTGTTTCTAAGAGCCTTGGCAGAGGAATGAATTGTGACAAATACAGAAGTGCTTTGTTTTCCACAGTGTGGATTTCTTATAAAAGTAAAAAAATAGGGGTGGTTTGACGTATGCCAGCAATGATGTAATAAGAATATGCGATCAAACAGAAAAACAAATATGATATCTTATGCTCAGTGTAAAGAACTGGATACAGCAAGAAAACTTAGTCGAGCATATTGTAAATAAAATTGTCAAGGACTGCATCAATGAAAATGTTTTGCATCTTTAAAGGATCATGAGCAAGATAACAGCATATTAGACATTAATACTGGTCAAGGCTGTTTCCAGTACTTACACGAAAATATGTTTTCATCATGAAGCCAAAAAAGTGGTGGACGATTTGAAAGGAAAGAGTAGGCGAAAAGTTTTGTCGAAATCAATTTTGTTTAAAAATCAATAATTTGAAAATGAAAACTACATTAACTTATATAAAAACGTTATTCTGTCCGTCATCATTGGCGAAACGAGGGCAAGATCTAGTATTCTAATATTTACAGAAAATTGTGGCATATTTTGAGTAGTTTTTGGCAAGAAAAATCTGTTCTTAATAAAACGCAATACATAATTATGTAAGGCTATAGGGAGGAACCTACTAATATAATTTCTTATGTCTGTTTGTGTGTATGGTCGTAATGCTACAATGCAATGCACGTGTAACAAAGAAGGGTGATACTGCGAGCTGCGTGCCCATGCCGAGCTACAACAATTGCTAAAGAAACTTAACTCAACAATGGTCAAGAACATTTAATTAGCTAAAAGAAACTAAATTTTGGAATATAAAGAAATTAGCTGATTTCTATAGGAGAAATATACAGTCTTTAAATATTTTTTCTCTTGCAACATAAATAAAAGTAATTTCAGTTATGTTTATTGATTCTTCTTCTGTTCGTAGAACCACCAATATTAAGGATCTGAGATTTTATTGTTTTTTTATATGTTTTATCAGCACAAATGCACGGGAGTAGCCAAGAAGGGAAGGAGAGCAGCCAAATCAAATTTGTATGGGAAAAATAAATAAAAATAATAAATCAGATCCCGGTGACAATGCAATATGCAATAGTTTTTACTGTGATTTGTGCATATATTAAAGAAAAACAATGTTAAAAATTTGGTAAAGGCTTTTTGCAGTAATGTATCCTTACCAATATTAAAAATGTGAAAGTGTGTTTGTTAGTCCTTCTTTCACGTCGATATGGAGCGATGGGTTGATGTGGTTTTCTGTATGGACATGTCGAAGGGATCGAGAGTGACATAGGCTACTTTTTACCGCGGGAAAATCTCTTTCCCATGGGAAAATACCGCTTTCATAATAAGTCCTTTTAAAATACCCTGCTTATCAACACCAATTTACCAACACTATACACGGACCAACAATGGATATCTCAAGACCAACAATGCAAGTCAACATTGTTGTCGTTTATAAATAAGATTCAATTTGTAACAATGTATAGAATTCCTGTTGTTTGGGCTTGCATAGAATCTACAGATGGCGCTACTGTATTGTTAAAACTAGCTCTATATACTATGTCTAATAATATGATACAAGTATTTGTCTAATAATATGATACAAGTATGGACAACTGACGCCATTTTTAGACTTTCCGTAGGTTCGCTCACTATAAAATTCGAAAATCACTCGTTTTTTATGTAATTTATGTATACTTACGATGAGCGTTAAATTGCATAAAAAACGAGTGATTTTCGAGAATTTTAACAAGCAGTTGAACCTACGAAAAGGCCAAAAATGGCGAAAATGGTTTCAGTTGTTTATACTTGTATATAAAGAGCTTTAGTTAAAACGCGCTAAGATTGTGTTTATTCTGGCTGCACTTAAGAAGCACATTTTCTGCATTGTGATTTCTGCCGTTGTTTTTACCATGTGGAATCCATGCCTTAGGCTGGCCAAACAGGGGGGGGGGGACTTCTAATTCATAGAGAGAATCTAATTACTGGATACATATTTCGGCTGCTAAATTATCAGTTATCGGGCCGCACACAGCACTGCAGTGCAATGCCTCGCAAACGTAAAATAAGTCTTTCAAGAGTATCTTCTGAAACACAAGCGAAAATTAGCTCGATCACTAGAGTCTTTGGAAGATGCTGAACTGAAAATGCAAGAAGAAGCAGAGGGTCAGGCCGCTTTGAGAGCAACGAGATACCTATTCCAACTCAGCAAAGACGACTTGAACAGGCAGAGCGTCAAAATAATTTAAGAACTTCCGAGACGGCTGAAGAAACATAGCACCCTATAAACGAACAGGCTGAGCGTCAAGCGCGCTTAAGGGTCTCCGATACACCTGTTCAAATTCAACTTCGGCTGGAAGAACAAGCAGAACGACAGGCTGCTTTAAGGGCATCTGAAACGCCGGAACAGCCACAGGCATTTGTTGTTTTTTTGTTGTTTGGGGGTTTTTTTTTTGGTTTTTTTTTTAGATATTATTGAGTTTTTTGAGGTTTTCCATTAATCATGAGGTAAATTAAGTGACAGATAAAAAAAGATTCAGGAATTTCATTTTTGAACATTAAAAAAATGTCTCAAAATGCGGTCTCAAAGACCGGGCGCTACCAACCGTGTTACAAACACCCGCGTCACCTCTGGAGTGTTAAGGATGCAGTGTCGAATTTTCCTGGGCGAACCCAATTAGACACAAAATTCCAGTGCAAGCACTTTAAAGAATTCTTTTCGTTTTTCCCAAGTGAATATATATTTTATTAAGGGTTTTTCATTTATATTCAAATTCATATATTGCAAAATTTCATCAAAAAGCCTGAGCAACGCCGGGCATATCAGCTAGTTAACAATAAATTCAAGATCTGCTGAATTAAACTCAAAATTCTTAATTGTAAAATATAATAAAAAATTTTAAAATGTAAATTAAATTGTAACAAAAAAGGAAAAATAAAATAAAAATGTAATAAAAATGTAAATAAAAATAGTGCATTAAGCCATAAAAACACTGAAGAAAAATGTTCTCCGTCATTTTTGACGGGCAGAACCCTAGTTTTTAATATATTTCATCAGGGAAAAATGCATACATTTTTTATATATATTACTCTGTTCACTAATTAAATAATAAGAGTAATTTTTATATATTTGTTTATTTATTTTAGCTTTACAATGTTTAGGTTTATATGATTTATTAACTTTTATTTGTTTTTGGATATTTTAAATAAGCTGATTTATTAACATTTAAATTATTTTAGTTAAAATTACTTAGTTAGTATAAAAATCGAACAGAGGATGGTAAAACCCTGAAAAGGATAGCCTCAGTTGACGTTTCAGATAGAGGCTATCCTTTGTCAAAGCAAAGAATGAAAGCCTACATTTCTATTAGGATGGTATACTGTCCTGGAAAAAATGATAGGAACTTTGGTGCTTTCAACATAACATCTTTAATAAGGAATTTATTTCAACGAAACTTTACACACCTGTGCCCACACAGTAGTTACACCTCTGGTTTCAATTCAGTCAAAATATTAAAAAAATTAGTTGAGCCACAGCCAATTTTTGAAAAACAGGGTGGAAAAAATGATAGGTACCAAACTGGGAATATGAGACCTTCTCACCATTGCATATTAATGAAATTCTGAACAAGAAGACATATCTCTGATAAAATAAAACTTGTTCACTAAGTATCTTCAAAATGGGACGTGGTAAACAACTTACCCATTATCACGAGAGAGGAAAAATCATAGCATAAAAAGAACAAGGCATGTCAAAAGCAGAAATTTCTCGTTTGATTGGAAGGTCCAAGCAAGTAATTTCATCTTTCCTGAAAAATCCAGAATCATATGGTACAAAGAAAACGACAGGAAGGCCTAAAGCACTCCTGGCAAGCAACAAGTAAATTTCTGCCAACTCCGTCAAACAGGCGATTGGAACACAGGCTCTTCGAAGAACTATTAAGAACTATCTCAACCAATGTCCTCATCTCCAACGCCAGAAAATGAAACAGAAACCACCTCTTACCAACCAGCACAAAGTCGATCGTCTTCAGCTAGCCAAACAGCATCAAACCTGGACTTCCGAATGGAACTCAGTCATCTTTAGTGATGAAAAAAAGTTCAACCTCGATGGCCCTGATGGTTGGAACTACTATTGGCACGATTTACGAAAGGAACCAAAGCACTTTTCGAAGCGCATCCAGGGTGGCGGTTCAGTTATGGTTTGGGGGGCATTCAGTGCCAGTGGAAAGGTGGAGTTAGTGTTTGTAGATGGCCGCATGAACAGCGTCAAGTACCAAGAAATGCTTCAGAAGTATCTTATCCCATTTGGACCAATCATCGGAGGCCAAAATTGGATATTTCAGCAGGACAACGCCCCATGTCACGTTTCCAAATCGACTGGAATGGTTCAAGACCAAAAACATCAGGGTTATGAATTGGCCTGCGAGAAGTCCAGACCTTAACCCCATCGAAAATCTCTGGGGAATCATAGTTCGGGCCGTTTATAAGAACGGACGGCAATTTGAGAATGTCCAGAGTCTCAAACAGGCTGTTCTTGAGGCTTGGGAAGAAATTTCGTGCAGAACTCTTGAAAAACTAATAGAATCTATGAAGGACCGTGTGTTTCATGTGGTCAACAAAAATGGTGGATTTACAAAGTATTAAATACGAGCAATCTCATGATAACTGAAGGTGTTCCTATCATTTTTTCCACCCTTTTTTAAAAAATTGGTTGTGGCTCAACTAAGTTTTTAAATATTTTGACTGAATTGAAACCAGTGGTGTCAATGCAGTGTGGGCATAGGTGTGTAAAGTTTCGTTGAAATAAATTCATTATTAAAAATGTTATTTTGAAAACACAAAAGTTCCTGTCATTTTTTTCAGGACTCTAATTAATATAGAAATATTGAATATTTTTAATTATAACTGATGGTATTGTTCAAGCATTAAAAACTAACATGAATAAAGTTTTCATATACAGTTATCCCCCTCTCATCAGCTGGTCCTAGTCTCTCTTAGCTCTTCTTAAACTCTTGGCACAAAAGAATAACATGAAAAAATAAATCTCTCCCTCCCGTAATACATTTGTTACTCTTAAATACCAATAATTTATTTTGTTCTTAGGTAATCACCACTCAATAAAGGTTAACTGGAGTATGTTTCCAGCTATGTATTTCCTGCTCTTTTGGATTAATATGGCGACTGCAGCTCGTCTGCTTTGCTTGAGTTGAACGGTAGAAGTAGCATACGGCCGTTCTGCTTACTTCTTTACTCTGTGGTTAAAATCAAGCGGGGTCCCGATTCTTTATAGTCCCTCAGCTGTTCACCAGGTGGAATTTATGTGCGCTACGAAGTAAAGTTCTAGATAGATACTTTACTACCAAGCGATAGTTCGGTTGCCTAAAGAGGGTGAGGAGGTCATGGGAAAAACAACAAGTTTGCCACCTAGTGACATTCCTTCAAACATTTTGGTAGGAGAACTCGCTCATAGCTCATTGAAATTCAGGAAATTTCATTATTTGAATTCCATCATTGAAATTAAGGTAAAAAAAATTAACCTGATTTTTTTCTACATCATATAAATGTTTCTTTGCAATTTTTAATCGTTTTTCATTTAGTCGTTTTTATTAGCTTTCAGCAACACGTGAAATGGATTATTTTATGTGGCAATGTAACGCTGGTTTAGGTGGCTGCAAGCATGTGGCGCAGTCATGGCTTATGTCAATGAAGAAAAATCCAAGTAAAAAACTGGGGTACAAGATGCTTTAATTAGCACAATATTTAATTTTCCAGTAAGCGATACACATTTTATTTATTTTTTTTTACATTGAAGCAAAATGTTTTTCTTTTTAATGCTGAATGTCATCATTACGTAGGGCAAAGAAATAATGTCAACTCCAACTCTAGAAGAAAAACAATGATTATTAGAAATTGTGAGCACCATCAATTGCGATGCGGCGCACCACTTTACTTTCGGACATTAAAACACAGAATGAAAAAGTAAACAGTATTTAAAGGTTAGCTAAAAACATACACAGAAAAATAAAATTTCGGCTGGGAGATTTCTTCTTAGGTGTTCCATGTATGTTAACAACACAGCGCTCACCTTAATCTCTTCAAAGCTTGAATCCATTTTTCAAGCCTAACTTGATGCAGTCTTCCATTAGGAAAACGATAAAACTGTACTCCTTGAGTGTTTTTATAGGTTTTTGAGCAACCATAAACGCAACAATTAACATTTGATGACATAGTGTGCTTTATGCTTACTGGCTTGATGTGATCGTCTCCTGCCAAAAAATTTTATAATCGCCACCAGACGTTGGGATTTTCAACTCCTCACTAAAAGCACTGTATAAAGATTAACAACTCTTTATAGAGTGCTTTACTCCTCAGCCTATCAGCTTACTTTAATACCAACGTTTCGGTATTATAAAAACACACATTGGTGATAAACTTTTATGAAGTTTTGTTTACCTAAAAACTCATCCAGGTGAACGCGAAGCAGCTTCTTTTCGGTATTCTTTTCCTTTTTAGCCATATTCTTCGGAGTTCACCAAGGGAAGTGGAGAGATTGCAGATTCGATTCGACAGAGACAGCAATGGCGGCGAAGAGCAAGTCCGACAGACAGCAGCAAAACCGATGCGATGACATAATGGCAATACTGCCTTCTGATTGGTTTTACGTTCTGTGGCAAAACGGAATGGAAATTTTTCTTCAACACAACTCAACAAGCTTTCCGTCGAATATTCTGCTGACCAAAATCAAGAGTACATGAATATACACGCACAGACTCTGGCTCCATAGAACTGCTGCCCCCAAAACTTTGCTTGTGCACTAAAAAAATTTGAACTTTTGAAATTCTGACTTCGGATTCTTAAAGACCATCAAAAAGTAAAATAGGAAGGTCTGTAAGACCCACTCTCTATCTCTTTGTCTTCATCGATAAAATTGGGTTCAAGACTTTAAAAGTTCCACATCTTCAGGACCTCTATCTCCTAAATGGTTGGATCAATTGAAAAAAAACACCAAGAATAAAACATTATTCGAATATTGTGTACCATCTGAATATACCATTAAAAATTAGGAGTTCCTATTTAAGATTTCAAAATGACCCCCGCCCCCTCTCCTCACAAGGGGGGGGGGAGGCTAATTTTTTGGCTAATGAATTACCCCCTCGAAGTAATTCACTTTTGATTTTGGACATTTTTGGTACAATATATTTTGTTTTCGAGATATTTCCATGTCTCTATATAAATGATATTTTTTTAATCTAAATTGGAATGGTCATATTCAATGTTGTGCTGAAGACTTGGATCTGAGCTATACAAGAGATGACTTTACAAATTATAAAGAGGTAAAAATTGATATGTTAAAAATAAATAAGTGGTTGAAGGCGAATGGAATGCAATTAAATATACAAAAACTGTTTATATTAGATTTAGATTATATCCAAATAATGTTTTTATTAAAAATATTAAATACCATAATCATGATTGAGGAAATATAAGCGCAAAGTCAGAAAGGCAAAGATGAAAAAATTAGTTAAGGTATCGTTATCCAACGATGAAAGGGTTTTAGCATCAAAATGTTACGGGCAGTAGCGGCTCGTGACTATAATAAGTGGAGGGGCACAAATACAAAATTTCAGGTTTTTAGGTACAAAAGTTATAGCTTGATTTGTATTTGGAGCCTCGCGGCCCCTGCCGAGGCCTCAGAGGACTATATCAATTTTAGTGTGTAATAGCTAAAATTTTAAGCAACACATTATAAATATAAAACATTTCTGGTTTCTTGACTTCTGGCTTTAAATTTATAGCTTGATTTGAGATTGAGGCCGCAACTCCCCTGCCAAGCGATTATAAAATTTTTAATATAGATTAGCTAAATTTTTAAATACCACACTATAATTAAACAAAATTTCAGGACCGTAGGCCTTTCCGTTCAAATTTCATAGCTTCAATTGTATTTGCGGCCGCCAGGGGCCCCGAGGCCTATACCAGTCTCCTTGTATATTGTCTATAATTTTTAAGTAATGCACTGTAAAAATATAAAACTTCAAGTTCTTGGGCCTTTTTATTATTCAAATGTTAGAGGTTATTGGTGATTTGGGCTTCAGGGTCCCTGTGGAGACCTGAGAGCCTTATACCAGTTTTTCATGCAAATTGGCTAAATTTTTTAGTAAACTACTCTAAGTATACAAATTTTCATATATCTAATCTTTTCGTTCAAACATTATAGCTCTGTTTGTGTTTAGGGTCCCTGCCAGGGCCCTAGACGATTATATAAGTTTTAGTGTATAAGAGCTAAAATTTTAAGTAACACACCATATATATGCAAGAATTCAGATTTCTGGACTTCCGGTTCAAAAGTTATAGCTTGATTTGTGATTGAGTGCTCAGGGCCCGTGTCGAGACCTAAGAGCCTTATACCAGTTTTTAGTGTATATTAGCTAATTTTTTTAAGTAATTTTCTATACGAGAAACTGGAAAGGACTGTGGATAACGACATGACCAACTGAAATCAACCACTTGTCCACAAAAGAATTTTATTAAACATATACGTATTTCGAACTCCTTGAGTTCATTATTCAATGCAAATACCTCAAGGAGTTCGGATTGGCATTGAATAATGAACTCAAGGAGTTCGAAATACGTATATGCTTAATAAAATTCTTTTGTGGACAACAGGTTGTTTTCAGTTGGTCATAATTTTCTTTAAGTAAACAAAATTTCAGATTTCTAGACCTTTTCGTCTAAAAGTTGTTACTGGTGTTCGGGGCCTGTGGGGCTCTGCTGGGGCCTATATTACTTTTTTGTACATTTGTAATATTTTTAGTACCACACCAGAGAATAGGGAGAATAGTTCTCCCTATTCCCTGACCACACTATGAATATACAAAAATTTCAGGTTCCTAGGCCTTTCCATTCAAACGTTATAGCTTCAATTGTATTTGGTGCCTCGAAGCCCCTAGCGGAGTTCCAGAGGCTTATATCAGCTTCCTTCTATATTGGCCATATTTTTTAGTACCAAACAAAAAATATACAAAATTTCAGGTTTCTAGACCTTTACGTTCAAAAGTTATAACTTGATTTGTATTTGAGGCCGCGGGGTCTTCTGGCGGGCCGCATTGGCCTACATCACATTTCTTGTATATTTGCTATATTTTTTACTACAACACTATAATTATACAAAATTTCAGGTTCCTAGGTCGTTCCGTTCAAATGTTATCGCTTCAATTGTCTTTGGGGCCTCGGGACCTCCGGCGGGGCCCTAGAGGCTTATATCACTTTTCTTTTATATTGGTTTTATTTTTTTAAAACCGCACAACAAATTTACGAAATTTCAGGATTTTTGCCCTCTTTGTTCAATAGATAAAAAAGGAACCATGAAATTTATACAAGTGGCCCCTGAGGGGCCTCGGGCCTCCCAAGAGGATTCGCTATTTTTTCGCACTGTCCTCTGTGTGTACAAAATTTCAAGCCTCTAGGTCAATCCTTTCAAAAGTATGGCGTGTGACATAAGGTTTAGATGATGCTAAAACCTTAAAAAGTTAGAAGCCAATTGTAACGATTCAACTCCAATTTGCCTTACAGAGGAGGAATCCGACATTTTAAAGAAGCAAATGTAGGCGCTTTTACGGTCGACATATCTCCCACTTCATTGATAATAGAACCTATTATACCTCCTAATGGAAAAGCACAATGCTCCGTAGCTCAGAATTGAAAAACTTGGGAGGAATTTCAGCAACGACAGCAACAAGAGCTAGTTTCTCCACCATTCCTTACAGTTAACCATAGTACGAACCCTACCGGGACCCTAATTAAAAGACCTTATTGCCAGCAGACAAACCAGTCATCAGGAAAGTGAAATTTTGTGAAGGACGTATTGAAGGGATGGGAATTTAATAATGAAATAAAATGTGTCTAAGATTAGCAAAATGGTAGAAGTTTTAATGGGAACCTACGCTTTTCGAATACACTTCATCTTCAGGGTAGGGAACAAATACAATCAAGTTGGCTTCTACCACTGAATATATGGGATTTCCCCGCCAAATGGGGGGTTACAGAAGGTGCAAAGACAATGTGCCAACAGCAATAAAATCAGTTATACAATCAAAAAATTACACAAATTATTATAAGTCTATAGGATGAAGATATAATCAATAAAATAACGTAAAAATAAAAATAAAATGACAAAAAATGAAGACAAATGTACAGCGAGCCACTAGAATAATTCAATGATCGATAAAACAGACAAATTATTTAAATCAAAGCCAACCATATATTCAGTGGCAGAAGCCAATTCGATTGTAGTTGTTCCCTACCCTGAAGATGAAGTGTGTTCGAAACGCGTAGGTTCCCATTAAAACTTCTACCATTTTCCTAATCTTAAACTCATTTTATTTTATTATCAACAACAGCAAAATAGACCGAGATGCAGTTATTGGATGGGGATTTGTTTCAGCAAATTTTAGTTACAAATTTCGCCACCAGAAGGCGTTTTAATAACTATTTACACATTTGCCACACGTGTACAATAGTTAAGGAATTCACCATGTGTAAAACACAACAAATTGCAACATAACACGTTCCACATGATGGCCGTCATTTTCAGATACCATCTGAAATCGCAAGATTGCATGTGTCACAGCTGAGCGAAGTATATGCGGCGAAATGTTGCGCACGTGGCGTGAAATGCTGTCTTTAAGATCAACTAAAGTTGTTGAATTGTCACGACTTACCAGATGTTTCAAATGTCCCCAAAGCCTAAAGTCGCATGGAGTGAGGTTTGGGAATCGGGTAGGCCACACATGACGGAAGTGACAGCTGATGACACGTTCTTCTGTAAAATATCGTCTAAGAACACCCTTATCACACAGTGCAAGAACACAGACGGACTTGCAGAGCCGGAACGATTTCGTTCTCTAAGCATGTCGCTGCCCGGTGGTCGACCATGTCACTGGAACTCTAGAACTTAACTCCTCGAAGAAGATCCGGTCGAGAATAGATCATGCCGTAAATCCATATCATACCGTCACTCTTGGAGAATTCAACGGAAGAAAGCGTGCGGATTTTCTGGTTCCCAAATGCGGCAGTTGTGTGTATTCACTGCGCCGACCAAGTTTAAAATGCGCTTTATCTGCCCAGAGGATATTCCACGGCCATTCTGCATTGACTTCAACGCGAGCAAGAAACTGAACTGAGAACTGTAGTCGATCGTCACAATCATGTGGAAGCACCTGCTGCACAAGTGAAAGTTTGTACGGATAATATTGGAGGATATTCCGCATGATCTTATGGACAGTTGAATGTGCCCTATCCAACGCCTGTGCTACACGCCGGACACTGATGCTATCACGGGAATTTGCAGCTCTGCCCTCTTCCACCTGAAGCGAAACCTCCTTTAATGCAACTGCAGACCACGGGTTTCCTTCCAGGACGAACTGACAATGATATTGTTTTTTCAAATTTCGTAAGGTTTTTCACATTCATGGAACCTTCTCGCATCCCCTTCAAAGTCCGAAATTTCCGTAGAACAGTTACCGCAGAATTACTGTTTTGTGAAACAATTTCACTAATAGCGCGCGATCTCGTAAACATAACATCATTGTGAGCGGTATACATATTGAACACAGGATCTCCGCGAATGTTCCTCGGTTTTACAGGTAACAGCTACTGCGTGACGGCACATAGATTTACATTTTTATACAAGTATTCAACGTAAAATGTCCTCTACAAAATTTCACACTTTTCCGATGACTGGTAGACAGCTTTGCAATAGGGTGGACACCCGGTATATTTTGTAAAATTTCAGAGATGGTTTAACTCTGAAATTTAGTAAATTTAGTTGTTAGAAACATTTGTTTTTGTATTCGTTAGTGTTAGGAAAAATGACCATTCGACCCGATTGTTCGATTATAAAATTGACCTTTAATGTAGAAAAAATTACTGATATAAAATAATGCAAAAAATTAAGTAAGAACTAAAATTTATGTGGATAAAAGTGATATAAGAATAAATGAATGACTCTTTTGCCACAACAATGAAAAAATATAAAAATACAACCTTATACTGGAAGATCTTTTCGGAAGCGATTGCTACCATCGTTCAGCAGTCCAGGAGTCCC
>JAHWFO010023473.1:1867428-1909457 GCA_023313115.1 Rhysida immarginata
CTCCCGACACCTACCCGCTTTGGCCACCCGGGTAGGCAGCTAAAACTGAAAAGCTAAAGTCTAATAGCCGAAAAGTTTTATAGCTTAAAACAAAACATTGGATATAAGCTGAATAGGTATACAGCAAGTTAACTGGGTCGGCCTTAAAATTAATTACCTATGGTCGAACCTCTCAGCTAACGAGAAAAACACTTAATAACAATACGGCATACTAAGGCTTGAAAATAAATATAAGTATTGAAACTCAAAAGCAAATGCACAAAATTACATAAACAGATCACATAAAATTTTTAGCGAATACAAGAGCAAACAAAAGCTCGGAACGGCGCACTCGCGAAATGTAACTGTTCATACAACGGGATAAAGAATTTGACAAATAAATTTTGTCAAAAAAAAAGTCTCAAACGGTAAAGTTCCAAGTCCGGGGAAGTCCAATAATAAAAAGTAATACAATTGAAAAAGGATTACAGGCAAGTTACACGTTATGTGATAATCTTTTCACAAATGACGACTTGAGGCGACAAGAGAAACCTGTGGGAAGTGGCAGACATAAAAAAATAAGATTAAAGAAAATTTACGTGATGACAATAGATCACCAGACAAGAAAATTCAGGCTAAATGAACGTGGCCTAACACAAATATGGCAAAACACAAACGGTAGCGCACATTTCTCTTAGGATTTTATAAAAACGAAGCCGAAGTCGCTCCCGAAGTAAGCCTGCATGCCTCCGGGCCAAAAACCACACACTTGCGTATTAAAATGCAAGTTACGGCGACTTAGTTCAGGGAAGGATTTTCGGACGATATCGGCCGTAAGGCATAACGAAAATGAAACTCACCAATGAGTATAACTGGTAGACGGCCGTAACATTCAGCACCCGAGGCACCACGTAGAACGTCGTCGAACAACCTCTATTAAGCTGCGGCGGCACGCAATTTGTTGCGCATGCATTCTCCGCCAACGAGGCTTCTCGGCACGGCCAGGAATCACTCAACGAGGCACTCGCCGCCTCCGTAGTCGTCTCCGTAGAAAATTACTCGAGAACGAGCCTTCTCCTCCAGCGAAGACAAAACCAGACAATCTCGAAGTCCTCCGTCGTTCGCAGCCAGGAGTTTCTTTTTGGTCCGTCCTCCCACGGTAGACGCAAAATTCCTTCTCCTTCTCCGTCGTTGTTCTCTCGACGAGCTCGCAGAAGAGAGGCTCGCTCCTCCCTCATTGGCTGCTGCGAGCTGATGCTGATGATCACGCGACCGATGTCGATTTCGCTTTCGCTCTGTATTCACAAATACTCTGGAGCGCAGACGATCACCTATGCCAACGGAATCATAAATATTCCGTGACAGATTCACTCTGAAAAAACAAAATCACTCTCCTTTTTTCGGCAGCGCTTCCCTTTACGCTATAAATTAGATTAAGTCAATATTCAAAGGGTCTACTGTCTGTGATTGAGTGTGCTGCTTGATTCTAAGCTTCCCTTTAAACAACACATCCTGGCGGTTACTCGGAAGGGTTACACTTTATTCTAGGTAGTCTTTATCGCCTTATCCGTATTCTTGGTAACTTGGACATATTCTCAAAGCTTTATGATGCGGTTGTCCTCCCCGTCTTCTGTTATGCTACACCGTTTGGACAAGTTGTGCACACAGCCCAAACGCACCTACAAACTCTTTTGCCTCTAAAATTTGGCTGAAATGATTTTTTTTTTCAAATTTTCGCATTATTATCGTCTGTAAATATAAATGACAATCAAAAAATTTAAAACGAATAAATGTCTGGGCCAAAGATGACTGAAAAAAACTCACGTGACCTCAAACCAACCAATCAACAACCAGTATTATCTGCTAGTATTTGGGTAAGGTTATTGCCGTACTTTAGTAATCTAGAGCTTTAATGTCTGTAACCTACAACGCCACCTGACGGTTAAAAACCGAACAATTCTAGCATTAATTTTTATTTTCCTGAAAAAAAAATCCGACTTCATTTCAATCGTATCTGTACAAGCAGAATCTTTCTATCTGCGTTCGTGTGCGAATTATCGAGTTTTAAAATTTTTCCTGACTTTGAATCACCTTATTAAGCAAAAAAGAAAACAAACAGTTCAACAGCTTTGTATTATCATCATTGAAATTCGATGTTAGTTAAATGTGCATAATGGACCTTTTTACCTCGAGACTTGGGCGAGACGATACGTCATCCCTATGCGGCACGAAAACGAGGTTCGAGGGAAAGCCCTCTTCAAAATGAGCATTGCTTCAAGGTGTAATGTGCTTGGAAAACGAAGAAATGAAACAGTTTAACAGTTTTGCTAAGCATAAATTTTAGTAGACTAACGAAATGGCTGGGAAGATTTAATAAGGCATATAATTTTATTTTTCAGAATCTTATATTTTTTGATTTTGAAGGTAATGTTATGAAAATTTATTTTTGAGAGCATGGACTTAAAATATATTCATGTGGAAATTTTATACAGTAATTAAATTAAAACAATTGATTTTTTTGGAAAAAATTGATATTTATTATTTTCGTAAAAAAAATACTAACATTTTATAAATACACGGTATAATGAAGATTGCCATTATGAATAAGTAATTGCTCTGTTTATATATTATGCAAACAAAGTGCTTTTTATTTTTTTTATTTATCTTTAATTATACGAGAACATTTTAAGTTAAAATTAATTGATTTTTAAATTAAAATTAAAATCGTAATTGAACATTTTAAGTTAAAATTAAACTGATCTTTATTTAAACACAAAAAAACTTATTACGAATTAATTTAAAAAATTTCATTTTTTTTATTTAGTATGTGATATGTGATGATAGCAATTTTGTATTTTATGAAATGCAATTGTTATAGAGGCCAAAGCATAAAAAGATTGTACAAAATTGAACCATAAAGCATAAAAAAACTGCGACGCCACTTCACTTCTTGTTAGAGATCCTAGGATTTGCTTCCCTCCAGCCTCGGTTTCAATCGCGCATGGAATGACGTAATACCGGAAATCTCGTGAGCGGGCAAAAGGCCCATAGAAGAAGCCTTTGTTTGTTGTTTATTAAACAAGAAATCAGAAAAGCAAATAACAAGTCAAAGAAAATTGTCGATTATGCAAATAGATGCAAAACCAAACTTTCGTTTCAAGGGTGAAAATGCACTACAAATAGGCAGTGTACTGGAGTATCTGTACTTTCCCTGATCATCAAAATGGACATTTTGCAATTTCCTAGCTCTTGCAATGCCTCTGCAACAGCATTTACCCGAATCCAAAGCTGGAAAGCTATAGAATGTCTTGAAGCTGGTCAGTGGCAACAGCTGTTGATATCTCAAAGCGAGATTAGCAGAGTAAGAAAAAGACGAGAACTGGGTCGCCCATCTACCAACAACAAGAGATGACTGCTATTGACGTCATCGGTAAGAAGGAACCAGCGCAGCAATGCGACGGAACGGCGGGAACAGTTTCTTGGTCCCGCTGGACGACGGGTATGCACCCAGACTATAGAAATCGGCTCCGTCGGGTTGGATTTGTATGCACGGCGATCAATGGTATGAATTTCGCTATTTGCTGAACACCTTAAAACCCGTAGAAGGTGAGCTGATGAGCATCGTTATTGGACCCATAATTAGTAGTCAACTGTCCTCTTCTCTGATGAGTCAAGATTCAGTCTGGAGTTTGACAATAATCATCGTTTCCTGAAGGAGCTTGAACGTAAAACAACGGGAGAATTCAGATTTAGTGCGAAAAGGGATTCCTTCGGTGATTGTGGAAATAAGGTGTGGGTGCTGGAATTGTGTGATCGTACTGTGCAGGAATTGTGTGGTCGTACTGTGCAGGAATTGTGTGGGGTTAAAAGATTAAGACAAAAGAAAATAGTTTATTGGCTAGGTAATAAATATTTTAGTTATAGTTAAAAAAATAGTTAAATAGATTTATTTAAGAAAAATTACAAAAAGAAAAGAGGACACCCCGCGGATCGGTATGGTCAAGGACTGACAAGTAGACACCCCGGGGGATCAAATACAAACATAAATTAATCAATATCAAAACAAAAAAGTTAATAAAAATAACATAAAAACTGTTAGTTGCATTAGTTATAAATACGTACAGGCGCTCATGCAGCACATAAGGAAAAAGAAAGGTACAACAGAACCAAACCCAAAGATTTGGAGACTTAATAAAGCTGCGAACCAACACTAACCCATCACATGCATATAGCCGCCGACAATAAGGAAAAGGAAAATCCGAAATGGAAATTCAGAGAAAAAAGGACAAAACAATTAACAATAGATTAAACCAAAAGTTTAAGTGTGGAACCTAATGGAACCAAAAATTTAACTAATAGTAATATATATTAGGTTTTTAGTGAATTAGCAATTCCAATACACTCCAAAAATATTGGGACAGTGGGCGGACTACCATTGGGTGACATCTCTCGTCCTTCTGATCACGCTTTGTAGCTATCGAGGAACAGCTCATACCAACAGTATTGTTGCAACGGGAATTTGTTGCCATTCCTTGGTACAGCACGACGGTAACAAGCAGTATTGTTCTTTCCCCTTTGGTCCTAAATACATGTCGACGATTTTCGTCAACAACAACCGTAAATGTAGATTCATCGGACCACAAAACACGTCGCCACTGGCAGTCAGTCCACTTTAGATGGGCGCGTGCCCAAGCCAGGCGCCTAAGTTTCTGCAGTGTGTATACCAACTTCTTTCATTTTGCATAATAGAGCTTCAACTTACATTTTGATATAGCGGCGAACGGTATTCAAGGTATTTAATAGAATCCTCGACCACATTCCGCTATTTCTGTCACTCTTGAATGCCTATTTTTAATGCAGTGATGTCTGAAAACTCGATCACGAGCAGTCAGAATTGGTCTTCGTCCTTGTCCTTTACGAACAGTGGTGTTTCCGCTTTTCCTGTACCTTTTATATGAACTATAGATGACGGAAGTCCAAGATTCCTGGCTATTTCATGCTGAGATACGTTGCTTCTAAATTGTTGGATTATTCTATTGCGCATATCTTGATCCAGTGCCTTGCCTCGATCCATGTTATCGTGTTAATGACTGGCCACGATATAATATTGCGTTTGCATATAAAGAGGGAAAAGTTATAACGTGATGTTCTCCAGAAGTATCGAGAATATTCATGTCACTTCTATAGCTTCCGGCGCGGTCTTTTTCTTTCGTCCCAACTATTATGGTGCATGTTGCCAGTAGCATTTCATTAAAAAATTATATACGACCAAAAGAAGAGATCGGCATTTTTAAATTGTACACATTTTATTTCAGTCACTTCAAACGCATTTATTATTTTATTTTTGCTAATATACATTTAGTCAATCATGTTTCATTTGCATTTTTCATATTGTCCCAACTTTTATTGGAAATGGGTATTGTAAAATCGACACATTCGAAAACAAATTTATTAACTCAACTTATAAAGTAATTATACACGAAATTCGCGTAGCTTAAATGATAAAGCATCTATTATATACACGCATGACATTCAATTGTAACAATCCCCAACACGCCCTCTCAATTGAAGGTCTCTGAATAAAAAATGTTTCCGAGTCCAATGCCATGACAACAGGCTTGATGCTTGGGAGTAACTAGGGATATTAAGTTAGCATGTCGGCTATCATGTCTTCGGTAGCAGTGTATTTTACAGTAATGGGTCGATTGTACAAGGCTTCACGTATGAAGTGATATCTGATGTCTATGTACTTTGATCTATTGTGGATCACTGGATTTTTGGCTAGTTTAGCAGCTCCTTGATTGTCACATTACATGATTACATGAACTTCAGAAATTTCGGAAGGGTTCATCTCGTTAAGATAGTTTTTCAAATAGATGGCTACTTTAATTACATCCGATTGGCTAGTAGACGAGAGGTGTCATATCATCAGATTGACACAAATAATAAAAAGCAATCTGATGATAGGACACGGAGAAATAGGCTGGAGAGAAGCCAACAATTGCATAAGAAAAAACAACGTAGAAGTCTGCCACCCTCAAAAGAAAGTAGAAGCGGCCCGAAAGGATGCAAGGAGGAGAAGTCACTCCCATTGGAAATGCGTAATTGCATGGCTAAGCAGCTCATTAAAATCAAATATAAGACGAGCACAAAGAGAAAGAAATTGAGAGAAAATTCTGATTTCATGGATGGATGGTGAGATAGACAAATTTCGGACGGACCTAGGAACGAATGCCATCCAGAGGAATCAGATGGTCTCTCTCGTGCAAATCAGTTGAAGTGTCCTCCCGGTCGGTTTCTCGGAGAGGACTAGCCCCAGTTCCTGACACGCCGAAAGTGCTCATCAGCGGAGGTTACAAAAGCAGGCAAGGCAAAAGAACTTTATTTCAAATAATGACTCTCCTAATCTGTTGAAAGTGAATGAGCCCACATTCGCCCGTTCCCAACAACCAAGGAGACCGGCACTGCAGACGTTCCAGATTTGATAGCACTGTTTCTGAGTAGTAGAGGAAAACGAATTTCCTCGATACCCGGCCGAACCAAGTGCAAACGACATAGATTCATTTCGGAGGGAACAATCCTCACCACTTCTACTTCAGCAAGGCATTGCAAGCGTCGACTTCACGGACGAGATCTCGCGTTGCGCGCCGCCCTTGGCTGCTGGCTCTGCAGTGTGGGGTACTGTGACAAACTCTTTAGTTATTATAATTGATGTGCATATTTCCTATTATTTCTGAGACAGACAGAGGCCCTCCATTGACAAACCCAGTGTGGTCGCCGCCTTCATTTGAGCTGTACTCCAATCAGCATTCAACTCCAATTCTTCAGAGCTTCGCTAAATGGAAGATTCGCCCATTCGATTTTGTAAAATTACCCAAATATTAGCAAACTTTACTCTGTTTAAAAATTTGATATAGTTTCAATTACTTCTTAATAAAAGTAGATTGTCACTTCTTAATTTGTCAAAATTATGAAATTTAACCCGTCTCCTCCCTCGTTCTCTGTACACGACTTAATACTTTAGGTGAAACAATAATCTTGCGATCTTGTTGATTAAAGGACGTGACAAAAGTTCATTGCTTAGTATAGCAGCCTCTCTCCCATGAAATAGCAGCCTCTCTCGAGACGAATACGCAACCAGTATACGATCTTTAATCAATCACGCAGCTTCCCCAATCTGTATCTACATATCCGACGAGACCATTTCCGAATTTTCGGTATCTCGGGATTAATTCGGAGGTCCCTTTTAAAACACCGTAAAAACATGTTTCGCAGCCATCCAATGGCGTTTTTTGAAGTTATCATTGAATTGGTCGAGAACGCTTACTATCAAGGTGATTTATGGGCGGGTGTACATGAGGCTGACAGTCAATTCCCTGTATGGATATGGCGGCTTCCTCTCGGCTTCTTCATGTGATCTTTTTTCTTGTGAGAAGTCTAATTTTCCCGACGTAATCTGCGTAAAAGCGGGTTTATAGTCTATCATTCTGTCATTCTGAACTTCATCAAAAGATTTCTGATACATCCCTTTTGTGAGAGGTGTATGGAATGCTCAGTTTTTTTCAATTTCTATACCTAAACAAAACTTCGCTTCATCTATGTCTTTAATGGCGTCTATTTGCCCAGGTAATGATGAAGTTTTCCACATACACGGTTATAATCTCTATCACTGATTGTGAAAACGCATGGATCAGCTCAGCATGAGCTGTATCCTAGGAAATGGAGTACCTTTTTAAGTTTTAAATGCCACTGGCGTCCATAGAGTGCCTTTTAGCACATTTTCATAGAAAAGTGCTTACGTGATCGGTTTTTCCAGACATCCATCCGTCTGTCCCTCTATAGACATAATTTCAACAATGCACTGCGTTGCAAACGACAGTGGGCGTAGTGAGTTGTTGGAAGAGACGAATCATCCTCACACATGCTGTGCATCATTTCTTTTCGGCTCTGCGCGTGCTCTATCGATTGTTGAAATAATTCGCGTGGACGATGCACTTGATTGATGATTATTGAAAGCGGAAGATCGCTAAAGTAGTGCCACATCATCCTTACAGCCCGGATCTTGCTCCGAGTGATTTCCACCTCTATGGACCACTAGCACTGATGACGAAGTGAAGCAGGCTGTCCTAAGATGATTCAGACGTACTTAGACATCTTTCTGTGCGTACGCTTTCTAGGCATTATTAAACGTCGGGATAAGTGCTTAAATGTAGCAAGGGAGTCTTTATGGACACCTGGAGACAGCTTGGCTGAACCGTGTTTACGATAGACCAATTGGTAGAGGCAATGAGCGTGATATTCGTGGTTCATGATTCGAATCCAGGTCGTGGAATTTTTCCATTTTTTTCTGATATTACCAATACATGATGTGTCCACACCTTGAAATTCGTTCTTCTATTTTGTGTTTATAAAATAGAACGTCCCGGTTTGACTTGAACGCCCCGCGTATTAGTACCGAGTGTCCCAAAAATGACTGATGGATTTTGAAAATCAATAAAAAAAGACGGAATGCGATAGATATGTATCGTTTGTAGCCTTATGCTTAGGAAATCAGAGAAATTTATCCCACCAAATTTCAAATTTAGTTAACATTTCTTCCGAGAGATGGCGCTGCAGGCGATCTGTATCAGGTATAGTTAAAACGAAGTATTTCAGCTCGCCATTCCATAGTTCGTCGTCAAGCTGATAGCGTGTGCTGTTGAAATTGCAAGTCCGCTCTACCAAAATGGTTTTTTGCATCAGTCGTTGCAACATTTTCATACCGATTTTTATTTTTTCATAGTTTTCAGCGCCACCTTTGGGTGAGAATGTTAACTAAATTTGAAATTTGGTGAGATAAAATTCCATGATTTCCTAAGCATAAGACTGGAAACGATACATATCTATCGCATTCCGTCTTTTTTTATTGATTTTCAAAATCCATCAGTCATTTTTGGGACACCCGGTATTTAGTATGTGTCTGTGATCTTGGCAACTGACATCAGATTAGCACTCAGTTGTGGTATATAAAGTGTGTCGTTGAGTTTAATTCTCTTAGTATCTTCATCGATAGTAGTCGTAAATCATGCGCATCGCTTAACGTCTAGTTTGGCCTTTTCTCCGTTTGCAAATTTCAGATCGTTCTCCACTCGCTTTTGTGACTGTGAACGCTTTCGTCTGAATGCGAAAGTGTATGTATAGGCAAGCGGTTGGGTTTTTTCTTGCCTTACATTTTTTATATCCAAGGCTTATATCTTACTTGTATAAGCAAGTCTTCTTTTTTTATATCCTTTTTTTTTTTTTTTTTTGTAAAATTGATATTTAGGTTTTTTCCGAGGATGACGGTGTTTTTCATTATTTATCGGCTGACTCCTACAAGATTTCTGGTTTGAGATGAGAACACTGTTATCTTCATTGTTTACATGCTCAACTTTTCGTCCACTATTTACTATGACTTTGAATTTTAAAGTTTCGATATCGGGAAGTGAATTCCGTGATTCCATAACTGTCATATCTACGGATTGAACAAAAAAATCTGGTGATATGCCAATGTAACAATCACCAACAAGGCGACCCGATGAGATCATCAGAAAACGGATCGCTGACTACAGGTGTCCGATGTTGATAAGAGATACTGCATCATACATAGTGATGGGATACACAAGGAAGGCGTCTCGCAAACCGTCTAACAAGGCGACTCCAAGTACTCTTCTGACTCACCGATTTTGATAAAAAAAAAAAAATTGTGCGTATAGCTTTCACCAAATTAAACACCCATGCAAAGCCATTCGACGCACTTCTTAAACGAATTGTAGTTAATAATCCAATGTGATAAATGAGCATTTAAGGAAAAAAAGTTTAATTATCCACATTTAATTATTTTTATAAATTTTATAACTTTTGGGGTGATATTTAACTCACACAAAGATTAAATAATTATTGCACCATGTACTTACTATTAAATATAATGCATCATATCGGTATCTATAGTTTATTATTAACATTTTTAACTATAGTCAGGGTCATGAGAGTTTGGCCACTTCGTAGGGGAGCAAATGAGGATTTAACCATGCTAAAATAAGAGAGTGAAGGGTCATGGTCTTCTCTTCTACCTCTACCCCCAAGTTAAAAAGTAAAAAAATTAATTTAGGTCAGTATGAGGAGTAAAACCTCTTGAATAATGTTATTTTTTATTCGATGACATGGTCAACTCTTATGCCCCTGATTATAGCACATTAGTCAACAAATTACAATCTCCTATTTTTAGGAGCAAAAGTTTGTTATGAACTATCTTTACCTATACGTGAATTATAATTTCTTTTGTCTTTTTTTAAAGAAAGGAAATAAATAAAATTTGTAACAACCTTTCAATTTATGTAAAAATAACCTTAGCAAATCGAAAGCGAGCGTTTTACCATTAGACCACCTGAACAGGATAAAAATCTATGCTTCAATTAGGCCATTTATAAAGTGTAGTCAATTTTAACAGGCTTTAAGAATTTTTTTCTCGGAAAATTTTGAGAATTGCATCGACTAGCTTTGTATGTGTGTTTAATTTGGTGAAAGCTACACGTGCAATTTTTTTTTATCAAGATCGATGAGTCAGAGTATTTGGAGTCTGCTTGTCCTTCCATAACACCACTTACGCTGGAAGTTACCCTGGAAGTGGCAGTGGATCCCACAAGAACTGCTGGACAATCTAATTTTGTCCACGCCTCATAGCTTAAATATGATAATTTTAAAGAGGTGAATAAGATTTAAAATATCCCCGGTAGGGCGGTCGATAGTAGATGTGTTAAAGTTGTCAAAACTAGGACAGAATCAGAAAAACAAGGTTTCGGTGATAGAGGTAGTTGAGCCATATTTAAATGTCATCTAATTTAATTGAAAGTAAGTGGTGACCTTGAGATGCGCCACATTAATCCAAAGAACTTATTTGTGGTGACCTTGGCATCCAAATTTAAAAGCCCAACTCTTCCATCCATTGTTTCCTTTATTTTTCTGTTAGATACTTAGTAACAGCGAAAAATAGAAGGAAATACGAGGGCGAGTCAAATGAAAACCGCAAAATTGTAATTAAAATCTCAAATTTCGACCCACAGTGTTGTAATTCTGAAGATCCGTTAAAAAATTTATTGCAGGAAAGCAGAGACAAGCGAACAACGTCACAGCAGCAGTTTAAAGATGGCCGCCCCACTTCAAACATGCAGCAAAGAAGTTTATGAATGGCGATGCATGTCTGTCACAGCGGCAAGTTTATGAATGGAGTATGGAGTTGACAAATGGTGTGACAGCAGTATCAGATACCCCTCGCCCTGTGTAACAGGACAGAATATACCCCCGGATAGATTATACCCGGGTTTAATTTATCCCAGAATGTTTTATACCCCTAGTTCAGGAGTGGTGTTGTGCCAACCCCCTCTAAACTAACCCCGACTACCACCACCCCCGTCGGCTACTTGACCAAATACGCATAGATAATAAAAGTGGTGGGGGTTGATAATACGAAAAGTTTGCGAGGCTCAGTTTTCTATACTTGAGCACAAGGTCAAATTTGCTCCCCCTCTTCTTCCCCTTTTTATGCTGGAAGCTTTTGACTTCCTCATTTAATTTGATACTTAAATGATAAAATTTAAATTAGTAATTGAACTGAGAAATTGTAAAAATTTAAATTCGTTTTTTGATTAAATGTATGAAATTAGAAAAATCGTATTTTCATTGTTTGAACAAAAACGCATGATTTTAGGATTTGTTTTTGTTAGGATAATCCTATTATCCTATTTTTTTGTTAGGATAATCCTATTATCCTATTTGTTAGGATAATAGAAAATCATCCTGAAAGTGACCCTTTAATTTTTATAATAAATAAATAAACGGCATTGTCTTTTTGATGTTAAAATTTTAGACGGCAAGGGAGGGAGGAATTTTTGATATGATGGGGTCGGGGCTTGTCCCAGACTAAACTAGATGAGAAAAACCAAGGTGAGGAGAAAACTAAACAGGAAGAAAAAAAATGTAGAGTACATTATGCATTGTTCATTGAAATAAAAAATTACAGAAAAAAACCCCAGTGAAATAACGTAAAATACATATTAGAAGTATTTCTGTAATGCATAAAGAAATGATGGATTTCTACGTTGTCATATTTGCTTTTGCGTATTAAGTATAATTTATTTTTATTCAAATATTTCCGTTCAACAGATCATGCACCACTTTCTTTTACTCATTTCTTTTTCCGCACATAAAGTGCAATTTACTAAACCCTCTGTAGATCACATTTTAAAATAAAACTTGTCTAATTAACGAATAAAATAAGGAGTCTGTGACTACTGTTTAATTGAATTTTAAAAAATGTGCACCAAATTTAATCATAAATTTATCCGATAAAACGTTTCATATTTTAATAAAAAAACGCGATATCATTTTAATACGAATATCAATAGCCTCATCGCTCATTATTTAAAAAACAAATCCTAAAACCATGCGTTTTTGTTCAAACAATGAAAATACGATTTTTTTCTAATTTATGTATTTATTTATTTACTAGCAAAGGTACCCGGCGTTGCCCGGGATAATTACACTTGGATGTAAACAGAACAATCTCAAAAAATTAAATTAAATTTTGCAATATCTTAAAAGTAAACACATGAAAATGCTTAGAATTAATACAGTAAAAATTCATAATGAAAATTCGGAAAAAATCTTTTTAAAGGCTCACAATGGCTGGACCTCTCCAAGATGCCACTGCTAGTCTAAATAATTTCTTACTCACGTAATCTTACCTCAGATGTATACTTAGTGTTGTTGCAATTTCCACTCTTCTCTCGATGTGTTGAAGCAAAACTTGGCCATTTATCACTTTGTGCAGTCTAGCGGTCGCCGATTCTTCTATTTACTTGCTTCCCATTTGCTCAATACATCACGGAGCTAAAGGAGTGCTTCCTCTGTCGTCTTTCCACTCTTTCTCAATAGTCTGCTAACTCTCCATTATCTCCAGTTACTGATCATTTTTAAAGATTTTCAAGAAATTGTTAAGTACTAAGAACTCTCTTTTCTAAGAAAAGCCTGAATAACAGGAATTCTATGCATTGTTACAAATTGAAACTTATCCATATTACATCATCATTTTATGTTCATTGTTATAATTCTTGGAAAGATTGCTTTAACATTACATCATCATTCTGTGCTCATTGTTATTGGTGAATTGCGCGTTGACACCATTGTTGATGCGAACACAATGGGCCTATTGTTGCACAAACTCTGCCTTGCATTGTTGGTCATGAGATATATATTGTTGGTTCATGCAGTGTGTTTGTGAACTGCGTGCTGATACCATTGTTGATACCTAGAAGAGGTACCCGGCGTTGCCCGGGATAATTACACTTGCACAAACTTTTCCTTTCATTGTTAGTCATGAGATATTGATTGTTGATCCCTGCCTTGTGTTGGTGCATTGCGTGTTGATACCATTGTTGATACCTATTGTTGCACAAACTTTGCCTTGCATTGTTGGTCATGAGATATTTCTCATTAATATGCCCTGCCATAGCCATGAATATCGAATTTTTATCGATAATTATTATTTTTCCGAAATCTGAGGTAGACAGTGACCTTCCTCATGCTTTTAAGGTCATGTATGCGAAATTTCATCAAGATCGGAATAAAACTGTAGATTTGTATAAAAAACGTACAGACAAACAGACCCACCCACAAACATCCTTCTTTATATATATAGATTTATTTATACATACATAAATAACTTAGGCAAACCCTCAATGGCCAGTATGGGGGTTTTTTAGGTCTTTGAGGGATACCCGCAATAAGTAACATTTTCATATAACACAAAAAATAACTAAACAAAACAATAAACATTAAAAAAATAATTAATAAAACAATCAAATAAGGTTACTATAATTACAATAAATAAGGGTAGGAATATATAAATACAAGGGTGATGTAATTAAACCTGATATTCCAGTGACAGGAGACCAACATAATGCTGAAGACCTCTGTTAAAAGAACGAAAATCCATTTCGGATTGCAAATATGCCGGTAGAACAGACCAGCATTTAATCCCGAAATGGGACAAACAGCGACGCTGATAATTACGTGTAGCCATAGGTGGTATAACTGGGCCACTAGCTCTAGTAAAATAGTTATGTTTAATAATATTGCCTGCCAGATCAAATATCGGGGAAACCACCAACAAGGAGTTAATGCACTTGAAGACAAACAAACAGACCTGCGAGAAGTGCAATTGAAAAACAGAAGGAACATTCAGCTCGGAGAATTTGCAGGTAACTGAGTGATTTTTAGGTAAACCGTAGTAGATCCGGAGAAACCATTTTTGAAGTTTAAAAATACGATGCAAGATACAAGAAGTAGAATAACCCCAGAACAGAATACTAAAACAAAGATAGGAGTGAATCCACGCAAAGTACATCTGAAGAATAATTTTCTTAGGCAAAAAACGAAGACGAGAAATAATACCTAACCTTCTATTCAATTTAGTAATCATATGATCTGCATGACAGTGCCAAGAAAGGTCATGAGAAAGCGTTATACCTAAGTAAGTAAATACGAAAACAGAAGTAAGCCTGTGATTATTAAAATATAAAGGGAGAGCGTGAGGAATGCCTATTCTGTTGCGTTGGTGAAAAATCATTGCTTTGGTTTTCTCTATATTGACCATAAGATGATTAGCATTGGACCAGACGTATAGACTAGATAGAGCTGAGTTTAGAAGCGAGATCAATTCATGCATATCAAATTTTGCTCCGATAAGAGTGACGTCGTCAGCATATATTATAAGCTTTAGGTTGTTACTAGGTTGAATATAAGAAACAATATCGTTGATGAATACAGAAAATAATAGTGGCGAAAGAATCGAGCCCTGAGGCACTCCGATGCTACGTGTAGTTGAAGAGGATAGACCAAATAAATTTAAAGAGTAAACCCTTTCAGTTAAAAAAGATGCCAGCCATTGTAGGGGAAGACCTCGTATCCCACATTGACACGAGAGTTTATCTACGGGTACTAAATCGAAGGCTTTAGAGAAATCTACAAAGACAGCAACAACATGACTATTAGTGACCATGTTACCAGAGACATACTCCAACAATTCTTAACAGGCCGTAGACGTGTTTCGATGAGAAATAAATCCATGCTGACATGAAGTAATAAACCCATTGGAGAAAATATACGCGGATAGCCGAATGTAAAATAATCTTTCAAATACTTTCGCGAAGAAAGACACTGATGTGACGGGGCGATAGTTCGTTTAGGAACGGGAATCTCCCTTCTTAAATATAGGAGTTACCCTAGCTCGCTTCAGCACGGCAGGAAAAACGCCAGTTGATAACGAGCAGTTGAAAAGTAAAGCTAATGGACGGGCAAATAAAGGGATGAACTGACATAAAATTTTAGGGGGGAGGCCCAGGGAATCAAGCGACATCGTAGATTTAAGTTTTTTGAAGTCGATACTACCTCATCAAACGTAGTGGGAGTCGCAAAAAAACTAGACATGTTATTTAAAAATTGGACTGAATCAATATCAATAACTGTATCATTAGAAGTGTTTGGTGAGGGCGGTAAAAGTGAATAAAGAAAATCGGTTAATGCTTTACTGTCGAGATCGTCATGGGTATTGAAAGGGAGACAAGCTGAGTCGTTACTAGCAGTCAACTCCCTCAGGACCTTCCATCTATCCCCGTTAGATTGAATTTTAGCAAACAAGCTATCATAGTATAAACGTTTGGCCGCAGTAATTTTGGTGCGTAGTTTATTAGAAAAGGTCTTAAAACTCTGAATATTAGTACTAGTAGGGGAACGGCGGGATTTTAAATAGAGTTCGTTTTTGAGTTTAATATCACGCAAGAGATAATTTCATATATTTAATCTAAAAGCGAATTTAAATTTTTACAATTTCTCAGTTCAATTACTAATTTAAATTTTATCATTTAAATATCAAATTAAATGAGGAAGTCAAAAGCTTCCAGCATAAAAGGGGAAAGAAGAGGGAGAGCAAATTGACCTTGTGTTCAATTATAGAAAACTATGAGCCTCGCAAACTTTTCGTATTATCAACCCCCCGCAGCTTTTATTGTCTGTGCGTATTTGGTCAAGTAGCTGACGGGGGTGGTGGTAGTGGGGGGTAGTTTAGAGGGGGTTGGCACGATGCCACTCCTGAACTCGTATAAAATCCTAGGATAAATTAAACTCGAGTATAATCTATCCAGGGGTATATTCTGTCCTGTTGCACCGGGTCAGGCACAACGAGTTGCGATGCCAGAGAATATTACAACAGTTGAAGCCTTAATGTTGAAAAATCACCAAGTAACGATTGATTGCAAAATTGTTTGACATTAGTCATGGTTCAGCCCACCACATCATTTCAATAGGTTTCACCCTTCACTACTTAAAAATGCTGTTCCTTTTTAGTGCATGTTTGAAGCGGGGTTGTCATCTTTAAACTGCCGCTGTGACGTTGTTTACTTGCCTCTATTATCCTGCCACCTACCGGATATTCTACAACTCATTTTTAACGGCTCTGCAGAGTTACAACACTGTGGGGCGAAATTTGCAATTTTAATTACAATTTTGCGGTTTTTCATTTGACTCACCCTCCTAAAACAAATGAGTCACTGGCGGTTCTTACTATAAAATTTGTATTATTGTCTCGCAAAACGGTTCATTTGTTAATCCTCTTTGACTGTGAGGGTTTTATGTTTATTTTCAATGCATACTTCACCCCTAAAGTATAGGCTGCGGCGAATGGATTTCAAAAAAGTTACAGAAAAAGAAGCTTCATATTTTCAAAAACTACTAACAGCCTACTTATTTTACAGTTTATTAGTTTTTTTTTTTAATAAATGCACCGTCGAAGCCGTTCTCGAAAGTTATCCATCTTGCCCCTCTGCGATTTTTTCCTGTGTAAATATCTAAGGAGAAGGTTTATCACCAGCGGACTCAGACCCTCCAAACATTTAAGAACGCCATTTCTGAGGCATTTGCTGACTTTCCCCCCAGAGGTGACCAACTTTAGAAATAGGCAGTGGAACTTTAGAATAAAGGTCGCTATCCGACAGAGATCATTTAAAAAATTAAGTAAACAATAAAAAACTACAATGAATGGCCAAAAAAATTAGAGACACCCTCTAATAACGAGTTGGTCCATCTTTAGCTCTGATCAAAGCCGATATTCTTCTTGACAAGATACCGTTACTGAAGAATGTTGGCCCATGCTGATATAATCGCAGCTCTAATTTGGATCAAATTAGATGGCGGAGTTTCCAAGCTTTGGAGTGATCTTTCGACTTCGTCCCACAAATGTTCAATAGGACTGAAGTTATTAGTAGTAGTTAGAAAGAACAAACTTAACCATCCAGGCCACTGTAGGGATGATCAAGAGATTCAAAGTGCCTTGAAATATGCACAATAAAAACCAACCAGTCATAGTCAAGGTCGCATTGGTGCTTTTTAAATATTTATTTTCGGAACTGTTCCATTCCCCTGCCAATCACAGTGGTCAATTTTTATCATGGTGATCTTTAAGTACCGGCACACTCTCAAAAGGACGCCAAGGTCGGCAAATGCCTTCTATAGCATCCAGTTAATCATGAAATTGCCTTTTCTTTATGATGAAATTGCCTTATTTGTCTTCCGACGAATAACTCGTGCTAATTCCATCGGCTCTTTCTAAGTGGAGCTATTACATCGTCTAAGAGTGTATTTTATATATTTACAATATACAGTAATAAGCTTTCATTTTTTTGCATTTATATTTTTACAAGCTTTATTTTGTTCGTCTTGAACAATTTACTGATGCTCAAACTGTTCAAATGAATTCGTTTTAGGAAGATGGCAACGAAGATATTCATAAGGTCAAAATTTTGAATATAAGAGACGAATCGAACCTATCTCTCCTGGACGTCGCCATGGTGAACAAGGATGTTGAAATGGTGAAGTTGATCTTGACAATCGCTTTAAGAGGTACACCTACATCATTATATAAGAAGGCTGTGGACATTGCTAGCAATATTCTAAGTGTAGAAGGCTACTGCCCCATGGTTTGCACTTTCACGGAGTCCATCAAATCTTACACGGAAGACAAAATACACCAAGACAACACTACGTGAGTTAACGCTGTTTACAGTCTGTGCGATATTTAACATTATAATTTATTATTAAAAATAAATACAAAAGTTGCTCAAAAGGTAATGCCCTACATTTTATTCTCAGAAAGTAATGCAGAATTTGAAGTTTGGTGCGGAATTGCAAGGCATTAGGATATAATCTGTTAAATGATTTCTGTGAACAAATTTGTAAATTAATTTAGGGTTTCAGAGAAAGAAACTGCGATGGATATATTTACAAATGTTTATGTATTTTAATAGAATTTGTGGAATATCAGTCGCCACTAAACTCAGAGTTAAAACATCTGAAAATGGAGAGACGGAGCTGAAAATGCACAGACTAGATTGTAGAAGTGCATGAGGATTAAATGGAAAATATTACATGTAAAGGAAATATTAACGAGTTATTTTTATACATTTAGAGTAAGTAATGACAAAATGTGGGACATTATTTTCTGAGCAATGCTCGTAAAATAAACTGGTTACTTTCTTGGATTTTTGAGCGGTTCATTTTCAAGGCACTACAAAACCACAACAACAAAAGAATAAAAAATATAATGCTAGTTTTAGAAATTAAAAAAATAATAAAATAAATAAAAGTTATTGATCTAAAAACAATGACTAATATTAAATACTCCGACTAATACAAAAACTCACAAACTCCAAATGAAAAATCTGTTCAATAGGATTCAAAGTAATCTCCACGGCACGAATTTTTTTTTTTTTTTTTTTAAATAAAGACGAACTATTTCTTTATTTTGAAATCAAGTTAACAAAATGAATTCTCTTTGAGCTCTAAAATACTTTTCTCTTGAAAGACATGTTTAATGCATGTGAATTAGTGCTACTGCTGTGAATGAAATCAACAGGCGCTAGCAGTTGGAGAGTAAGGGCGAACGTGATTGGCAGAATTGGAACTATGACGTTTCTCGCTCAAGGTCATGTGGCTTCCTACAAAAAAAAATTGTAGAACTGTGAACTGGCTGTGTGCCCACTGGCACGAATTTTTTATGCAACGTCAAAGAATGAAAAATCGCAATGCAAAGTCAACGATTCTAAAAAACGGCGTCTATACAGGCGAGAACTGCTTCATTCACGACGAAATTTCGCAAAACAACTACCTACTACTATCCATCGGCGTGCATTGAAACTATTTCCCGTTCAGCTTCAATCCGGGAAACTTTGATGGCAGTTCGTATGTTCTCTTTAACCTGCATATAACATATTTTCTTCTTCTACATGTGAGGAATGTTTCCTGAAAGATTGGCCGTACATTTTTGTTACACTCTGTATTACAAAATGAATCAATCTTCTAATAACAAAGTAAACATTATAATTCTATTGTGGTTCAGTGGTCAATTATTCTTATTTTTTTTAAAAAAAGGCTTACTGCAATAGATAGCAAACTAAATAATTGAAATGGTATTATGGATGATAATAAACCTTATACAGAAGTCTTACAGAACAAGAATATAACTCGTAAAACGATTTTCAAATATGCTGAAAAGAAGAATATAAAAATTTGTTGTTTAATATTACTGTAATATAAGCATTCACGTCATTTTAAAATATAGGCCTAGCTTCAATTAGCCATTTTAACAATAAGCCTAATATTAATTAGCCATTTTTAACAATAGGCCTAACATTAATTAGCTAATTTTCACAATAGGCCTAACATTATTTAGTCATTTTAACTGTAGGCCTAACATAAATTAGCCATTTTTAACTATAAGCATAACATAAATTAGCCATTTTTCACAATAGGCCTAACAATATTTAGTCATTTTAACTGTAGGCCTAACATAAATTAACCATTTTTAACAATAGGCCTAACATTAATTAGCCATTTTTAACAATAGGCCTAAGGTTAATTAGCCATTTTGAACTATAGGCCTAACATTATTTAGTCATTTTAACTCTAGGCCTAACATAAATTAGCCATTTTTTACAATAGGCCTAACTTTAATTAGCCATTTTTAACTATAAGTCTAACATTAATCAGCCATTTTTAACAACAGGCCTAACATTATTTAGTCACTTTAACTATAGGCATAACGTTATTTAGCCATTTTTAACCATCGCCCTAACATTAATTAACACATTTAACAATAGGCCTAACAGCACTGAATTTTAAAATGAAATGAGCACGTGCATCAAGAAAGCTTCATAACGGGCACGTGCTCCAGGCTGCCATCAACAATGCTTAAATGATAAACAAAAAGTAACACTGTATTCACTTATGACTCGTCGGTAGGATTCGATTGATATATTACATGCCCTAAGTTCATATTCTTAACTTTAGTGCACGTGCTTGAAGGGGTCCACGAGAGCTCATCAAAAGTTGATATATCGCTGTTAAGTTCTTCCATTTTCACGTTTTCGTGCAAACGGTGGCTGGCCAGGCACATAAAGGTACTGATCATGCTTGTATTCTTATATATAGCTTTAGCTAAAGCTCGTAATAAGGGGTCATTGAAGTACTTTTTGGGGGTCAGTTTCTCGCACGTAGCATTTCGAAAATCGAAAAGAATGTCATATTCGTCTTGTGCTCGTCATTCCCGTTCGAATGACATATTACATGCCTTATATTGCCAATAAAAAAAATTAATGGGGGGGTTGGGTCTCAATAGTCACGTGACTGTTAGACCGATTTCGACGACAAACTAATCAGGTGAGCTCAGGAAGGGTCTCTATCGAACAGCGAAAAAAGAACTTGAAAAAGTTAAAGCAGTCTTGAGAAATCGTCGGACATACAGACGGACGGACGGACAGACAGACAGACAGACACACAAACAGAGCGAAACCAATATATGCTTTTCAGCATATAATAAAACTTATACGGTCTTATATTGACGATTATTACGAGTCATAACACCATGTCATAGATAAAAATGTCTTTAACTGTCAAATAGCTCAATCTAATAATAATTATTGTAGAAAAACCAAGAAGAAAAGGATAATAGTATACAATAATACTCATTAATTGAACACAGTCAATCAGTTAAAAAGACCAAGCCTATATAAACTAAGCTAATATATAAGGCAATTAATGTTCGTACATTAAAGATAATAGTCAGTTCACACTTAAATTAAGAGTATTTTCTCTTCTCTTGAATAGTAGATAGATAATTCACAAAGAAAACAAAATCATGGCAGTTTTATTTAAATTTCTTTAAAAGGATGAGATTAATACATCAAGTTAAATTGTTTCTAACATGTTGATAAACTGTACTATTTGAAGCAATTTCTCAAAACCTGGTGAGGAATGTGAACTTTTCCGACAGTATGATTTTTCTAATGAGATATAAACTTTAATGTTAGTGTTACTATTTGTGTTGTCTTAAAATACGATAAGAAAGACATTTCATTTAATTGGATATATCTCTGTTTCATAGATATTCTGTGCCATCACCTTCTTCTTGCGTCGACGTATCTATATCTCAAGAAGAAAACTCACGTCCTTCAGAAAACAGGGAACTGAACAAAGCCAGTACCGAGAGGATTTCGATGAGAAATTCTGACAGGATTGAGCACAGTGAGATAAATAATAAGCTAATGATTTCTGCATGTAAGGCTCGCAATGTGAAGATGATCCAGGAGCTCGCTAAGGGCGGACATTACTTCCAGCTCCGAGGCCTCGAAGATAAACAGAATAAAATGTCCACGCTCGATTGGCTGAAAGACTTCTTTTCACTTGAGAAACCTTCGCCCGGTAGCGAAAGCAACTTCCAAATTAAACAGGACTGCGTTAAACGCGATCACCTACGTATTGAAATTTTCGAAGCCTGTTCTACGCCAGAGTACATCCTTGTCACAGAAGAAGATCCCATATCAGCAGCCCTCAAATTAAACGAGTTCTTCGTTGCACAGGCCTATCTCCATCCCGAAAATAAAGTAATTTTTTTACGTTTTAAAACGGAATTTACTTTGTCTCTAATGTGTAAAATCAATATGTTTAATACCAAATTATTTCCATTTTAAGCAGAATTAACTAATGAAAAAAAAAAAGTGTTCCTTTAGAATCACTAAGTAATTAAAAAATAAAACTATCAGTGATTGTATTATTAGTTAAAATTGTTTAGATCGGTCGCTAAGAATACATTACTAATATGTTTGCTTTTAAGTTAAAATATTAAAATAATAATCTATATTAATAAGAAATTTTGATATACAGGGTGTTCCAAATGGTCGTTTACAAACTTTAGGTGCTGGTCTATCGGATCACGACGAACAAGTTTTACATAGGAAGTTGTGTCCGAAAATCAAATCGTGGGGTGCAACAGCAACGTGACCGATACGCATAAAAGAAACGTCTGTTTGGGGAGTGCTCACGTTATATGGGTCTCGCTGCTTGTCCATTTCCATCCACGGCCTCATAAACGTAATCCATATCGACCAATTCTTCATTACTGAACCGATCCATCCTGCTCCTGGAACGTCCTCGCCTGAAATGATTCTGCTTTCCACTTTCTAATATACATGCGGGGTAACTGTCACTTTTTCGGACAGTAAAACTTGTTCGTCATGGTCTGACAGACCAGCACGTAAACTTTGTAAATGACATTTTGGGGCACTATATTGAGCAACTGGAAATACCTATCGACATTACCTATTTCACATACACAGTGTACTTAAATGAACTGACGGTTTTAAATATGGATTATGGGGCAAACGGGGACATTTATTACTCGGTTTGTGTTAATTACTGGTACAGCTATTTTCCTGTATTCAGATGAGTTGGCGCAATCATCGTTGGACATCCGCAATCGGCCATGACGGCACCAAACTTGTAGGCCTTTAAAAATGTCATTACGCGCAGTCTGGCGCTTAAGACATTATGAACTGGCGTTTAAGCTCGGGTTCATAACCCCTGGCCCAGGTTTCGTCAATGGCAATGCTCTTGCTGAACATATCTCTTTCACGTTCGTATAATTGCAGATTAACACGACACGTTTAGTAACTGGTCCACTTTTGTTATGTCAGTGCATATGGCACCCATTTGACTGCAATTTTTCGCATGTGCAGAATGTGTCGTAAAATTTTATGCACAGTTGCCTGGTCAATACCGGTTTAGGTTGCCTATTCCTTTAGAGGCCATCGTCTATTATTCTTTAAGCATTGTGTGATAACGGTACGAGCAACATCGGTACGAACAGTCGTAGGGCATCCTGTACGAGGCAAGTCTACTAACCACCTTGCAACAGTTCTATATGGGAGAACACGATCTCCAACAGCTTCACGGGTTGTGCGTGACATTCCCTCATGTTTTAACCGCGAAGCATTACTATTTTTACGTACGCACGCTATTCTAGCCGAATCAAATCCATACCTGACAACGGTTGAAAACCAACTGACTTTCGCGCATTCTTTCCTCTTCCGTCTTTGAACATTTAACCATTTAGCGGCATCAATAAGTACCATACGTTTCAATGTTTCAATGTTGTCATGTTATGACTTTGTATTGTGTTCTTTTAAAGTCCTTATGGAATACCATTTTAATCTTGTATTGTTTCAGCATGTGAGCACTCAGCTCAAAATTATTGTTGTCAGGTCATGCCTCATGCTGAACAATGTTCTTGAAATTTTCTTTATTTGCTTGCTGTCTAGAGTTGCCTTTATTCTTTGGGCTGCAGCAACAGAAGAAGTTTCTTCCAGCTCCTCTTCTATCATCATGTGGTTTGTTTTCATCATGTTTGAGACTTAGCCTGCACAGTGGGATTTAGTCTCTTTTCCTTTCCTTTTAAGATGAACATAACCAAAATTACGGATTCTTCAATCAACACTTAGTTATTGTTTTCAACCATTGGCTTTCCTTATCATGTCACTTCTTTAAGAAAATTTTGATTCTTCTAAGATATTTATTGTGATCTATCTCTATCAAACTTAGCTATCATCTGCTTCTATTTTATTTTTACTTCCGTCAAGTTGTGCTGCTGCTGTTCCTTTGAACATTCTTCTTTCTACTCATTTTTATTTATAATTTGTTTTTTTTACATTTCAATTTTTTCCCCTCTCTAATTATTTGTTTTTTTTACAGTGTTCCTCAGACTGTTTGACTACGATGTTTGTTCTTTGTTTTGGCTGACGGGCCATTTTTGCTTCTTCTATTTTTTTATATTGAGTAGAAGTTTGCTAAGTTTATGTCCTTTGTATTTCTTTGAATTAGGTTTGCTTTTCCTGTGCTTATGCACAGTATTTTCTTATCTTTGCTTTGTACACAGTCTCATTTTTCCAATTGTGCTTTATGTATAGTTGTCATCAATTTCCTAATGCTATATGCATTAGTTTTCAATTGTGTTTCTGCACAGTCATTAACTTCCTAATGCTCTCGCATTAGTTGTCAACTGTATTTTTATACAGTTATGAATTTCCTAATGCTACTTGCATTAGTTTTCAACTGTATTTCTATACATTTCTATACAGTTATTAATTATCCTGATGCTTTATGCATTAGTTTAATTTGTTCATTTTGCTTTAAGTGCAATGTGCTTACAGTGTTTTATGCACAGCTTTTTGAATAGTGCTCAACCCTTGCTTTTATTTTTCTGATATACATTATGTAGTATGCTAAATGCATTATTTTTGAGTTGTAAATATGCTTGAAGCATTATATCTTTGAATAAGTTATCTTTGTATTTTGGACATTTAAATATTGTTGCAATTAATTAATTTTGCTTATATTTTTTTAATCAAACTTTATTTATTTTGTACCTTATTTATTTACTTTTACCTTTCTGCTTTCCTGTGTAATTTTACGTGTACCTTTACTTGATGTTGTGTTCATCTGAGGAAACACTGCTAATTGTTTTTTATCTAAAGCTACTTTTCTTGTATAAATAAAACTTATTTTATTCTACTTATTTTTCTTATTCTTTGACACATCTTCACACTTTGCCCGTAAGTCCAAATCGTCTAGCACATAAACGAACCTAAAAAAATTAATTTATGCAACGCACCTTTAAAATTTAAAATTTCAAAATTCATGAGGTCGTTACAATGTCATTGCTGCATATCAGAAACTGTCAATCGCGATCTGGGATTCTGCTGCAAAAAATAGTTCCCATGACTCTGTAAGTGATCCTCGTATATCACTAGACGTGTTAAATTTACTAAATTGTTCATTACAATGAGTTTCGTTCTTTAATCGTTCATGATTTTTTTTAGAAATATTCATGCAGTTTTTCTTTTCTAATAGAAAACTTATCTTCATTTTGCCAAGGAGACTTCTAAATTCGCTACTAAGCTACTTGGTTTAAGCCAGAGTAGTCAGGAAGTGGAACAGGTGCTCATGAAACGGTGTCAGGAGGAAAGGTGTTACGGTTCTAAGTCACTCAAGGTCGACGGCGACGGAGAAATCAGAAAGCACTTAGGAATAAATCGAATTCTCAAATTCGTGGCACTCAAACAGAAGGAGGTAAGTGACTAAACACATACAGATTGATACCTGCAAGCAAACTTGTGAAATATTTTGTCATTATCTTTTCTTGGCTCATTTCAGTTCATCACCCACAACATCTGTCAGAGAGTGATTTACGACAAATGGATAGGAGACTTGAACAAGTGGCCTACATATTCTTATTCCCTAAAGGCTCTGCATGTTCTTTGTCAGATGATTTTGGCCGTTTTCTTTTGTTTATTCTACGCTACAAGTAATAATGAGCGCTAACTTGAAAGATAATTTAAATAGTTTGCCCAAAGCAAAACGCAAGTACACGGTTTAGAATTCGTATCACCCCATTAAGAATCTTAAGGTGTCGCCCAATAGTTTTAAAACAAAAAAAATTGACGCATCACGAATAAAACTTTAGCAGCAGGTCAAAATATCGCATATACGAGGGTTGGGGCATAAGTCATGGCAACTATTTTTTTTTTGTAGCTATGTGAACGGATCTCAAACGTATATGTATCGTGTGGAAGTTCTGCAGGCATAAGGTGTATGCAGAACAACAGATGGCTCTGTGATAGCTGGTAGTAGCGCAGCGAGGGCTGTGAAATCAGTCGTGCGAAATGGAAGTAACCCGAGTTGAGCAGCGCGCTTACATCAAAATAGCCGTTACTCTCCCAACATTTCGCCCTGTGACTTTGATCTCATTCGTAAGATTAAGGAACCACTACGTGGTAGGCGGTTTGCAACACGAGAGGAGATTGCTAATGCTGTGCGCCAACAGGTGACCCGATTCACACATGGTGCGGCAAATGCTGAGGCTGATGGTATTCAGCGCCTCCCACATCGTTGGCAGCGTATGGTGACAGTAGCAGGGGACTACTTTGAGGGTCTTTAGGCCCAGGTTTGTCATATCAACTTTATGTGTACCGTGTTGTCATTCTTTTGCACCGTGAAGGCCATATTGCCCTGTATACTACCGTAATAAATTAGTGTGTTACGATATTTCAGTGCTATTCATTGTCCACACATGTAGATTACACCTTGTCCTTTCGTGTGTATATGTCACATTTTCCAACCGGACTGGTATCTTCAAGAAAAAAAAACAGCTGCCATGACTTTTGCCCCAACCCTCGTATATAAGGTCCGGAGAGTGCAGAATCCAGCTCTTATTGTCACAACACGGCTAGGCAACAGGAAGTTATGGTAAGGGTGCCATTTTATTTGATAGCCGGAACCCGTTGGTCATCCTCCGTATCACCTTCACAGCACTGAGGATATTCTATTATCGTTCCTTTCGTGGCACCTAGGGCTTACTTTTTCAACAGGGCATGCCTCTTCATGGGCTGTCTCTATGCCTTGGACAGTTAGACCCCCAATCTCTCTTCCATCGAGCACGTTTCGGATATGAGGGGGGGGGGGGGGGGCACCAACCTTACAGAATGTCGACGAATTAGTCAACTAAGATATTCCTGAGAAATATCGGCAACTTTGTGTATCCAAGCCGTTGGTGGACTAACGCTGTATTGACTTTCTGTCCAATAAACCATGCAATTGTTCTAAAGTTTAATCTTTGTCTTGAATTCCGTGTATCAAGTGGATGCTTTCTTCTTGGTGCCTCGGTTTTTTTGTCGATGATTTGTATTATTTTGAAAATGAGGGCTACCCATTTGAAGGTATTTAATTTTTTTTATTCTGCAGATCCGCGATGCATATCTCGTTTTCAATCTTTCAAGATCCCAATGAATAGATTCATCTACTCGATTACTTTTTACCTCTTGTTCCTGAGTCTCCTTTTCTACACTTCGTTGTACAAGGGTTCCATGCCGACGTCGATATCTGAAAAGTTGCACATCATCAACTGGAATGAATGGCTTATCATCATCTGGGCTGTGGCATTGGCTTTCAAAGTCGCGTCCGATATTTATGTCCAAAAGTGTTGTTATTATTGTGGTAGCTGTAAAATCAGAGGCAGATTTCTCTCCTTCTGGACCATTTATGAACTCGTGATGGTGGTCATTTTGATACTGGCTTGCACGTGCTTTCTCGTTGCACGAATACATGTTCTGGTTCAGGTGAGGTATTATACTTATACGATCCCGTTCTTCTAATTTGCATGCAATTGTAAGCTTTTTCTTTTCAGTATTACGAATGAAAATGAACAATATATGTCAAATTTTTCTAGTTCAAACTGAAAATATCCGTACGATTGGCTATATTAACCGAGGGCTTGTACTCATTTGTGCTGACTTTGTCTATTGGCCGCGTTCTTGAATGGTTCCAGCTGAATTCCGTCTTTGGCCACATCATCCTCTCGATCAGTCGTTTGATGCAGGCCGTAGCCCGTCTCGTTATCGTCTGTCTACTCGTCCAGTTCGCCTACTCCTTCGGCATCTACAACATCTACAAAGATCACAAACAAAAAGACAGTCAAGGGAAAGACTTGGTTTTTTCGAAGTAAAAACACTTCCAGCTCACCTAATTTGTATCATATTGAGAATATTTTCTGAAATTGTTGAGTGAAATGATTGTGAAATATTTTCCTCTAGTTATAGGACGACTGTCCAGGCTTTATTTTGGGCGGGGTTTGGTTACGGTGATCCAGACTACACAAATATACCGAAGGAAGCTTTCACGTCGACCTTTGAGGAAGAAGGAAGAATGTTCAGCATGGTCATTGGTTCCCTTCTTTGGGGCTTCTATCATGTAGCATTCGTACTAATTCTCCTGAATATGCTGATTGCTGTTTTGACTTATAACTATCAAGTCATTCAGGTAAGTTGTTAAAATGCTTACTATTTAGACTAAGGATTTCTTGCCTTAAATTTTATGTAAAAAAAATGGGTAAAATATAAGGATCATCTCCTAACTATTTATTAACAGCATATTTAGTATACAACCTGTGACAATAAAGTTCGGTGAATGACGTCAAATTGCTAACGGTGGTAAGAGTGCACCATTATCGTATCCTGCCCCAGAAGGTCGAGACATGTTTAAACAAATTTGAGAGAATCAGCGCTGCGAGTGTGTTTATTGTTTTTAAACAGGACATTGAAGAGAGAGGGCGTAGTACGCGCGGTCGAAACCCAAAATGGATCAGCGAACGAAAGAGAGTCATGAAATGATAACAACAATATACAAAGAACGTGCTATTAGTTTGAAGTGTGTTTATGAGTGGTTTAAACGGTTCCAAGGAAGCCGGAACACCATAGAAGACGCCCCCCGAAGTGGCCAGACATCCAACGTAACGTTACGACCCAACTGAAAGCTAACCCTAAAAACGACTACGCCAGGAGTTTCCAGGGCTTGTACAGGCGTTCCCAGAAGTGCATTACCATCGACGGGGATTATTTCGAAGGATAGTTACTGTTGTTTCATGTAAGCGAGCAATCCACTCTCAATATGACATCATTCACCGAACTTTATTGTCACAGGTTGTATATATACAGGGTGTAAATTATCTCCTTAAAAAGTACCACACTACGATGTAGACGAAATTCAGGCGATTAAAGTGATATAAGACACTTGGGGTCGCAAATCGCAAGCAACGCCGTAAATTGAACCTCAAACTAAGCTGAATGGCGTGGAGCTGCCTAGCACGAGCCAAACTTGAGCGACTGTGTTCGCGCGGCGCGGGCTGGCTGGTTTCCCCGCTCCCCACTATCTCATCCTCGATACTTTTTGATGAAAAACATGATAAATGCTATCGGTATTAAACAAGATTGGCACTGCTGGTGTTACTGACTCCGGCGCGAGAGCAGAGTACGTCATGTTGGAATGGAAGGCAGACCTCTTCGGGATGAGGTACTGGGGAGCGGGGGAACCAGCCAGGCTGCACCGGGCAGAGCCACACGAACACAGTCGCCCAAATTTGGCTCTTGCTATGCAGCGCCACGCCATTCAGCTTACTTTGAGGTTCAATTTACGGCGCTGCTTGCGATTTGCGACCGTAAAGATCTTATGTCACTTTAATCGCCTGAATTTCATCTACATCGTAGTGTAGTTTTTTTGAAGAAGATAATTTGCACCCTGTATATATATTTGAATACCTGTCTTTAGTATATTTAAATACCATCAACAAATGATAGTTTATATGCTAGTGCTTCCAAGATAGCCCACAAACATTTATGTCTTGTGAACCCCGTTTAAAGATGGAAATGAATACAATAGAGCAGTAGTGGTATATAAAAGATCATTTTTATGTGAAAGAAACGCATGGTAGTGTCATACATAACTACGAGTGGCACTGGATAAAGCGAGAATCTTGCAAGATAATACTAGATCTCATTCAGTGGCTCCAATTAACAATCTCTTAAGGCAGTTGGGATAAGAGGACTTAGAAAACTCTTCTATTCTCCCGATATAATTCCCTGATACAATGATTAATCGCTAAATTAAAAAGCCGCTTTGTGGGTTTCCCGAAGAAATAAGACTACTTTGCGCGTCAACTACTGTGGTCATTGATGACCTGCATGAAAAAAATTTATACTTAAAAAAACGTTATTCACGAGACCAGCAATAAAAATCTGCATTAAAACAACATAGAAATAACAAAAAGCCAGAATTCTGTAATGTCAACAAACCATGTTACAGAATTGTAAGGTGAAGTGCCTTCACAAGAAGAAGGTTTACTGGCGAAAGCGCAATCTCGAGACCCCGCGCGCGAGAGCGACGGCGAAAGCTTCAAAATCAGAATCGTCAGACCGGATTCGAGCAGCGCTGCCGTTTTGTGGGAAGTTTTCCGGATTTACGGGAAATTTAACTTTTTACGGGATCTCTTGCCGAAAAGAGCGAAATGTGGGAAATGGTGGGAAATTGTGTGATCCCCCCCCCCTATTTATTGTAAAGAAAAGATATAATAAGTGTAAAATATAAAAATATTCAAATGTTTTAATTTTTTCAATGAGAAATTTCTTTTTCCTCACTCAAGAAAAGCCTTTTGGAGATGTGGAGTATGATAGAGATGATTTGTAGTTAAAAGAGAAGATAGATGTGTAGATAGAAGTATTTCTTTTTTTCCCACGAGTTTAACGATATTAATGACTGACCGCTGAAGTTGGACTCAATGCTCAAAAAAGAATGAAAACAAAACGATTTCCTCTCGTGCGCGGGCACGTGCCACATCCATGGAAGAAGGAAATAACATTATGGAGCCACACCTAACTACGCCACTGCTACGGCCTATGGAGTACGGACTGGCCGGACAGGATCACTCCTCGTCCTGGAGTTCTCGTTGTCATTCATTCATGTAATCAGTTTTTAAAGTCGATACCAAGAATCTTGGTACAGTACAGTATTTCTCATAGGCACGTCTGCTAAGTTGCTATCTTACTCTAAACTGTACGGGAGCAAGAAAAACTTCACACATTACAATAACCATGGATAAGTGGCTGGTAAATTCTGTTGGTAGCAGTAGCACAGAAAATCAACAAGGATAAAGAAAACTGGAAGTGAAAACGGAAAACTTGGCTATAAGTATACTTTTCAATTTTTAAAACTTTTTTTTTATTTTAAATTATTTTTAGTTTTAAAATTTTTGAATTGGGTCATGCTTGATTTTAACTGTCTCAGGTTGACATTACTGGTAATAACTCGGATGAGAGTGACAGAAGCGACCATTCAGCGAAGCATGCAGCACCATCAACAAGTACATCCAAGAAAAAAGCCAAACAACCCCCCAATAGGATCAGATTGAAAAAATTTAGGTGTCCTTGGACAACGGACGAACAATTTAAAGGATGGCTGCAAAAACGCCATATACAATACCCATTTCCATAAAAGTTGGGACAATATGGAAAATGCAAATAAAACATGATTAACTAAATATATATTAGCAAAACTAAAAATAATACATGAGTTTGAAGTGACTTAAGTCAAATATGTACAATTTATAAATGCCGTATATAATTTTTTAATGAAATTGCCATTGGCAACATGCACCATAATAGTTGACACGGAAGGAAAAGATCGCACCGGAAGCCATAGAAGTGACATGAATATTCTCGAAACTTCTGGAGAACATTACGTCATAAGTTTTTCCCTCTTTAAATGCAAGCTGCAATGTGCAGCCATTCATTTACACGGCAACATCGGTCGAGCCAAGGAAATGGGTCAAGATATGCGCAAAAGAATAATCCAACTATTTGGAAGCAATGTATCTCAGCGTGAAATAGCCAGGAATCTTGGCCTTCCGTCATCTACAGTTCATTTTATTATTAATAGATACAGGACAAGCGGAAATACCACCATTCGTAAAGGGCAAGGATGAAGACCAATTCTGATTGTTCGTGATCGTCAGGTTTTCAGACGTCACTGCATTATTGTAGTCGACGAAAAAGATAGGCCACGGCGCGCCAAGTCACCTGATCTTCCTAGGCTGAATAATCATTATTGTTTCCATCTTGGATTTTAAGCAAAAACAAGACGCCATCGCTTTTCCACAACAAGGTTTATTCACCATAAATACGTATTTCGAGTGCTAAGCACTCATTTTTCAACATGACTAAGGTATACAATGCCAACAGGCGTCTTGTTTTTGCTGATTTCATATCCACAGGTATTCTGGTTACTTTATTTCTTGGATTTTAGGAATCAGTATTTTTTTGTTTGTTGAAAACAATGAAGGTTGGATTGTGGGTCAGCCTACCAAAGGTTAGGTGACTTTTCCGCGCCGGGGTCTGTCCTTTTCGTAGGCTACGATTGAATATAGACATTCAACAGTGACAGAAATTGCGTAATGGGCTCGAGGATTCTATCAAAAACCTTAATCGTTGAATATCATTCGCCGCTACATCACAAAATGTAAGTTGAAGCTCTATTATGCAAAACGAAAGGTGTTCGTAAACACACTGAGAAACGTAGGTGCCTGGCTTGGGCACGCGCCCATCTGAAGTGGACTGACCCTCAGTGGCAATGTGTTTTGTGGTCCGATGAATCTACATTTACGTATGTTGTTGGCGAAAATCGTCGGCATGTACTTAGGACCAAAGAGGAAAAAAGACAATCTTGCTTGTTACCGACGTGCTGTACAATAATTGTCTGGGGCTGCATGAGTGACAATGGATTGGGAACTTGTACATCTGCAATGGCACCATTAATGTACAACCCTATATAGGAATTTTAGAAGAATATATGTTGCCTACTCGGTGAACCTTTTTAAAACCCGTTCCTTTCTATTTTAACAAAATAATGCTAAACCCCATACAGCTCGCATCAGAGGACAGTGGCTACACAATAGATGAATTTGGGTGTTGAATTGGCCTGTCTGCAATCCCTGATTTGTCTTCAAAAGAGAATATATGACGAATTAAGAGGAAGTTTCGTCAACGACGAGCCCGAACACTTCAACAGTTGAAAACTTTCGTACAGCAGGAATGGCAACAAATTCCCATTACAACGGTAGAGAAATTGGTATCATCTGTTCCTCGAAGGCTACAAAATGTTATCAGAAGGAAGGGCGATGTCGCCCAATGGTATTTCGCCCACTATCCCAACATTTTTGGACTGTGTTGCAACCCCCAGTTCGCAAAAACCTAAATATCTTTACCGACGAGAATGTAAAATCGTTGTCCTCTAACCCCTCCGACACCACTTGACCGATTTCAACCAAATTTTGCTCAATTAATCCTATTAGAACATAGATGGTTTTGAAGTATTTTCAGAAAAATCGATGAAGCCATCGAGGAATAATCACCAGAAAAAGTATTTTCTCTATGATTTGCTATAGAGAAAATCACGCCCTAAGAAACATCGATTCAACAATGAAAAATGAAATGTAAACAATAGAAAAGAGCGCCAAATAGAATTTTTTCTTTGAATATACGGCGAAGCCCTGAGAGAAGAAATAACGTTATAGCTCAAACTTAACAGTTAAAACATTTTCTGTTTAACAGTTAATTTCTCAATTTCAAACAGATTATGCTGCCACGACGACGTCGAAGAGGCAACATAGGAAGGCGAACAGCAAACACACAGGCACATGCAAAGAAGAGAGCTCAAGAGTCACACGTTGTCACGGATGCGACTGTAAATATTGTTCAAATTGCTGAACAAAACCACCGGTGACCAACAATGAAAGGAAAAGTTTGTGCAACAATAGGTATCAACAATGGTGTCAAAACGCAATTCACACTATCTTCGGACCAGCAACAGATATCTTTTGACCAACAATGCAAGGCAAAGTTTGTGCAACAATAGGCCCGTGGTGTTCGCATCAACAATGGTCTCAATGCGCAATTCACCAATAACAATGAGCACAAAGAACATTATAACTATGTTCATAGAATTATTCAAAGAATTATAACTATGAACATAGAATGATGATGCAATGACAGAACATTCGTTTCAAGAATTATTAACAATGAACAGGAAATGGATATAATTGACGATATAGATAGGGCAGTCTCTCTCGATGAGGCAAAGGAGGTACACGTGTCTTCTTTCAGCTCCCTAACAAGCGTTCAGACGATTAGGAAAAGTGTGTGTGTTTCTTTGTGTATGTGTGTGTGTTTACCTACAAGCGTAATTATCCCGGGCAACGCCGGGTCCTCTGCTAGTTATATATATAGAAAGAAGCAGGATGTTTGTTTGTTTGTTTGTTTGTTTTTTATACAAATCTACAGTTTTATTCCGATCTTGATAAAATTTCGCATACATGGCCTTCAAACATGCGGAAGGTCACTTACCTCAGATTTCGAAAAAATAATAATTATTGATAAAAAACCGATATTCATGGTTATGGCAGGGCATATTAATGAGAAATATCTCATGACCAACAATGCAAGACAAAGTTTTTGCAACAATAAGTATTAACAATGGTATCAACACGCAATTCACAAACACTCTGCACGGACCAACAATGCAAATAAAAGTTTGTGCAATATAGAATTCAATGCATAGAATTCCTGTTAGAAAAGAGAATTCTTAGTACTTAACAATTTCTTGAAAATCTTAGAAAAAGATCAGTAACTGGAGATAATGAGTTAGCAGACTATTGAGAAAGAGTGAAAGACGATAAAGGAAGCACTTCTTCAGCTCCGTGCTGTATTTATCACCTAGCTTATTTGATAGCACAGCAGATCCAAACATTTCATAAAAATACATTTTGACTATATTCTGTGGGAAAGTGTATATTTTAGAAACTAAGATGCTGATAATGCGAAGACTGAACGTTCGTTTCCAAACATTATTGATAATGAACGTAAAGTGAAGATGCAGTGACAGAACATCAATAAGGCAGCGTCTATTGATTAGGCATATGAGTCAAGCGTGTCTCCCTTGAGGTCCCTACCGAACGTCCAGAGGAATGGCAAGCATTTATGTGTCTGGAAAGGAAAGAGAAAGAACGAGTATTGGTCAGAGAAACTCTGTAACTAAACATCTGAACAATGGGAGTAGCGAATAGAGCAACAGGTATAAGAGCTTCTAAGTCAAGGGTAAGAAATACTTGAGTCTAAAATATCTGGTGATGCTTCGCAGTGGTGAGGCAAGTCAAGAAGAGTTTAGATAAAGTCCCGGTATATCACCTAGACTTTCTGTTTTTCGTATTTTTAGTAGAATGGATAATCCCGTTGCTGTGTGTTGAATTGATTGAGTTATTGCTAAGAGACCAAGGGGTCGGCCTAGAACCAGGTGGCTAGACTATATGGAGAATCTGGGTTCGAGTCGCTTGGATATTACCAGGGAGGACATGCGCCTGATGGCGGAAGATCGCGATCGCTGGAGATCCTCCATAGGGCTGCTGGCCCCGCGACCCTAACGGATAAGCGGGTTTGAAAAGTAAGTAAGTAAGTAAGTACAATCGCAATTCTATTTTTGTACTCCATGTTAAAGAATAGGGAGTGTATTTGCGCTATGCAGAGAAGCAAACCTCTAAAAGCTTTACTAAAAGCTGAGTACGAGTTGCTAATTATCAATTCGACACTGTAAAAAAAAAAAGAAAAAAAAAACGAGGCAGTTTACCATTTTATTTCCTTCATTTTAATGTGATAATTTTCTCGATGTCAGGTAGAATTGTCCTACTGACGGACAAGCGTATTACATTTTTAAGATTCATGTCTGCTATTATTATTAGCAAAAGAAATAATGCCTCATTTAAAGGAATCGTCCCCAGAAGTCAGGCAACACTGCGTAGGTAAACTATACCTACTCACCTCCTGAGATTTGGACTCTCTCCTCGGCTTTGCCCGTGTGCTTTGCCCGCGAGCATTTTATGTTGCACGCGGGCGACTTGCACGGTTTGGACGGCCCTGATCTAAAGTAAGATTACGTGAGTAAGAAATTATTTAGACTAGCAGTGGCATCCTTGGAGAGATCCATCCATTGTGAGCCTTTAAACAAATTTTTTTCAAATTTCCATTAAGAATTTTTAATGTATTAATTCTAAGCGTTTTCATGTGTTTATTTTTAAGATATTTCAAAATTTATTTCAAAAAAAAAAGTCCGAGCCACGCCGCGGTTATGTTTTTACTTAGCTTATTTGGTAGCACAACATTTCCTAAAAATGCATTTTGATTCTATTCTGTGGGACAGTGTATATTTTGGAAACTGAGATGCTGATAATGCGATGACTGAACGTTCGTTTCAAAGAATTATTGATAATGAGCATAAAGTGAAAATGCAGTGACCGAACATTATTAAGGCAGCGTCTATTAATTAGGCATAGGAGTCAGGCGTGTCTCCCTTGAGATCCCTATTAAACGTCAAGACGATTGACAAAAAATTATGTGTCTGGAAAGGAAAGAGAAAGAACGAGTACTGGTCGGAGAAACTCAGCAACTAAAACAGAAAAAGCTCTACGGGCGTTTAAAACATCTGAACAACGGGAGTTTCGAAAAGAGCAAGAGGGTATAAGAGCTTCTACGTCAAGGGCAAGATAAACTTGAGTCTAAAATATTTGGTGATGCTCCGCAGTAGTGAGGCAAGTCAAGAAGAGTTTCGATAAATTCCCGGTATATCATCTAGACTTCCTGGTATTTTTAGTAGAATGGATAATCCCTTTGCTCTGTGTTGTTTTGATTGAGGTTTTTTTTTACCAATTGAGAGTTATAATTTAATTTTTTGAGATTGTTCTCTACCTACAAGTGTATTTATCCCGGGCAACGCCGGGTACCTCTGCTAGTCCGTGTATATAAAGAAGGAAGTTTGTTTGTATGTTTCTTATACAAATCTACATTTTTATTCCGAACTTGATGAAATTTTGCTTTCTTGACCTTCAAAGCATGAGGAAGGTCACTGTCTACCTCAGATTTCGAAAAAATAATAACTATCGATAATACATCGATATTCATGATGATGGCAGTGCATATTAATAAGAGGATCGCATGACCTACAATGCAAGGCAAAGTGTGTGCAACAATGGTATGAACACGCAATTCACAAACTCTGCACGGACCAACAATATATATCTCATGTCCAACAATGCAAGGCAAAGTTTGTGCAATATAAATAAGGTTCAATTTGTAACAATGCATAGAATTAAGGCTTTTCTTAGAATTGAGAGTTCTTGAAGATCTTTAAAAATGATCAGTAACTGGAGATAATGAAGAGTTAGACTATTGAGAAAGAGTGGAAAGACGACAGAAGAAGCACTCCTTTAGCTCCGTGCTGTATTGAGCAAATGGTACGCAAATAAATAGAAGAATCGGCGACCGCTAGACTACACAAAGTGATGAATGGCCAATTAATTTTTCTATCTAATTAAAATGGAAAGGAAAATTCTGCGACTTGGGTTCGAACCAGGAACCTCGACTATCATGGCCGATGCTTCTACCAACTGAGATGATGACAATGCGATGATTGAACGTTCGTTTCCAAGAATTATTAATAATGAGCATAAAATGATGATGCAGTGACAGGACATAAATAAGCGTCTCATAGACGGGGTATATTATATAATTACTCTTAAATGATTCAAATAGACTAGTTAAGAGTGCAATGGACGATAAAGTGTTAATATAATTTCTCTTCCATAATTCTTGAACTGCGCTACTTAAATGAAAGGAATGTCTTCCCAGTTAAATAAGTGGAGATACTTAGCTATTAAGCTAATATCCAATTCTTTTTCTATCATTTATAGACCGGGGCAACTCCTAGAAACCCACACGGTTCGCCGCTTGTAGTTAATGCGGTGCCAGAATTTACAGGATTTTATCGCCCGAGAATACCTCAAGAATTAAGCGTTGAAGCAAGGATACAGCTGTCGCAATTCAACCCCCAGGCGTTAATCCGGACTTTCAACACATTTTCCCATTATCTGATTGACCATTACTGACTTTACTTTAATTATATGTAAATCCGTTTCCATTATTGAATGCGATTAAATTTCGTATTTACTTTTCAAATTTCGTCACCCTCCTCCTTTCTCTATCCACGACAGTCATATATATTAGCAATTGATAGATTTGATTAATTAGCAAAAAAAAAAGTCGTGATAATAATAAAGTTTAAGGCTGGACATCATTCTACAATCAGCATGATGCAAAAGCTCACCCAAAAAAAAGTTACGGAAAAAATTTTGCATTGTTGTTGTACGTTTAAGCATTGTTGGCGCCGGCTTAAAACACGCGCCAGCACTGATAAGTCTCCTGACCATTTGTAATATCTTTCCTATGAGATATTATAAAATATCCTGAAAGTATGATAACAAATACCGACACTATATTTCGCTTTTTACCTGGAAAATGCGTGTATTGGCCTAACGTTTTGCTTTCAGCGTTTTCAAGGAAGACGGATGAATCCTATTGTATTGGAATAAACAATTTCCATTACAATAAATGTATTTTATTACTTACAGGCGATACCTTATCAGAGGAGGGAGGAAAAAAAAACCGGAATCAATTCAATAAATCAAACAGAATAGAGTTTGGGATCGGCCCTTTGTCCATATTTAATAAATTTTTAGAATCCCATTTATAGACATCTATGCTCTCAAAGCTGTCTAATTGATTTATTGAATTAACGGATCTAAGTAACTTAAAATTATCTGAACTAATACCATGACCTGTGTCCAAAATATATTTGGCGATGGTCGATCTGTCCGACCTGCCATATTTTACATGAGCTGAATGCACTTTCCAACTTTTAATAATATTTCTGGAGCTCTGACCAACATACTTCTGTTATTTTATTGGCCCACTGTTTAACTTGTCCAATAGGCGTTATTTCCGCTTAACCAATGGGAAATATTCTTTTCAATTACCATCCCTCCCTCACCTTGTCTATATATTCTCTAGCGTTAAGACTGCTTTCTTTACTTGCATTTTGTCCCCCTCCGCTGAAGATGGCTACTTGGTAGCCGAAATACGTATCCGGTATTTCAAATCTCCTTCTGGATTAGAGGTTCCCTCCGATTTTGGTTTACGTACTGTATAAAATATTTGTTTGTTGCATCTAAAAACGTTATCATGATTCAATGCTTCGGACTGCAGATTGGTAACTACGTTTTTTACCATCATTTACGACAGTAGTGTTTGTCGCCTTCTGGAAAAGAAGTCACCAGAGGTTAATATCTGTGTGTAATTCATATAGAAGAGTCTCCAAAGTTTAATGTAATCTACATAAGAAGTCGTCGTAAGAATAATATCCAGTGATTTGAAAATGCTTTTATTGAACTAAATGTGCATTCCGTCTGTAAATGTAACCGACTTTTAATTTTGAATTTCTTCTACAATAGAAATTATCAAATCATCATCTTAGAATTTTCATAATTAATTTGATAAAAGGGATTAAGTTCAAATAATTAAACATAGACATGTTTTTGAAAAAATTTTCATAAAATTAATTCGAAAAAAATTAAATTTTTAATAGTATATATTTCATAAAAATTTTAAAAATGAAAATGAACACATGGTGGTAAACCCTGAAAGAAACTGACGTGGATAGAGACTATCCTTTGTCAAAGCAAAAAGTGAAAGTGATAACAGGGGCATCGATAACGACAATCGAGCAGTGAAGTATACATTTGTTCAGGTGGGACGGAAGCAGTGCTTTCACAAAGCTCACCCTTCCAGAATAAATACCAAATGAAATACAATGAAGTAGGCAAGAAGCCTGATTAACCCAAGAGGTCTTCCGCATTATGAAAAAATAATAATATCGACGATTATCAGAAAATTGGGGGGGGGGTATCACATCTTCCAAAAATCTGGAAAAGAAACCTTACCAATGTCTTTAAAGCTGGCGTCAGGAATATGCCTCGGCTTTCTATACGTCATATGCCAATTCATTTATATTGAGTTTTTCAGTATTCCAGCCACCAGGTTGTTCATGGGGTCTTCATCGTCTGCACCTTACTTATCAGAAGATCATGGATGAACGTTCTGATGTGAGTCATGTTCAAATCGAGTGGATGTCTTGATTTTTCACGGTCCTTTATACAAGCTGGGCAATGGTCCTCAGGGTAACATTCTGGAACGACTGGAGCTCACTCCACATGCTTTTACATATAGTCGCCCATGCAGGAATACCACAGCGGAGGATGGTCCAAATGAGCACATTGTAGAGGAGTAGCTTATCGATGCTGAAGACACTGTTTCCACCCAGGAGAGCTATGAAACTCTATTTAGCCCTCTTCGCATTTTTCAGAGCGTAAGGCTCCAGGAAAGTCTTGAATCGATGAAAGCGCCAAGAGACTTGTAGTTGTCAACGCATTAGGCTTTCTTATTCAATAGAACAAGAGAATCCGGGGGAGGCTTCAGGTTTTTGTTGAAGTACACGGATTTGCATTTTCCGACGTTGAGATTCAGCCTCCACCATTTAAACCAATAGATTGTTTTTTTTAAACCTTCAAATTTCTTCAAGGCGTTCTGACGCGAGATGACTGGTGCGCTCATGTCATGATGGCTGTACATCAGCGTAGAAATATAAATTACACTTTTCGGGCTTTGGGAAACCATCCACAAAATAATTATACATTGTGGAACACCGGCCTTTACTTTACGAGGCGTTAATAGATTTTTGCCAAATTTAGCTTGATAGATCCTAAATAAGAAATAAGAACTGGAGCTAATTCTCCAAACATCAGGTAGTGATGTTATTTGAAAAAAGGGAAGGAAAAATTCTGCGACCTGGAGAATTAGCTCCAGTTCTTATTTATTATTTCTTATACGTGTTCATCAAACTCTGTTGGCTTGGTAGGAGAAATTCCCGAACTGTGAACCGGGTGCCCGCCTCACGTTGGGCTTTTCTTCATGACAACTTGACATCTGTGACAGCATGCGGTGGCCCAATTGGTAGAGGCTGGAGCGTGATACTCGTGGTTCCTGTTCGAATCCAGGTAGCAGAATTTTCCGTCCATTTTTTCAAATAATATCAGTACTTGATAAAAGAAAGGATTTCACTATCGGAATCTAATCAGAAAGAAACCCGTCTCTAAGAAAGCTTTACTGATATCGAGAAAAACTAAACAGCAGTACCTGAAAAGGTTCACGGGGGGTGCTCAGGTCTTCAACGAGCCTCCAATCTCCATCTGACACGAGTGGGCGGCACGAAAGCCGAGCTGATCTTTCCGGACTAGACCGTTAGTGAGAAAATGATCATTGAATCTGGTGAGAATCGTTTTCTCCAAAATTTTAGACATCGACGAGAGAGGGTTGATAAGTCGATAGCTCGCGGGAATTGCTGGATTTTGCCCCTGCTTGGGGATACTTAACACAACAGATTGTTCCTGGGAGCCGGAATTAGGAAAACTTCCAGCAGTCCCCTATGATATTCGTGATATCCTCAATAGTTTTTTTCGAGAGATTGTTTAGGGCTTTATTATTCATCTTGTCTTTTCCTGTAGCCTTCCTCTTTTTAAAATTCTTTATGATGGTGGCGATCTCTCCAGTCTGAATGTTGATCTTCATTGTGGAACTTCATCAAATCTGATAATACCATCTTCCACACGCTGGAATATGAATTGTCTCTCGGGATTATTATTAATAGCGGTAACAAACTGCATTTCTAGCGAATCTGCAATGACTTACGTTTTCTCCCGATCAGTTTGCACGTAATTACCTTGAAGGGTGCTAAGTGCAGGAAGCGTATCATTCTTCTTCCGTAAAGCTTTTACCATTCTCAAAATGGAATTTTCACGAAGCCCTTTTACTTCTAACGTCGCGAAGCTCTTTTACTTGGATTTTGGCTAAGGTATACTACAGCTCTGCCAAAGCCTACACGTCCTGTTTCTTTCTGCAATCAGGCGTTGGATCCTGGAGAAGGTTTATTTTCCAATGGATAGGCACTAGTTTCAGTAGCACTATTTATACGTCTGGTGATATCTTCAACACACGGATTGATGTCATCCGTACAGTTTGTCCCGTAGAGACGGCAGTCGTGGTCCTTGCGGATTTCTTTGAAGAGCTTCCAGTCTTGCTGATGCTTGACTTCTTCTCTGATACTGATGTCGACATTGAGAAAGTTCAGCGTCACAGAGTTGTAGTCAGAAGAAAGGTCCTTAATCGTAAAGATGTTTTATGGCTTCAAGAAACCCTTTTTTATGGAAATGTCCAGCACGTCAATACTTACTTACTTTTCAAACCCGCTTATCCGTTAGGGTCGCGGGGGCAGCAGCC
>JAHWFO010023473.1:1909467-1939511 GCA_023313115.1 Rhysida immarginata
GCTTTCGTACAGAGACATGATAGCAACCAGTAATTGCCCATCCACTCCATACTCTTGCAACACTTGCCAAAGCTTCTCCCGAGGAACTCTGTCATATGCTTTTTCGAGGTCCACAAAGCAAGCGTAGACCTCTTTTGCATACTCCCAGGATTTCTCAAAGATTTGCCTTAGAGCAAAGATGTGATCCGTCGTGCTTCGGCCAGGTCGGAAACCACACTGCTCCCCTGACAGTTTGGAGTCGACTATTTCCCGACTTCTCTTCTCCAGACACTTAGCGTACACTTTCCCAGGAATGCTGAGCAAAGAGATGCCTCGATAGTTGTTGCAATCTCTCTGGTCTCCCTTTTTGAAGATAGGGATCACAGTTCCTGTCTGCCATTGCTTAGGGGCCTGTCCAGATATCCAAGCAACCTGACACACTCGAGTCAGCCACAGGATACCATCCTGATTTAAGGCCTTTAACATCTCGGACCGGATTTCATCATCACCTGCAGCTTTGCCAGTCTTCAGGGACTTAATTGCCCATCTGACTTCTGTTTCAGTGATACTACCGTGCCTATTCTCCGCTCCAAGGTGCATCTCGTATGTCTCAGTTGTTGTCGTCACCGGATTAAGAAGAGATGCAAAGTATTCCTTCCACCTATGCAATACGCTCTCCTCCGTTTTCAGAAGCCTCCCATCTGAACTCTTAATAGTTTGTGATGAAAGAGACTTCTTTCCACGGAGGCGGCGCACGGTCTGCCAGAACACCTTGTTTGCCGAACCATAGTCTGCCTCCAATTTCTCCCCGAACTTCTCCCAGGTCTTGGCTTTAGCTGTTGATACTGTCTTTGCTGCTGCTTTTCGCGCCTCAGTGTACCGCTGCTTTTCGCGCCTCAGCACGTCAATAATAGGGAAATTATCACAGTAGTAGGTGTCCTCTACTGTTCCAGCAGCGAGGATGTCATCCTTACCTTGTATATACCTGTAGAGAATCAGGCCGTTGTACTCGTCCGAATAATGGAATATGGAAAAGTACTCAATGAGAAATCTTCTGTTTTCTGTCGTATCAGTAAATAATTTCCAAATATAAATCGGGTGAATAGTAGGAGGAAAATATTTAATCTCCGAATGTTTAGAATTCAGAATATTACAAACAGTTTTTTTAATATCCAAATCAACTCTGGTCAAAATAATGGAATACAACATATGCTGCTTCAAGAAATGGAATATTCCGTTCTTTCCCTTATATATAATGGGCTGATTCGTTTCTGTGATTGAATCTACATATTTTTCAAAAGGCAAATATTTTAAAGTGAACTGACAATAAAGTGTCGCCAAACGTGATATTTCGATTGAAAAACGTAAAGTGATAGTATCACTTAGTGAATCTGGCCATTGCAAAAAGATATTGCGAAAATTGTGAAATATTCACAAGGTGCTGTTTCTGAAAGTCAAAAGTGGAGAAGGACTATGTGGCAATCGTGACAAATGTGGCTGAAGACGTTGCACAAGTGAGCGTCAGAATCGAACATTGAAGGATATTGTGAAAAGTGACCGCTTCCAACCATCCAAAGTTATTAATAAAATATGGCAAAGAACCAGTGTAACTGATACCTCAGTGAGCACGACCCAGCGCAGACAGAAAGAGTTTGGAATGAAAAGTTGTTCCAAACAAGGCTCAAAGAAAGAAGATACTCGACTGGTGCAAACTGGACGCCTTCGGACTTTGAAAACATTATCTTCAGTGGTGAGTCGCGCTTTTGTCTGTCTTTTGGTGACCAGGGGACAAGACTGTGGCATACAAAAATGAAAGTTGTCATCCAGACACGATGAGGAAGACAGTGAAGTTTCAAACCGGCATCATGATATGGGGGTGTATGAGCGTAAAGGGTGTCGGACTCCTTGCAATTGTAAAGGGAACAGTAAATTCCGAAGTGTACCAAGAATTACTTGATGCTTTCTTAATTCCATCAACAGAATTACTGTTTGGGGACAATCACTTTCTCCTCCAACAGGACAACGTACCAGCACATGCATCTCGTTCAACCAAGAATTGGTTGTTACAGCACAACATAACTTGCTTCCCCACTCCACCCAATTCACCAGATCTAAACCCGGTTGAAGGTGTGTGGAATATAATGAAACGAGAGCTAGTAAAGAACAAACCATTGACTATTGATGAACTAAAAAGATAAGTACGTGATGTCTGGGCAAACATCGAACCTGAGGATTGTCGACATCTTATTCAGTCACTACCTACACGTATCCATGCTCTTATCAAAGACGGCCCAACAAAGTATTAACCCATAATATGATCAAATGATCCACCTAATTTCTGTTAATTTATTAATGTCATTATATATTCCATTTTTTGATTTAGCATATGTTGTATTCCATTATTTTGACCAGGACCAGAGTTGATTTGGATATTAAAAAAAGAGTTTGTAATTTTCTGAGTTCTAAACTTTCGGAGATTAAATTTTTTCCTCCTACTATTCACCCGATTTATATTTGGAAATTATTTACTGATACATTTTTCTCCACGACAGAAAACAGAAGATTTCTCATTGAGTACTTTTCCATATTCCATTTTTTTGATTCGGACGAGTAGTTTTGGAGTTCCAGCTTGGTGTTTGGCATTAAGGTCACCAGCCAGGACAACTGGGATATCACCAGCAAAGAGTTAATCAAGCTCGCTAACATCGAGAGAATTAATTCGAATTTAGAGCGCCACGAACTTCACTTCACCAAGGGAGATGTTACTGATGACGATGGAGGCCGATTCCATACCTATGCTGTGTTAATACAAGTTTCCATTGTGTGCGCTGTCCGTGACTCACACTGCGTAGCGTATAGCGCAATTGCGGAAATATTAATCCGTCCTGATAAATCGTGCGTTTTCTGTTTTATCTGATGGAAGTAGATATTCTGCTTTCTGCTTGTGCACAGGTAACATGGGGACCCTTTTGAGATAAACACTACTTGACGAAAAAAGATAAATTTATTATTTAGCGATAGAAATTTAATTATTTAGTAATTATTAACTATTAATTATTATACTAATTACTAATAAATCATTATTTTTAAAAATGTATAGAAAAGCTACAGTAACTTTATTTATTAATTTACTTTTGTAGAAAATGTATGCACATTAATAAAATGCTTCAAAGTTTCTGAATTCACGCTCTGTTGTTTATTCAGGATAATTGTGAGATGGAATGGAAATTTGCAAGGACGAAAGTGTGTCTCAATTATTTCATGGAACATAATGTCGTACCTCCTCCTTTCAATCTTATTTGGGCCATCCGGAAACTGATAGAAAAAATTTGTCTCTCTCAGAAGGTCAGTGTTAGAAAATATTTATATTGTCTCATAGAAATAACATCCCATTTTAATCGGAAGCAAATTCAGTTCCCTTTCACCTTCTCTTCTTTTTTGCCATACGTTTTAATATAGTATTCCTTTTTATTAACTTTTTGATTCTGTTCAATTATTTCGTTGTGTTCCTCAGTGAAGATGACAGAGAGCTTAATAGCTTGAGAATGAATTTTTTTTGAGGCAATTAGAGTTCACCTGTTTGATTTTTATAGCGGGGCGAACACGTAGCGATTTAGTCAAGCAGTTGACTAAGTTGCGTTTGACTAAGTCAACGACAATCTCAGTCACTCGCGAAATCGTGAGCACAAACACGTCACGAAAGTTAAATTGCCCTGTAATATTTGTAAAAAATATTTAAAATTTTTCTTTACTCACCTCTATAAAAGTGGATGAGAATTCTATCTTTAATTAAATCCCATGTAACTGAGACCAGGTTTCGTCGCCATGATCTCAGTGATGACGTATTCTTTAACGCGTCCTGATTGGCTGCTTTCACTTGACTGAGTTGTCGTTGCTCTAGTCAAACGAAATTTTGCATTGAATAGGGTCAACGGCGAATTCTTCGTTTCACCCAACTTAGTCAAGCGAAAACAGTCATGCTGGGTGCTTCTATCGCTTTGTGAAGCACGCATGCGCCGAGTGAAGTCACGAGGGCAATTCTGTGGCTCATCTGAGGCAATTGAAAAGCTCTGCATGCCAGAGCTTTTTGATCGCGCTACTCTATCGCACCCAATCAGAAAACAATTTCGAATCTCGTGGCACATGCAATCATGGCAGCACCTATTTCGAGATGGGAAGCGAAATGATCGCGTAGATAGCGCATGCGCATTCAGTAACGCGGCCGTCGCACCATGTGGGCACCGAGAAGCGAATTGATCGCCTAGCTTTTGTTGCGCATGCGCATATGACTCAAAACGATAGAATCGCGCTATCGTCGCGCTAAGTGGGCACCCAGCATCACCGTTGACTAGATCAAGGGTTTTCGTTGACTAAATCGCTAAGTGTTCGCCCCGCTTTAGGTTTAATTATGTGCTAACAAAATTACGTTTAATTATTTCCAGTAGCATCAGTTGTTTAGTTGGTGTATCATTTGTCTCTTTTTACTTGTATACGAGATATCAAACATCTTCCCGGAGAAGCTCCGTAGCGCGCTAAAAGATATATAGCGTAAATAATTCCTATACGCGTGACAGTATCGGGTTTTGCGCGCAGCAATAGTGAGCTATATATAACTTCCATAAAGGCTCTTTCACACAAAGCGCAAGCGTTAACGTTTGCGCACGCTTTCGCCATAGCTCCGCCCCTTTTGCGCCGTGTGCCTGTTCACACCTAGCGTTAATGCGCCGCAAAATTAACACCGAGACGTGAAGCGTACACGCTTTGAGACTTCAACAGTGTTCAACATTTTACGGCAACGCCAGCGTTGGACATATGCAGTTGGACTTTCACTTTAATATGCAAATGGCGGAAGAAAGCAGAGCACGAAGTTTTTATACAGCGTATGAAAAGAATAGATCGAATAATGGATATAGAGACATTATAGTTGAAAATTAAAAGATTTATTTATTTTCCCCCATTTCTTTTCAAAAAGATACCGATACAAAACGGGAAGATTCAGCGGAATGTCGAACGCTTGAAGAAAACAGATCAATGCTTTCGTTTGACGTTCGTCTGACGCTTGGTGACGTCATGTTTTGCGGCGTCAGCGCTTGCGCTTGGTTTGAAAGAGCCTTAAGGCAGTGTGCAAAATGACATTGCCCTGTTTATATCCATAGTTGTTAAATGTTGTTTTGTGATCACGTGCGTGTGCTAGTCTGTGATGACGTGATGGACATCAAGTTGGAACAAAGAATCAACGTGAAATTTTGCATTAAACATGGGAAATCGGCCACGGAGACAAAGAAAAATTTCTATAAAACAGCAGTCGTCGCAATGAAAGAGCCCATCATCTCCCATCAATTCAGGCATGCTCACCGTCTTTTTCGACATCCGTGGCATTGTTCATCGAGACTTCATCCACAAGAGCCAGACCGTCAACAGAGAATTGTACTGTCATTCTGATGCATTTGAAGGAGAACATTCGGTGAAAGCGACTTGTTCTGTGGCGTGCGAAGAAGTGAATTCTCGAGGACGACAATGGACTCTATAATCAAGCACTGCTCGTTTACGAGTTCCCCATGAAGCACAACAGGTTTTCGCCTCCTCACCTAGCCTACTCGCCAGATTTACTCCTACGGACTTCTTCCTTTTCCCGAAGATGAAGAACCACAGCAAAGGTCGTCATTTTAAAACCCGAATGGCAGAAAGTTCTCGATTCGCTAAAAACAGATAACTCTGAGGCCGCATTCCAGGAACGAAGCTGCGCAAACTGACTACCTACTTAAGTTAGTACACAACCTCTTTCGAAATAAAGTACTTTTTTATACACAATCCAGGAACTTTTAAATTCCACATCGTAATGAGATTCAGTAAGGGCTGGTCATTTTAGGGTTTACAGGAGCATTGTATGCGTCTTCATTTCCGCCTAATGCGTGGTTTAAAAACAAACAATAATCTATGTAAATAATCATACATGAACACTCTCAATGACAATATTAGAGGTTGGTAGTTGGTTTTAGTTTTACGGGGACGTCAATTGCTTGGTCATTTGCACCCAATACAAAATTTATTCAACGAAATATTAAAATGTGTCACAAAAAGTAAATATAATAAAAACATTAAGAATTAACTTATGAATTCCCCATAATATGAAACGTAAATAAATTAAATTAAAGTAAAACAAGCCAGGCAACCAAAATGCCCAAGACCGATAGGATTTTAAAGAATTCAAGGATGAAAAGGAAGCATTTATTTACTAAAGAAACCTTTAGTTGTTAGGATTAGATAAGGTTGCTAAGGAAGCCTTTGATTATTAAACAGGGTGAGTCAAAAGTCCCCGAACTCAAAGTTTAAAAAATGTTTTGCTTCAGCAAAACTACAAAAAATATCCGAGTATTGCTTCTTGTAGTTGTTCTATGTGATCTTGGGAACGCGTTCCACAACGTGAGACTACCACTTGGTGCGATGCTTGGGCGAAGTGATGTTATTTCAGCTATGGTTCTCACGCAAGAAGAAAGAGTTGCTTTGTTAGAAGCTTATTTTGCAGAAAAATCGTACAAACGTAGCATTCCGCACTTTTAAAGGAAATTTCCTGATGCTCCTATACGAAGGAAAACAACTGTGTATGATCTTGTAAACCGGTTTCGCTAGGCAAGCTTTATGTATGATAAGTCTAAAAGTGGCTGATGGGGCGTGGAGTTCAACTTCATGCAGTAAAACTCTTGCGCTTAAAATCTTAAACCATTTGCAGTAAACAATGTACTTTTTCGAATCCAAAAAACGAAGCTCTTGCACTACCCGGATTTTGTACGGCCGTAGCTTTCTGTGAAGAGCGCTGCAGGGAAATTTGAATTTTCTCCTGAAACATAGTCATTACTAGGCAAAGTTCCTAAAGGTCCACTTTGCCGCAATAATAATGGGCTATGGATAACACTATGTCTGAACTCGTAAGTTGTTTGAAGCATTACATGCGATATTTTAAATTGAAAGTTTCCAATAACATCATAAAGGTGTCGATAAAACACATACCATAGAACCAATTTCGACTGTCATTAATTTCTCGTTACATTCAATCACGGCACTCATTACAAGTTGTTTGATATATTACGAGAGGATATCAGAAAGTAACGCTATTTATTATTTAATGGAGGAAATGCAGTCGCTATGCGCATATCTAAACGGCAACTTGGCGCATGTGCTTGCGCATGCGCATGGTTCTTCAGAGACTTGGGGAGAATCGATACACGCGACCAGTCGAACGGAGTCAGTGTGAGAGGAAGTGCTACAGCGCAATGGAGCAACGTGTAAACATCAAGTTCTGCTACAAATTGGGGAAGACTACAACGGAGACACATGGAATGTTGGTGCAGGTGATTTCATTTCCATGTGTGACCAGGATACATTGCTTCTGAAAACCATCGTAACGGGAGATGAGACCTGGTGCTACCAGTTCGGTCCGGAATCAAAACAGCAATCGATGTCATGGTGTTCACAGACTTCCCCGCAACCAAAAAAAAGCCGTCTGCTTGAAGGCGGCCATGAAAGGTGAACGTTTGCGGACGTGAATGCCATCAATATCGTGTGACAGCCGTTCTGCGATCGATTCCACAGGAGGCCTTTGTTGATAGTTTCCAGAAGCTGTACGAACGTTGTCAAAAGTGTGTTGTAGCGGGTGGCGATTATTTTGAAGGGCAATAAAGATAATTTGTTTGTATCTTTTGTTTTGTTTGTTTTCTGATAGCATTCACCGAAGGTTTTAGACACACCATGTAAAAGAAAATGCGCTTCTGAATGGCATTATCATTGGAGATGAGTCCTCGGTGTCATGGATAACTTTTATATCCAGAGACACAGTGGAAGACTTAAAATAAGGGGATGGACGGTAGATTATAAAGTTAAATAAAAATAGTTTTATTCAATGAGTTAAATACTGTAGTTACACTAAGTAAACAACAGACTTCGTATCTCTGTAGACGAAGCAGTTCATCAATCTTGAAAAGGCGGATAGTGAATCTTTTAGCCTCGTTGTTTATACTCGCCCTGTGTAATATGCAACGGAAAAAGAACGCTATCACAAAATGAATGTAAAGTTATTAACGTCAGTTTCACACTTGAGTGAAGCTCTGTTATGAAAAGCGCTTGAAAACACTTCGTCGAATTCTTCTCGACGAATACGTTTGTCTGAAGCAGCAATTTTTATTATTCCTGTGAATACACTAGGAATTAGAAGCAAATTCAATATCAATCAGAATAAATATCAATTAAGGTCGAACAGCTGCCGTAGTTAGAAAGGACGGAAATTACGCACTATTGAACACATGAGCATAGAAGAATAGGGCTAATCACGTATGACAGTGAATCCCATACCCTCTTCAATGTATGCGACGAGACCGTAAGGCCACACTCCTGTGAGATGCCTTTTACAGTTCCACCGGCACCATAAAATATCCGAGAACACTTCCAGTGGTACAATATTAATACGGCTCACTTGTAATTTCACGCCAACCAATGTCCGAAACGTTGGTGTCGCCGATAATTTAGTCTCCAACGTCACAAACGAATAGAACGCCGTCATTTCCAAAACGTGGCCGCCTCCGCTTTGCTCTGAATGCCGGATCCCCGTAGACGTCTCTTCGCGTGCCACGTCATCTACGCTCCGCTGTCTCAGCTCTCGAGCATCCACCACAGCGTTTACCTTCGCCGTCGCCAGCTCGTCCCTCACGCCGTATTTCTTTGGAAAGGCCTTGCATTCCCCATTACGTCCGGCTTAACTGAATCTCTGATTTTCCGTCACTCGATGGAAACCTTCTTTTCGCTAGAAAGAAGTGTTTTCGATCCCATGTTTATATGACATTTTCTTCCCTGGAACATCCTGAAAGCGTATACAGACCATTCAGGAACACCCTGCATAGAGACTTCATGGTCTTTTTTTTTACAGTATCTGCATAAGCGCGTGTCATACGATTCCCGGGGTACAAACGCTCGATATCCACATACGAACAATTATCTCTACCACTTATCGTGTGTTCCAAAAATGAGCGACGATTTGAAAAATCAATTAACGAAAAACGGAAGGCGACAGAAAAGTACGGTTTGCTGCGTTCTGCTTAGGAAATCAGGGAATTTATTCGCACCAAGTTTCAAAATTAGTTACAATATTCGTCAACAGATGGCGCTATTGACGGTAAAAACTATAAAACAATTTTTTCAAAATAACCACCATTTGCAGCAACAATCTGGCGCAGTCTGAGGACAATATTCGCAGACGCCCGTGCAAACGTTTCAGTATAGAATGGCGATCTGACGGGACAGAATACGTAGAGAACAGCGGCGCTATCTGTATCTGTTGACGAACTTTGTAACTAATTTTGAAACTTGGTGCGATTAACTTCCCTGGTTTTCTAAGCATAACGCAGTAAACGGTACATTTTTATTGCCTTCCGTTTTTCGTTAATTGATTTTTCAAATCTCGTTCATTCTTGGGACACCCGGTATTTTTTGGACCTCTTTCAAGGTCTTTCATATATGACAGGAAGTTAGATGATGATGGGCGTATCAATTTTCGGACTCTGTTACTTAAAAATTGAACATTTAAATGACACACCCATCATTTCTTACACTGAACAGGATATTACATAGCAATAAGAAAAGTCAAGAAGGAGGGAAGAATACATTGTGTCCCAAATTAAAACGTTATAGCTCAGCAACGAAATGAGATAGAAATATAAGGTTTGTTGTGTATGATCTGGACGGCGCTGGAAAAGCATAGCAACACGTTCACTGTTGTTCATTTATTTATAAATCAAAATGGCGGTGAGATTTTCATTCGATGAACGTAAGTGGATACTGAAGTGTCATTGGAAAGTGGAAAATGATGTTGAGGTTCAACGATGTTGGAGGGTTGAATTTGTTACACCAGCGCCAACAAGGGTAACAATAACAAAACTCCGAGACAAATTTAAAGCCGAAGGAACGGTGAAAGATGTGTTGAAAGATCGGTACGGAAGAAAGAGAAGTTCCACTAATAACGACAGTGTTGATGCCGTCATGGAGGTCTTTGCATGATCCCCAAAGAAGTCAGTGAGGTAATGCTCTCGTGAAATTGGTATCGCCAAATCCAGTGCTCATCGAATCTTGAAATTCCATTAGCTACAATCCAGTCGGTATGTGGCTCTGTTCGACGTCGGTGTTAGCAGTGTACTGTGGCAGAAGGTGGACATTTTGAACATGTACGGGCTTAAGGAAGTTTAAGGAATAGAATAGAACAAATATTATATTTCTATGTCATTTCGTTGCTGAGTTATAACGTTTCAAAGAGTGTATACATCAATTTGGGACACCCTGTAGAACTCTATTCTCTGAAAATCTTAACATAGGAATTGATGGATGTAGAAGAAAAAGAACGACAAGACGCAAAAACCCTAGAATAAATTAAACTTGGAATCAGAGTGGTAAGACGGTGAAAAAGTTGACGTTTCGGATAGAGACTATGCTATGTAGATATTAAATAATAATAATAAAAAGAACGCTGGCAGACATCTTATATACAGACATAATAGAGGGGTAGAGAGAAGTATTTACGAGGGAGAACAGAAGAGAACCAATGGGAAAGCGGGAAATCCAAGAGAGGAGATGCTGGGATACGACAAGAGCGAGGGATTATGGGGAAGAAGTGCATTAATGATGACATAATGAATAACAAGAGAAACAAATAAAAAAAGAAATGAAAAAAGTGATAAAATAATAAAAGAAAATAAAGATAATTAAAAATAAAAATGTTAGAACTGAACAACAATTAAGCAGAAATAATACAGAGGGTTGTAAGGTATCTATGACGACACTAGCATATTTAAATGAGCTATCACGTGGAGTATTGTTGGGCAGGTATTAAAATAGTTAGTATTCAAACAGCGAGCTAAAAACATTGAAAAATTGACAGGTATCGGGAGAGCTACATAACAGCCCTTTCCGACGTCACATTCAGCTATTCAGAAATAATAAAAGCATGGAAGAAGTGAGGCTTCGTAGTTTCCAAGAAGGAAATATCAAGTGTACTCAATAACATTGGCAAAACCAAAAGTGGTGTCATTCCTGAAGGTAAAAAGCAGGCTAATCCCAAAAAATCGGGAAAGTTTGGGGTCTTTTAGCCGATTGTAACACACCAACGGGTCATTGCACAGAATGTAGTTACATTTGTGTACACGGTAAACAGACTTATCAACCATGACTTACAACTGGAGAAGCGACACAAGAGCCACGTTCATAAGTTGTTGCCATGCCATATTCAAGACCGACGGACCAACTGCCGTAAACTGCATAAAAAGTCGAATTACGTGATCACTCAGGAAGAGGCGTATGTTTATTTCAGCGACTGCAACAAGAGCCGAGCCAGTTTTACCACCCAAGGACTTCAGAATATGGTATCGTGAATGCAAGACAACACTTTCAAAAGGTTTCATGATCGTGACGGGATACAACTGCAACGGCAAGTTAACTTCCAGAGTTACACAGAGTTGAGTCAAAGGCCAAGTTCAACACCAGGTATTATCAGACTAACATTCTAACTTCCATATTTACAAGTGAGAAGTAAACAAGGTATGGCTGCACCAAGAGAAGGGTCGAGTCACAACGCCGCGTCAACTCCGCTATTCATAGAATGCAAAGAGAATATTAAAATGAATACTCGAGGATTCAGGTGAATTACAAATTTTTGTTTCGAAGCGTCGTAATTTCTCAAATTTTTGTGCGAAAAGAAATTTTAAATTATTATTCACTTTTCAAATTCCGTTTCCAGAGTATCATAATGTCCTAGCTCGGCTATATCAACTTTTCGGGCTTTTTTGTGGACCCCTTCAAACCAATTGTACGCGCTCTAGCATGACCATTAAGGCATGGGTCACACTGGCGTAAAACGCCGCGTAAATACGCCGACGTAACGACGCCAGTGATGTCACTTCCGGTAATTAGCATGGTGCTGCGCTTGGCGACGTCGTTACGTCGGCGTATTTACGTGGCGTTTTACGCCAGTGTGACCCAGGCCTAAGAATGTTAAGACAGTGAGTGTGGTGTAAACATAAATTCGTAATGAGAAATTCACAATGAATAAAATCTTATAAACATTCCAAGAAGGAGCTTTACGAGACCAACGAGAAAGACAAGGCCCTGACTCGGGAAAGTCACTTGATCATAGCAGTCTGACCATCAATCCTACTTAATTTTTTTACAAACGAAAAAATACCGATTGTTAAAATCCGATACTACTCTGTCCAAGTTCAGTTTTATCACAGAAATTCAAATAATAATAATCCAAATTAAAGATGAAAACCCTCACTAAATGTTAATGAATTATTATTTAATAATAAACCATTGTAACGATAAGTACTTTAGTAAGATAATAAGAAAGTTACAAAGAGGATCAATAGTAACAAACTAGCTCAGATGCCCGTCTTCGCCGAGCTTTTCAAGCCAAAACGAAAGCGGGAATCAGTATCTAATTACTCTATGTATATACCAATGTTGTTTAAGGACTTGTTAATTGTCATTGCATTAGTCTCGACAATCAGTCACATGCAAGGGTATTCTTGGTATAAAAACGAATTGTCCTGCGTTATCTCCGCTGACTATTGTAGCTGGTAATGAACCTGATTATTCGGAATTGGCTCTTGTGTTGCTTAATACCCCAAACGTTCAACCTAATGACCGTCGACCCTACAATTTACCGACAACTTCGGACGTTGCTGTGGTTTTTTACCTGGCAGTGGAGTCAGTGCACATCGTGATATTATTTTGCGCCAGCGCACAGATGGTAGAATTGGTCGGATTTTAGAAAATCACCCATCTTATGATACTCTGCACTTCGTGTTTATGTTTCCGTACAGAACGCAAGGGTGACATATTACCGTGCAGTCGAAAAACAATGCTCATACCAAACGTCTTACGATACGCCCGTTTCATGCTGAATATCTTCAAATTCGTCACGTACACGTTTAAGCTCGGCGAAGACGGGCATATAAAAGGTGTTCCAAAATGAGCTGACATTTTAGTTTAAAAAAAAACACTTTTCATTGGAAAATTTATAATAATTTGCTTTAGTAGAAAGTAAAAACGTGGAGATTAGGAATGATACAAAACATCTGGCCATCTGACAAATGACCGCCCCGGTCTTGGTACTACAAATTCATTCTTTTGAGGAAATGTTCATTAACATGTTGATATAATTGCTGGGAAACTTCAGCAATGTTGTGTAGAAATTCATCTTTGAGGTTCTCAATAGTTTGTGGTTATTGATGTACACTTTATCCTTAAGATAACCCCAGAGAAAGAAGTCTAACGATGTCAAGTCACATGATTTTGGCGGCCAATTCACATCACTTTGCTGCGAGATAACGCGACGATTAAATTTTTTGAAGTGAATTTTTACAATTTCTACGTGTTGTTCGATTGTGTGGTTTGCATAATTTAACCTCAATGTTTAATAATACAAAAATCTACTTGATTGTACCAGAAAAAAATGGCGGCAAAATCAAAATGTCAGTTCATTTTGGGACATCCTTATAAGAAATATCGCACCTTCCATTGTATAGCTTTTGACACAAACACGACTGGCCTATTGTTGCACAAATTTTGCTTGCACTGCTGAACATGAGCTATATATTGGTGATCCGCGCATATTGTTGGTCCGATGAAAACTCCTAACAATAAGCGTTACGGATTTTTCGCATAGTGTAGTAGGATTTTAATAATAATTAGAAACTGGAGATTGTCTTCCAAACAGAGGTAATAATTTTTCGATTGAAAAATGAAAAGAAAAATTCTGCGACCCGGATTCTTGATGGTTTGGATAGGAGAAATTCTCGATCTGAGAGCCAGGACCCGCCTCCCATTGGGCTTTTAAGCATGACAACTTGGTTGTCCTTAAGACACCTTGTGACAGCTTGGCTGTCCATGGTGTCTGCGATAACCCAATTGGTAGAGGCGTCGGCCATGATAGTCGAGGTTCCTGGTTCGAATCCGTGTTGCAGAATTTTTCCTTCCATTTTTCAATCGAAAAATTAGTAGTAGGATTTGTTACTAGAAGATGCCAGTCACATGATCATTAAAATAATGCAAGATCTAAGAAATATGACACACGTAGCACTGGAATCTTCCCACTGTAAATTCGTAGTATAAAATTTAGGCAAAATTGCTCTATAGTATATAAACTATTATTTCGCGAAAGATTATTTCGCTATTTATAAACTGTATCATTTTAGATCTGTATGTACAAAATATGATCAAAAGTTTCCGGACAGCTGTACTTTCGCTTAACGACTACGATTTCTCGAAATCTAATACGGTTCTGGACTTCCCTTTGCTTTTATTACTGCCTCTATTCTCTGAAGAAGAGTTTCCACCAGATTTTGATAGATAGCTTCATGAATTTTTTTCCATTCTTTCCGGAGAGCGTTCATGAGTTGAGTCACAGATATTGGGCAATGTTGCCCAGCCCATAGCCATTACTCCAATTGATCCCATAGGAGTTCATTCAGATTTATATCCGGACTCTGTGCAGTCAGTCCATTTCTTTAACTCCTGTCTCCTCGAAACCTTCCAGTATAACCTTGGTTTGTGATAAGGAATTGTCCAATTCCAAACTGTTTCCACAATGTTCATAGTACAGAATTGTCTAAAATGTCAGCCTAAGTTACAGACGTCATAATCCTACCATAATTAGAAAAAATTTGGCCAATCTAAACATGAAAAACGAGCCTCACGCGAAGACATTCCTTTCTCCGAACTTCACAGTGGGCAGTAGGCACTCAAGCGTGAAACGTTCTCTGGCCAGATCCAAATTTGACCTTCTGACTGCCAGTGTGTATTAAGATTCGACGCTCCATAATACATGTTTCCGTTGTTCCATTAAAAACGTCGTTTCGCATTAATTCTGCTGATGCAGACTGATGAGTGCCGCCATGGCAACCGATGAGTACCGCCATGAGTCCTAAGTTCCCGGCGAATGATGGTTGCACTAGCAGTAGAAAATTAGCATTTCGGAATTTTGTAGCAATTGCATCATATAATTTTGTAGAACGCTAGCACTCGACGATCTCTGTCTATCATTTTCTCTGACCTAAAACTTTGCTCCTTCAGATTTCCATTAGAAAATAACGTCATTTACAGTTGAACGAGGTATTTATACATGGCGATTCGAAAGTCCCCGAACTCAAGTTTAAGACGTATTCACTGCAAAATTATAAAAGACATCCGAGTACTGCTGCTTGTGACAGTGGTGAGTGACCTTTGGAATGCGCTACGCAAGTTGGTGTGTGAGCTTGCGTGGGCGCAGGCGATCAGTGACGTTATGTCTGTCATGGATTTCATGCAAAAACAGAGTCCAACTTGATGCAGTAAAACTCTTGCACTTAAAATCTTAAAATTTAACAGTAAGCAATGCGTTTTTTTCGAATCCAAAGAACGAAGCACTTGTACTACTCGAATCCAAAGAAACGTAGCTTTAGACGTTTAGTAGCCCTCTGGCAAGCTGAGTACGAGGCCGCTAACTCTTGAGACAGCCGCCGAAGTGACTTCCGCGGAGAGTGCTGCAGGGAAGCTTCTCTAGAAACGTGGTCGACGGGCACTTTTAGGCTTATCATACATACAGCCTGTGTCGTAAAACCGGTATACAAGATCATTCAAAGGTGTTTTCCCTGGTACAGTAGAATAAACAATAGTTATTAATTAAAAATAAATATCCGTCTACAGGTACAGAACAGGTTGGTTGGTTTATTATTAGAATTTTGGCGTCCACTACTGTGGTCATTTTGCGCCTTTTTACACAAGTTATATCTGTAGGCAGCCCGGGACAAGAAGAAACACCCATCCCTACGGCGGGATTCGAACTCATGGGTTCGAGAACTAGAAAGCCTACGCCCTAACCCTCTCGGCCACCAGGCCGGCGCACAGTGGTTCAAAATCAATAAAAGCTGGCCAAAAACTAAATTTTAAAGTATTTAATGAGAGCAAAAGCTTTGTATTTCATGATACTAGAATAAAAGGGGTTTCAGAAAATAAAAGGCGAAAGGAAAAAAGACGAGTTCATTTTGAATGAGAAAGGGTCTAAGTTTGTGTTTACACTTAGGTGTCAGCTTTTTTATTTATCGCGTTTTGTTCGACACAAGTTCCAGCGCCTTGCATTGGATCAAATAATTATATTTTGAAACCACTGACTACATAGATGGTAAGTACATTATTTCATTATATATTGTACGTGTGGGTATTTAATAATTTATTAATTCCGTGTTGTGTAAGAGGATTATTAGGGAGTGCATGTCATCCCATAAACATGCTTCCGCTTATCCAAAATTAAGTAGAGCTACAAAAAAACACCTACATAGACCGGTTCAAATGACTGCTTAATTATGTTCTGTTTGTTGTAATAAATGTCATGTGAAAAATTTAGCTGCTCTTATTTGCTCCTTTTTTGACAAATCCACTAATTTGAAAACCCTACTTTACGCGTATCGTGTTTTCATATATGGGATATACATGTATGCGTGCAAGAAATTCTGATAAAAAACGTATACACATGTTTAAATGTTTTTATATTTGGCTAGTGGATTTATGTGTGCTAATTTATCATTTGCAAATAAGTACATAATATATACTTATTTGTATATACTTGATATTTAATAACAAACACAGCAAGACGATTTTTCAAAGACCCTGAAAAGTCTTCTGCTATAACTGGGATTAACAAAGAACTGATCCAAAGATTTGCAGTGTTATTAAAAACACTCTCTTGTGGTTATGAGATAAACTCTGCTTTTGACAGCTACGCAATTAAAACAGCACATTTGTTTATAAGAGAATATCCATGGTATTACATGCCAGCAAGTGTGCACATGGTATTGTTTCACGGATCAAATATAATTAATTCAGCACTTCTTCTAATGGGCCAGTTATCCGAAGAAGCCCAAGAATGCAGGAATAAGGATTTAAAAGCCTTCAGACATATCATACACGTAAGACTTCACGGAAATCGTGTAACGAAGATCTCTTAAACCGACTTTTCGTCACTTCGGATCCTTTTTTAACCAACCTACGACCACTTCTAAGAAAGCCAAAAGGATCTTTGTTACCAGACGTACTGCTTTTGTTGGATGAACCAAATGTTAGACCAGGCGATACTCAAGAACAGTTTAATACAGAGAGTAGCGGTAGTGAAATTTAGAAAAAAACTGAATGTTCTTGATTAAATTTCATTTTAAGTGTTTCGTTGTTTAATTTTAGCAATAAAACATAACTTTCATTTATAAAATGCTTCAGTTAACATTGATGTTGATAAAAAATTGAGGTTTGAATTTTGTCCAGGTTTTTTGGTTTTTGAACCACTATGCGGCGGAACAATACAGGAAGATCAGAAAACTTCCTCTGAAAGCGCTGAATGCAACGTTGAGACAATTTTTTCGCATCAACTTCTAAGAATATGACTCTAATCTGGCGTGAAATACATGACCGACTGACCGTCACTGTTCGCCTGCGCAACCGTCATATCACGTGGTGCTCTCATGTTGCGCAGCGCATTGCTAAGGTCGCACGCAACTACCACAAGCAGCAAAACTCTTTTATGCTTTTCAGTAAATACGCCTTAAACTTGGAGTTCGGTGACTTTCGAATCGCCCTTAGAATGACAGTAATCCTGCGTACGGAATTGCTGAACATGTGACATTCTATGATGGCACAACATTGCAATTCACTGAGCTCTGTTGAGCGATGCATACTGTATCAATATGAATCACAAATAAGTCCAGTAAGGCAACTTTCTATTTATATTAAATTAGACATCAAATTTAGACATGTAATTTGGTCTTGGAGGGGAATTTTGAAACTTTTGATCACTGTTTACAGATATAGTTACATACAGTTTTATTTATGTTCGTATAGTCATTATTTCCGTATTAGTTTAAAATAACAGCAGCTAGCTTAATAAAATATATAAACTGTCAAAACTGTGGACACTAGGTTAGCAATAAAGGAAGAAAAGAAATCACTATTCTACATAATGGTATCTTTTCTTCCTTTCTTGTTAGCAGTTAGCTTGTTTTCATAGTTAGGCTTTTAGAGACATAGCGCAACCTGTTATAAACATCCCTATTTGCAATTATAAAATGTTGAAAATGTGGCAATCTTTTTCTCTATAGATAAAACTGGAAATTTTTATTTTTAAAGCAGGATGATGGCACCTTGGAAAACAGAAGGAGACAAGAAGCAGATAAACTCGTAAGTAACTGTGTCGTCCTTTATTAATTACACCATATAACAAAATTTGCTTTTTTCTTTAAATCTTTTGCTTACACCTGGGTTAAAAATCGTTATGTCTGTATTTATTTAGCCTAAATAATAGCACTAACCAACACGATTCTTACCCCCGGGACGTTCAAGGGTTTTTCTGAAGTGCCGGGTGGGCAAGAAATAACGTGAGGTGTTCAGAGCTCACTAGCGGGAATTCTATTAGGCCAAATGCAGTACATTTTGGTGTATATACTTAGTGGAACATGCAGTTTCGATTTCTGAAAAAAAGTTCCAAAAGTCGCCATAGGGGGCGCTTATTTCAAGAAAACAATGAATACATTTGCATAAGCGCGTTCCGTGTTGAGCAATCATGGCAATAAAAGGCAAGGCTGAGGATTTCCCATCATTCACGAACGAATGACCTAACGATGACGCTTTACTCTGCCTGACCGGGCGTTATTAGTCAAGTTGTTTTATCAGAAGAGCGACAATGCAAGTGCTGCCCTACGTGAATTCCGGCGATTGAAAACGTTACGAAGAGGACCGATGAGCATAACTAACTTACGGAAACTGATTGAACGATTTGAATCTACCGGAACTCTAGGAGTGCAACCAGGCCGGAACGCAAACGAATCAGGCAGCAACACGTCAAAGAAGTTGCAACTGCTGTTGTGGAACAGGAGATGACTACTGTGCAGGGTACCAGCAGTGCACAGCAATAGAACGCCAAACACATATCCCATATTCGACGGTGAGGAAAATATTGCATAAGATATTGACATTTTATCCCTATAAACTCACACCAGTTCAACAATTGCTTCCTGGAGATGAACGTACCCGAACTGATTTTTCGTTGAGATTTTTAGCAGGTATGGAAGTGGATGATGCATGGCCATGGCAAATTTTACGGAGTGATGAGGCACATTTTTATTTGAATGGTGATATCAATACCCACAACTGCCGTATTTGGGCTGCATCAAATCCACAAGTGTGTCTGCCAACTCCTATGCATTCACCGAAACTAACAGTATGGTGCGACTTTACTGCTTCTTTCATCATCGGCCCGTACTTTTTTGAAGAAATCCGTCCCCGTGTACCGGTGACTTGTTCCGTCAATTCTGCCAGGTATGCCGATATGCTTGAGAATTTTGTGATACCACGATCACGATTGCAGGAAAAGGGTTGTCTGGATTCTACCATTTTTATGCAGGATGGTGCGCCACCGCACATCGGACGTCAGGTGCAGCAGATCTTGCGAGAACGTTTTTCAGACAACAGAATAATTAGTCGCGCATTTCCCATGGTATGGCCACCCAGGTCGCCTGATCTCAACCCTTGTGATTTTTGGTTATGGGGATATTTGAAAAGCCTTGTGTATCAAGCACATGTTCCTGACCTCTCAACCTTAAAGGATCAAATAACGTTACATATCAGACTAATTAATGCAGATATGCTGCGAGCTGCCGTAGAAAATGTCGTGTACCGCATGCAGCTATTGGAACAGCACACTGGTGGTCATATTGAAACACATTTGTAATTAAAAATAAAACATTGTTTATTGTTGTTACTAAAGTTGGTTTGTACGATATTTGTTCATTTGACAATTAGGTATTCATTGTTTTCTTGAAATAAGCGCCCCCTACGGCGACTTTTGATACTATTTTTTTTTTTTGCAGAAATCGAAACTGCATGTTCCACTAAGTATATCCACCAAAATTTACTGCATTTGACCTAATAGAATTCCCGCTAGCGAGCTCTGAACACCTCACGTTATTTCTTGTCCACCCGGTATTTTGATCGTCAAAAACGAATTTGATAATTTAAGCTTCCTATCACATCAATTCCTTTTTATTAAGAGATAGGCCTGAAAGTGTTGAACCCAATTTTATCGATGAAGACAAAGAGATAGAGAGTGGGTCTTACAGACATTCCTATTCTACTTTTTAATGGTCTTTAAGAATCCGTAGTCAGAATTTCAAAAATTCAAAGTCTTGGGACCAGCAGTCCTATGGAGGCAGAGTCTGTGAGTGTGTATTGAAAAATATTGGATTTTTGAAATTCTGACTTCGGATTCTTAAAGACCATCAAAAAGTAGAATATGAATGCCTGCAAGATCCACTCTCTATCTCTGTCTTCATCGATAAAATTAGGTTCGAAACTTTAAAAGTTCCACACTTTCAGGCCTCTATCTCCTAAACGGTTGTGTCACGAACATGCGCAATGGAATCGTGTGAGAGCAAGGAGTTAAGTGATCAAGGAGCATACATTTTAGGAATTGTTTATAATCATATTTTAATGGAATAAATAATTCAAAATACAAATAATTATTAAATGGCAACAGAGCGCGCTTTCTAAACTTAAGTAAGCCGGGCTCTTTAACAAACTAATATGATTAAGGGAGAATTCCACTTACATGTGGAAAATCCCCACTACAAAAATTTAATAGATTCCAATAGATAATAATGACGGGGAGCCGCATTAACAAATGGAATGCGTTACGGTTCCTCGTTATATCCTATGTAAAGAAATATTTTTCCGGCCACTTCCGGTTAGTTAGAACAAACATTAAGTATGAAGTTATACAGAAATGAATATAATCCTACTTTGAATCCTCGTAAAGGTACGCCTGGATTTCGCTTCTATCAAACCGTAGCTAACTGCCCAAAACCTCAAGCGTCTACGCAACGCGTTCATCATCCAAACACAGTCCGCACGGGAAGCTGCAGAATAGAAATGGGAAGAGCATTAACTTGGTTAATTGTCAGCGCTTGTATACAACAAAGTATAGCAAAGGTAAAGACCCATAACCACTTTATACTTTAGACTTTTAATTGTTAACGTCGCCCCTCGAGAGCATAACTTCTATTTTAACGCCTAACTCCACTATAAGCAAAATTAAGCCAGCAATTGGCTAAAATTAGGAGACCGCTTTCCAACCCTGAATTAAAGCCAAGAATTGCGATTAAAATTTACACGACGCAGTTAATACCATGCGTCCCAGGGGAAGAGTGGAGAGCGACAACTATATGTTGTTTGTTGGGTCTCAATCATTTGCTATTAAAACCTTTAAGCAAAACGAACTTCTGCGCTATTTCTTTACGCATGAGTAGTTAATAGGAATAATGGCTTACCTCGAAAGTAGGGCAAAGGTGCCTAGACTCTCCCGTCTGAAGGCTGAACTGGTCCAGGGAAAAATGCCAACAATTTTGTCGGCTGGAGAAAAGGACGTCAATTCCTCTTCGGGATAGACGCCGTAGCAATCACAAACTTGAAGCGAAGTAACCAGCACTAGTGACGTCTCGCACGACGTCGACAGGAATCGTCTTTCTTGAATCAGGTTCCAAAAAGTTTCTTGGCCGGCATTTAGCGATGTCCTCGGCTTGGGAGGAACAACGAATCTTCCGTCCTCGGATTCGGTAGGCATTGAGGAGCGGCAGGATTTCTTTAACGCTGTCCTCGGCTGGGGATAGGACAATTTTCCTTGGAAAGGCTTGAAGTCGTGCGCTAGAGTCGTAGTGGCCACTCGGGACGAAATCTTCCTGGCAGCTGGAGAAAAATCTAAAGAAGCATTCTTAGTTACAAAGGAGAAATGCGCCGCATTCGCACAGTTCACGCTAGGTTGCGAGTCTCTCTTTCTAGCACACGCGTTCACTCCATTTACTTTCCTCCGCGCTGTCCATCTTAAAGTTCCCGTAGAAGTTAGGCCTTTCTTCGGCCGTATGCATTGAAAAAGCCCACTATTTCCTAACGACCTTTCCCTTCCGATCTCGGTAGCCGAATTCCTCGTTTTGCAGCTCAACCGTCTTTTTTCTCCTGCGCATTTTCTTGCGCCGATTTCTCTCTTTCCTTCCGCAATCAGGGATCATATATAAACAGAGGTTGACATCAGATGACAACGAACAAACTCCAGCATTATTTCTCAGCTTGTTTTGATGACTGAGAATACTGGAGCCTGAAACCGTCGCAATGCTTTGTGACAGGTTGGATCAATTGAAAAAACACCAAGAATAAATCATTTCTCGAATATTGTGGACAATCTGAATATACCATTAAAAATAGGGGTTCTTTTTGAACACCCTGTATAGTAAGATTAGTGTTATGTAATATAAACATTCCATCATCTTTACATCCAGAAGTGACAGAAAAATAATGTAGGTATTTTCTGAATCAGCGCATCATTTTACATCAAAAACACCCACATTTGTTTCGAAGGCATGGAAAAGTTTTTGTGGGGTTCTGTAATTATAGTAGAGTTCTCACACTGTACGGTGAAATGGAAGAGTTCACTTCATCGCGCTCAATTGGTAGGGCCGTCATAGATATAGTATACTTTACACTCATGCGCGATCTGTGAGCTAGTTTTTTCACTCAAGCCTGCTCGCAACTGCTCGATGCAGTCTATTATTGAAGTACCAGGATTAAGAAAAGTAGAGCATAAGAAAAAATTCCCTACATATGCCTACCATTGAGCGCGATAAAGTGAAGTCTTCCATTTCACCTTACAGTGTGAGAACTCTAACGGTTACTTCTCTGAAACTTTGCTTTTGCGGTCAGGAGATTGATATTACTTGATATTAAGGTTTTAGCGGTTTCATAAGGAAAGAGTTCATCTAAAGCTACTTGATACTCTGAAAAGTTTAATAATAAAAAAAAGTTCTTGAAAACATAATTTCCTCAGGTAAGTATAGAAAATTTTTTGTGGTTTACATTTATATTCCAGGTCATTCTCACGATCAACCCCCAAATGTAGTCACCCTTCATAGTTTCGTCGTATTGTCCCTGATAACGATATCCTGGCGTGAAGCGTTCGCCTTGCTTTACCGAGTAAACATTCTCCTGCCCACAAAAGCAAAGTTTGAACAGTTTAGTTATTATTTTCCATCATTTTTAGTTTGAAATAAAATGATTACAACGCAGGAACAAAATATGTGTTACATGGTGTTATTACTGAAAATATGATTTGTATGAGGGGCGGTCATAAATTTCATACAATTGCATAGAAGGCATGATCGTACGGCGACCAAATTTGATAAACACCAATCCCTCTCCACACAGACTCCCTGTAAAGTCACACACTTCTGCCATCGATATTTCACAAGTAAATGCCGCAAAAGTAGAGGCTCATCTCCAGCTGCAGTAATGGCCTCATCGTCGGTGTGAAGTCGCCTTACACGAAGTGGCTTCTTCGTTTTCTTAAACAGGAAAAACTCACAGGGCATCAACCTGGCCTTATTTAGGAAATCGAATAAGCCACTTCGTGGGAGGCGACTTAACAGCGACGATAAGGTCATTTCTGCTCTAAGTAGTGACGAACAGACGGCAGGCTCTACATTTACGTCATTGATGGGTGAAATATCGATGAGAGTGTGTGTAAGTCAGGGATTCTGTGTGCAAGTTTTCTATGCAATTGTATGAACTTGATGACCGCTCCTCGTATTGAAACTATTGCTGAGAACTTTATAAAGAGGTTCTATATAAAAAGCCCAAACATAAAAAATAAGAGAAACCACATCCGTATTTCGAAATCACGGGTATTCGAAATGTACATCCGTGGCTCCACATTAAAAATCTCATTTGTGGAATTATGGTTTCTCTTCTTATTTTGTTTGCTGCTATCGTTTGTCCATAGTTTTTGGCATTATACCATTTATATATCTTTCCGCCTTTTGAGTATCCTTCAAGATACACGAAGTTGAAAGAATTTCAACATCTACAAGGGTTGGATAAAAAATATTGGGAGCGTTGCTACTATGTCAGTCACATGATCTTGATGAGCTGCTGTGGAGTTGAGAACGAAAGGTCAGTTGAGCTAGTGCAGTGGGTGATAACGGTTATACGATATTCAGTCAAATATTCCCTTAAAGTAACGGAGGTTAGTACAAGCGCCCTAACGACATGTTTATTACGAAGTTTTAAAAACATTCTTGGATCAAAATTGAGGTTGCACGAGGTCGTAGTGCAAATGTTTTTTGTTTTTTTTTTATCACGGACTGCATAAAACATGTGGTGATGCAACAATGTCATATCGTACAGTAAAGCAATGGTATGCATTCAGAATAGGCACTGTCCAGCACGACCCCACACGGACAACCATACTATTCAGCTCCTTGGTTCTCTAGTGGATGTTGGTCGCAATGGACTGCGCGTGAATTAACTGCAGAAATAGGTCTATGCCACAAAACGCGAACGAAACAATGGACGAAAGCTGGGCTCGTTAATACGAACCAAGTTTGAAGCAGTAATGAAATAAATGGAGGCATTCCGGCTCTCCTCATCTATGGAAAGGTGGTTTACCGTGGCGTACGATATCCATGAGGTAATACTGTGCCACGGCAGACAGTAGATAGCCTACTACCATCATTTCTGGCAATGCCACCTTCGTCCAACTTTTGCTCCACTGTTTGTCCATGGTTACGCGAAGCCTTTTATCTCGCTTCTTCACGATTGAATTGAATATTCTCTTATCGAAAAGAATTATTTAAAATTTTCCAACCTCGCCTCGAAGCGCCAATGAAACTCCTCCATGGCTAAACCATAGAAATTATTGTAATACAAGTAATGTAATGCAATAAATCCTCTATTGTAAGTTCACAATGTGTTTAAGGAATGTCATTTTTGTTTCTTGTTTTGCTAGGAGTCCTTACAAAGCTTGTCCTTATCATTTGGAACAAACCTATTGTACGGACGGGGGCTGGTCATATTCTGGTTGTCTCCCTGATCGCTTTTGCTGATCAGTGAATTTAAGAAACCTTTGATGCGGCTAGTCACTGGCTGGGTGACAGCCAATGGCTTGATGGACCTGTTGCTGGGTGAGACAGCTTCTGGGGCCAACATCGAGGGAGACAGTTTGATGTGACCCGTGCAGGGAACCAAAACTGGATACCTTTGAAATCAATCCTAATTCGCTGATTGGCTAATTTTGAATTTCCTGACCGTGACAAAGTTCTTCTTATGCTGGATGGACTATAGGAACTGGGGGTGATTGTCGCTGGTTAGACCCCTACCGGTAGATTTCCATCTCTGTACTCCCCATGCTTCGGAGGGCACGTAAAGCCGTCGGTCCCGGCTGCTACCGTCATCACGTATGAATAAGCGCCCAAATCACCACTGAGTGATGATCTACCCTCTGTACGTGAAGATTATACGGACACGGACATACTGAGCTATCCTATTTGTTGCCACTTTAATACGTAAAATCTAAGAGAAATAATAGCTGTTAGATGCGAATGATTTATTGCCCTAATAGTGAATTAAATTTAATAAAATAGCTACGAGGTAGCACTTTAAAAAGCAATATTAATTCCTCCATTAATTAGCTATAATGGTTATACAGGGTGTATCTGAACGATTTGTACAAATATAGAGGAGAGGTTGTATGGGTGATTCTAAGCAAAACGGTTCATATGAACGTGGGTCCGAATTTGAACGATAACTGAGATATGAACAGAAATTAAAATGCCGCCACCAAGATCAACAAGTTAATAACTCAAATTCTGTAACATCTGGAATGAAGAATTTTTGTTAAACAACAGGGTACATAAAACTGTGTATCGTTAAAATTTGATCGAATTCCAACGAATAGTTTCCGAGTTACGCAGTCAAAATCGTAACACGTGCTGGTTAGTACTCGCATGTGAAAACGAGTTACGATGTTGAATGCGCAACTTTGAAACTACTCGTTGGAATTCGATCAAAGTTTAACGTTACACACAGTTTTATGTACTTTACCAAAATTCATCATTCTAGGTGTTACAGAACTTGTGTTATTAACTTGTTGATCTTGGTGGCGGCATTCTTATTTCTGTTCAAATCTCAGTTAGCGTTCAAATTCGGACCATGTTCATATGAACTTTTTTGCTTAGAATCACCCATACTACCTCCCGTCCAAGTTTGTACAGACCGTTCAGATACACCCAGTATATATGCACCAAACTTTAGCTTTAAAATTGACTCGACTTTTACAAGTATCAATTGCCTTAGCTGACATTTACGGATCTTCTAATTTTTAATTTTTTTCCTCCTATTTATCCTAGGAAGAGACTTACAAAGTGTTGATTCGGCGATTCATGGTGAACAGAGCGAATGAGAAAAAATGGACCAAAAAAGGATGAAACTGCAGCTGCACCTCTTCCTTGCTTGCCATTAATATTCTCCAGTTCCTTTTATTCTCGCGAGGTGATATTTTTTTTCTCCTCGTGAAATAGTACGACAAGAATATGCTAAGTAGTTGATCTGCTATGTCATGAATACGTTTACTAATGTGCAGAAAACCCGTCAATTTTTTTTATAAATGCTTCCATATATTTACTTGAATGCTACAAGACCATTCATATAATCTTTCCGCAAAATGAAAAGCCCTATAGTTTCACTCGCCTCTTACAGATCACAAAATTTGCATAAAGGCATAAAGATACGGGTAGTGTCAAACTTGAGTTGTTTTAATGACGATGTTCTAGGTTAAAGGAAAAAAAAAATTGCCAAAACAGCAGATCTCGCAAGATTGGCGTGGAGCAAACTTTGAAGAACACTGTAAAAGAATTACAAGGCAAATTGCAAGGCAGTTTAATTTTTCTAAGTCAACATTTTCTGACAAGGGGTCACAGACCTGTATCCACAAATATGGTCTAAGCAGGACTGCAAAATAAAGCTTTAATAGTTAGAGGCGAAGCGTGTACCGCGTCAGACCTGATTTAAGTTTCTTTGGAATGGAGCACAATAGGATGGGAACGTATTATTTGGTTAAACGAATCGCCATTCGAGATCCTCTACAGAAATGTTAGGTAACGAATCCTTAGATCGAAACACGAGACTCTTAACCGAGGCGCTTAAAAAAGCAGTGGAAATGCCGGAAAAATTTCAGGTTTGTGGATATTTGGAGAAGATGGACCGGACAGCTGGTTATTTTACATGGTGTCATTAATGCTAGGAAGTACCAAGTTGTACTCCCTTGTTTGAAATGCTTGGATGTCGACGGTAACGCTTTGTTGCAAGAAGTTGGAGCCAACTGCCATAGAGCTCTGTCACATTAAAACCTCGTGACATTCGCTGGTCTCGATAATTCCCGGACCTCAAGCCCATTCAGAATATCTGCAAGATCTTAACACAAGTACGGTTTAAAAAGACCGCCTGGAGAGAAAGTTTGTTAAATTGTTGTGGATAATTAGAACAAGTCTGTCAAAAGTTAGGCGAAAGGTAAGCCTACAAAAATGGTGGGCTCGCTTAAGTGCTCGAAACGCTAGTATTTGATCAAATATGTATGTGTTCTAGTTTATAATTGTCAAAGCATAAAATATTGTTTTTCAAAGATGTTTATGGTGTTTTATGCAACTCTTAATTTGTTTTTTTTTTCAATAATCACTTTCTGTTTATATATCCCATTCTTCTTTTTTCTTTTAAAGGAAACCTTATAAATTTATACCTATGCAAAAGATAAAGGAACTGGGGAAGATATATCTGACAAGAGGGATATAAAACAGTACACTGAAGCCAATGTTATATGGAGAGCTATTCCCTAAAGATTTCCGTTCGAATCAAAATTCTTTCTCATTGTTTACAAGAATTCTATGCACACTTTTACATTTAGCAGGCTGTAATAATAAATTTTCGATTTCAACTTCGATGATTTTCAGTTTCTCAGTCCCGACAGCCCTGTTGTCACTTTTAAGATTGTGGAAGTGTACACGACAGAAGTACTGAGACATCGAATTTTTAAATACATGTTACACTGTATAATATTTCATGTAACTAAAGAGTAGTTTCAGCAAAATAAAATGAAATAATTAGCAATGTTAAACTGTTCCGAATTAATAAACAATAGTAACAAAATATGCAATTCTTTTCGAAGTTCCTGATGGTCTTTTGAAGATCCAAACATACTTTAAACATCGATATAGTAGCCGGTACACTGGGAATTTCGCTTCACACAAAGAGTTCACTCATACGCAAAGGAAAGAAAATACGCTGTTGAGACGGATCCGTCGTGCTATCCAAAGAAAGATAACATAAGAAAATCAGTATTTAAAAATAAATATCGGAGAACACTGATATGAAAATCGAAATGGACTTATTAACTATGAAATGGATTGTACTGCCAATACTAAACTAAGTCATATAATACAATCTAGTCACCGAATTATGACTACCTACCTAATAAGCCGAATAGCCTCCTTTTGCAGCCAAAACAGCAACCAGGCGACGAGACATGGACTCAATGAGTACTTGGAAGGTGGCAACAAGAATCTGTGTGCATGCGAACAGCAGAGCATCACGTAACTCGTGAGTATTCCGGGGTGGAGGGTCTCGCTGCCTGACGTGTCGATCCAAATGTTCCCAGAGGTTCTCACAAGGATTAAGATCTGGGGAGTTTGGAGGCCAGGGTAATTAAGGGAAACTCATGCTCCTCGAACCATGCACGGCAAAATTTGGCCAAGTGGCATGTAGCATTATCCTGTTGAAAGATGCCATCATTCGCAAGATATACAGTTGCCATGTAGGGATGCTCCTGGTCGGCAACGATGGATAAGTATGCACGGCTATTAACGGGCTATTAATTCAAACATACTTTGAACATCGATATAGTAGCCGGTATACTGGGAATTCCGCTTCACACAGAGTTCACTCATACGCATAGACCAAAAACATGCCACGAAAACATGCCCCAGACCATTACACTGCCTCCTCCAGCTTATTGCTCCCTAATAATGGTTTCGTATAGTTTGTTTTCGGATGTCTCTCGGCGGATACGCCAGCGCCCATCGACACGATGCAGTAGAAAATGCGACTTATCGGAAAATGCAACCTTTTTCCACTGGTCTAGGGTCCAATACTTCTTGCGATGTACACTTGTATGGGTGCTGGAACCAGACGTCTACTGCTGAGGTCAAAACGTACCAATGTGCGTTGCACAGTTGTTTTCGCAAACTTTCTTGTGCATTCCTCGTTCATTTGGGCTATCAGTGTATCGACGATAGCGCGTCGATCACTCTTAACTGCCGTCGCAAGCGTCGATCACTCTTTACCTGCCGTCGCAAGCGCCGCTCACCCCGTTCATTAACACCCCCTAGTCCTCTACATTTTGCACGCCTGGAATGCACATCTTATCCATTCTTCCATTAATTGTACACCTTCACTACGGCACTTCGTGAACAGTTCACGAAAGCTGCGGTTTACGAAATGCTGCCGCCTTTTGCACGGTACCCGATGATCATATTTTTTTCAAGGTTTGTTAGGTCGCAAGCTCTACCCATGACGGCGGTTATTGCTGTATGTCACGTATCAGATTGCTGGTGCAGTGGAAATAACTTAAGTAGATACCAGACACAATGAGCATACCCTTTAGATGATAATTATTAACTTTTATTCATAAATTAATTAACTACAAAAATACAATTTAGTAATAAACTAAATGAATATAGTTATAATTCTGTAACGTCCATTTTACAATACAATAGTTTATTAATATGTTTAGATAAAATCGATTTTCATCCTTTCGGACATCATCAGTATTTCCAGTTGAAATACAAAATGAATACAAGAATTATGTAATTAAACATGTATTCATAAGATAAGATAATACTATATTTTATATTAATAAATGTATAAATAAGACAAGTACTAATAATACTACAATGTATAAATAAGATAAATACTAATACAGTAATACTATAACCAAATAATGACAACAATATAACCAAAAAACAATGAATAGAAGTATTGTTCAAAATTTAAAAAGAATCCCATTGTAAGACATTTAAACATTTCAACTGGAAATACTGTGCCCGCGCCACGAGAAGGCGGTTGCGTTTCCAAAATCTCTC
>JAHWFO010023473.1:1959511-2064176 GCA_023313115.1 Rhysida immarginata
TTACCCAAGCCTCATGACCATAGGTGAGAATGGGGACAAAGATAGATATCGGATAAAGAATTTAAAATTGAATAAATATCAAAAACGGTTTGACAGTTGAGGAGGTGATCTGGAGAGGAGATCTTAGCTTTAAAGATCTCAATAGCTTCGAGAGTGGCGGTCTTGAATGGGTCGTTGCATAGATGGAGAATAGTCATAATTTCACTTTGCTCTTTTGGGGCATGTCCCGTGCGGGCAAGGTGGATCGCGTAGTGTGAATTATTATCTTGTTTCTTGTAGGAGTCCATGTGTTCTTTGAAACGTTTATTGAAATTGCGGGTCGACAGGTCTATATAATATTTATCGCAAAATCCACAGTTTAATCTATAAATTCCGGAGCGGGAGAAATTGTCGATGTCTGTTTGGATGGGGGGATTAAGTGAGCGAAAGCGTGGGGTCGATGAGCGGTAGGAAACTTGTCAATTTTGGCTTTGGAATCATCCGTGATGGCGCGGTGTGCTTGTCGATGAGCGGCCAAGGAGAGGAAGGCGGAAAGGCGGTAAAAATGAGGACTAATGAATCGCAAGGACACCCAATTCTTGGATGGGGATGGGTGAGGAGGTTTTGGGTTGAAGAGGGCAAGTTTTCTTCGTTGGAGAATCCGGGAGAAGGTGGAAGTTGTGTAGCCATTCTTTAAGGCGAGGGCGCGTATAGTTCGGAATTCGGTGGCACGGGAAGAAGGACTGAGGGGCAACTTGAGGGCACGGTCGATGAAGAAACGGAGGGAGGTTTGTTTATGGATAGGAGGATGTGAAGAGGAACAATGGATTAAATTAGATGATGTGGTGGGTTTACGGTAGACAGAGAAGGAAAAGCGGTGGTTGGAGGGGTCATTAGTGATGAGGATATCGAGGTATGGAAGAGAGCGGTTAGATTCGGTTTCAAAGGTGAACTGGATGTGGGGTGAGAAAGTGTTAAAAAGGTTAGCAATGTCAACGGGTGAGGTAAAACGGGAATCAAAAATAATTAGGATATCATCAACGTATCGAAAGTATGAAATAATGGTGGAGTTAGAGAGGAGGGGAGAGACAAAGGTGAGTTCAAGGTTCTGGAGGAAGACTTCGGAAAGAAAGCTACTTAATGGGAACCCCATTCCTAAACCGGACGGTTGGGAATAGAAGGTATTATTAAAGGAAAGGTAATTCTGGTTAGAAATGACAGTGAGGATAAGAGTTTAGGTCGACGTAGTCATGAGCGGGAAAGGATGATGAGAGCAGGAGGTTTCCAAGGATAGAGAGGGTTTCTGGGACAGGGATGTTAGTATATAGGTTAGTAATGTCAAGTGACATGAGGGAAAGGTATTCATTAGTGTGGAAGGAGGAGAGAGATTCAGTAAGGGTAATGGAATTCTGGACATTATAGGTGTTTGGCAATAGTTTAAGGTTAAAAAGAAATGAGGAGAGGGACTTAGCAACGCGATGGGCAGGGGCGGGGGTGTAATTAACAACTGGTCTTATAGGCATATTGGGCTTGTGGATTTTGACGAGGGCATTAAGGGTAGGAGGACGAGGGTTGCGTGGAATAAGGTGTCGGAGGTATTTAAATTGGGGGGATTTGTTTACGGCAGAGATGATAGACGAATGATATTTAAAGGTAGGATCGGAGGGTAAGATAATAAAATTGTTGGATGAAAGGAAGTCACAGACCTTGGAAATATATATGGATCGGTAGAGGATAACGGAAGCGTTTCCTTTGTCGGCATTCACGATAAGGGCATCGGCTTCGGCTAATTTCTTCTTTATGGTGGAGGCGGCGGCAGTATCATTGCGTTGTTTGCAGGATATCTTGGCGGACGTCGCATCGTTGTATGCTCTGCGGATGAGGTGTCCCGCAACGGCACGGGCTGGAGGGCGATCTTGTTGGGGTAGGAAAGTTATGGCTTATTCGGTGTCCGTGATGATAGAGTAGAGATCAGGTTGGGTCGGTCGTCTGTGGATGATGTGCTTAAGGCCCTTGTTTAGAAGGGATAGCTCGTCGACTGAGAACTGGATCGGTGTCAAGTTGACAACGTTGTCGTGGAACTTGAAGTCACATTGAATATTGGAGGATTGTGTGGGAAGTAACGGACGTTGAAGGTCTTCTAGCTTCTGGCAAAGCGTCATGAACTTGTGTTCTTTGAACGTCTGAAGCCTGAGTTCATCTTCTTCAATTAGTGGTATAAGAACACCGGGAGGTACAATTGAAGAGATATGTAGATGAGTTTGAAGACGACTTCGTTCAGGCGTTTCTTCTTAGAAAAAAGAATTGAAGTAGCTCGCTTACCCAGGTTCGTATGGCGGCAGATCTCGCGGCTTGGGCGGTGGTTGACTTATTCCGGGTGATCACTCGTGCGTATTTCGGTTCAAGGAATTTAAGAATGTTCAGCTAGTCTGTGTAAAAGAATATTTATATGAAAAGTGATGATGATGATGTTTTATTAGGAGCTTTAGCATAAAAGCTACTTATAAGAATGCGCCGTTGGTCTGTACGTTTATCCGGCCGTCCGTCCGCCGTTTGCACGATAACTCGAAAACGAATTAACCTTTTCAAATTCTGTTTTCAGAAATATGACTATCAAAGTCTTAGCTCGGCCGTATCAACTTTTCAGAATTTTTCGTGGACCCTTTCAAGTCGAATTCACGTGCTAAAACAGTGAGTGTAAAGAATACCAAGACAACGGCATGACATATAACAATCGATTTGTCAAGAAGGAATACATTGTTACTTTCTGTTCATCTTTTAAGCATTACTGACATCGGCGCGCGCACGTGAAATCGCTTTGTCGACGCACGATTGCTCAAGTGCTCATAATGTATAATTAAGTAGCGGAAGAATGGAGCTACTTATTGGTTTTATAATGTCTTAACTGTGTACCCCTTCATAATTTCTACATTTTTTTGAGGTAGAAGGTTGAAATTCGGAATGTAGCTTACTATGGGCATGCCCATCTGTACTATTTAGTTTGGTTTTGATTGGTACACTGGGGTCGGAATTACGGGGGTGGGATTCAGGGAGGGCAACATATCGGTGTGCTATTTAGGTACATAAAGGCGTGAAATTCGGTATCCAGATTCCTCTAGACAAGATCTACAGTACTATTAAGTTTAAGCCCAATTGTTCCAGGGGGCTCGGATTTGCAGGGGTGGCAGTCACTTGGTCCTCAGAACTATAGCAACATATAGTATGTTATATATCATACGTTCGGAAATGATGAAAAAGGAAAGAAGATACGAGTTTTTTTTTTACATTCTATACATATTACGTTCGAGAAAATCAATTTTCTTGATTAAAAAACTTGGGGAGAGGTAAAAAGTGTAGATAACGGGGTAAAAATAGATGACCGCAGGATCTGCCACTTGCCTTCCCCTACTCGGGGGGGGGGGGGATTTCTTTTTAACAAATGTATTTCTGCTTCACTGCTAAAGCTCCTCCTTGGAATGTTTACAAGATTTTATTTACTTCAAAGGAAGCAAATAGAGTAACAAAGATCGTACTGTTTGTTTCTTCTCGTGATCGGATTGAATTCCTATTACGTGTGATCGGTCTTTATATGCTAAATGAATGATTATGAAAAGTGGGACAAATACAAACATCCATGCCCTCGGCGGTATTCGAACCCACGACTCACTGGTTTCGAAATCAGAAAGACCTGTGCCTTAACCCTCTCGGCCACTGAGCCGGCAAATGAAAAGTACTGCATTTTAAATATACTTTGTCGTTGTGATAAAATTATAAGAGCCATCCATTAATCAAGACGTAGTGAGGTACCGTAAATTGGGGTTACTTGAATCCAAATAACAAGCATTTTTAAACAATTCTTCCTATTGATAGACTTAATAACACTAATTCTGCTGTTAACTTAATTTATATTAAATTTGTGACATTTTCTTTTAACTTATATGCTTATTGACTCAATATTTTAACTTAGTATATATGTAATAAATTATGGAAATTTGGGTTCAAGTAAACCCTGGCTGGGGTAACTTGAACCCACGCTACATTTGCAATGGATTAAGCAATTATAATGGACAGTGGGTTCATGTGCAATTATAATGGACAGTGGGTTCATGTTCGACCTACGTTTTGGAGATGAAATACTTACCGGACATTTTAGTTGAAAATTTTTTTATTTTTAATCATTCATCTTGAAAATAACATCATAAATTTAATACTGCAATTGTTGTACGGATTGGACGGTATTTTTCGCTCTCTGCATTCCCTACATCTCTGCCTGGAATTAACGAAGTTACTAAGTGACTGAGATCCGTTTCCCTCTTAGCAACTTCCACTGGGGTAAGCGAACTATCTACATTTCCATCATTCTGATTATTCACGATTTCAAAATTTTTACCGTTAATCATCTCGGCTTCCACAACAATAGTCTTCCTAAACAATAACATCAATAATGATACTAGCTTGAATCTTTATTGTTACAGCGGATGTCGGCAAGATCTTGTGATTAAATTTTTTATATTTCAATCCTAAATTCCACTGACATACATTAATCAATTCACATAGTGGATAAGAAGCATTTACAATTTCAAAATGTCTAATGATAGAGGTAAGCCTTCAACCCGTTCCCATAAGGGCTCATCCAATGATTTCCCAGGCGAACATTCAGAACCGTTGATACCAACATCATTAATTGAAGCATCTTTAATTGACCTATTGCAGTCATCCCACTTTCAAAAATATTCATTGAGCTGTTCACTGATACATTAACTGAAATAATTTATCAGCATATCCAACCTTTAATCAATGAATCAATCGGACGACTTTCAAATTTCGAAGGAAAATTAAATTTACTCCAAGAAAAAGTTAATTCTCTACAAGGCGAAATTTCACAAAAATCAGACGAACTAGAGCAATATTCAAGGCGTAACAACCTTAGAATATTAGGAGTTCATGAGACAAAAGATGAAGATCTCCGAACAACAATAACTAACTTATGCTCTGAAAAGCTTCATCTAGAATTGCAAAACAATGATATCTCCATTGTCCATCGTATTGGCAACCATCGACCTGAAAGTCCTCGGCCGATCATATGTCAATTTATCTCCCGTGACAAACGTAATATTCTACTGAAAAATCGATATAAATTAAAAGGAACGAAGATCCTCTTCGTGGAAGATCTAACCAAAGCACGTCTTCACCTATTTCAGGAAGCCAGAAGACTTCTTGGTCCCAGGAACGTTTGGACTTATAATGGCCGGATTGTCACGAAAGACCACGATGATAGAAATACCACTATCACTAACATCAATGAACTAAATACATTTGCTAAATCAAATCAAACTTTGAAAAAAACTTAACTTAATAATTGCTTCTATTATTTTCTTGTCACGCCGTTGTACTCTAACACTTTGATTTTTAATTTAATTTTTTAATATTAATCTAACTTTAACTTATTTATTTTTTAAATTAACTTTTCTTGTACTACTTTGTTATTGTTATTTTTTCCCCCCTCCGTTCTCTAATATTTAAGCCCCCCTTTATTCCGCTTCTATTTTTTGTTTTTTTATTTTCTGATCAATTTTTAATTATTTCTAATCTGACCTTCCACCTCCCTGGTACAATATCTCTTCATACTTTTTCTGAGGCCATATTAGACAAGAATTCCTTTTCTATACTTTGTCTAAATATTCGCAGTCTACGTGCTAACTTTGATGAATTTCTCTCACTCACTGTCTACCCTTCCACCTTAAGTTTAATTAAAACCTGGACTGCTGCAACTTCTGATATCCCTCATCTATCAGGATATAATAATTTTTCTATCTCAAGAAAAGCACGTATGTTACAGCAAAGCAAACCTCGCTGTAACAAAAGTAGAGTTTTCTGGCAACAGAGGGAAAACGAGGAGCGACGGAAGGCGGGAGATTCAAGTGGCAAAAACGGAAGAGCGTCGTTGGGAAAAAGAGCGGAAGGTGATGTGGCACGTGGGCTCGAGAGCACTTGGTGGAGCTCAGGAAGGTGGAGAGCGACAGGGTACTCGAGTGGAAGAGCGAGAGAAGGAAACACCTTAGCGAGCAATGCTGCACGTCGTGGGAAAATAAGGAAGGCGTTTTCTAGAGGGGCTAGCGCCGGTAATGGCACGGCAGCACGGAAGGTAGTCACGTTGGAACATTGAAAACGGGAGCCGAACACGAAAAAAATCCGGCACGCCGTAAGGACTACGAGGAGAGCCACCTGAACGATAGACAAGAGATTCCGCCTCAGCCTTCGTTGGCAGCCCCCTTGAATTTCCTAACTCGGTTGGAAATTCGCTATTGGAAAGAGAATTTCGTCAACGAGGAAGCCTCACGAGTGTTCGTTCTTCAACAGGAGAGTTGGACTGGAGCCTTCCCACGAGGATTGTGCGCATTTACGAAAGATAGTGTCGGCTATCTGCGAGTGCGTAACTAAGGAGGTCTTGAGCTGCAATTGTGAGTACTGAATTATTTTGCTATCTTGGAGTTTGTGCAAAGCAACGTGAACTAATGTGTTCTATGCGAGTGGAAATCTCGTGTCAGCAATTTAGTTAATACATGTGTGATTCAAGGCGGAGTAATAGTTAAGCCTTATCAAGTGGTTTTTACGGAAGCTGGTGATATTAACCTTGCCACATAAAAGTGATTTAAGTGCATATACGAAAGTTAACGTAGTGATACAAGTTTGTGTTTAGGCTTATATGCATGTAAATGTATGAAGAGTTACTACCGTTTACAAGGTCCGTATTTTGGGTTATTGATACGATAAAATACTGGGTTTAGGCTTATCAATAATGTGTGTTGAAACTAGCAAAGATTAGTTTGTTTATTTAGGGCTAAGTCTTATGTTAACCCATTGCACCAATGTTACTTGTAATTGTGCTATTTATTTTCGGCTGAGATTTAATGATATGAACTGATGAACTTTATGAACTGCTAAGCTGCATTTCCCAGTTAGTGTGTATGAAGTTCATGTGATTATGTTCATCGAAAGATATGAATTGCTTAGTTAAATCTGGAGTTATGGAATAGTGTATAAATTTATCGTTAATACATGGAGATATTGACCTACTTCAATTTTCTGATTTATATTTATTCCTAAATTGTGGACTGTGGACTTTGTAAATTGAGTCAATTCAAGTCAAGCTCAAATTTTTGGAGTTCTTTCATCGTTTTATATCTGTCTGTTTTAAGCCAGTGAGTTTTTGTTATACGAACTGTATTACATATGTATGTTTGACAGAACTGATATAATATTATTTTAGAATAAGATTTTTTGTTGATTAGATGCCGCTTTAAGCTTAAGTAGTATTTATAGTTGAAAAGGGTTTTGATAGTTAAGTCAACCTATTTCAGAACTCGTTTGGTTGTTTTTGATTGAATTCTTTTTTTTGTTTTCATTTATTTTTAATAAATTTTGTTGTTTGTTTGGTTCACTGACTAAAACTATAGGCCTGTGTTATTCAGTTACTCAGCACCTTTCCATACTTTCCACTGCGTTTACTTTTGGAACGTGACAACGTAGAGGTGGAGGTATCTGTGGTTTTATTAGCAATGAATTTCCAGTTGAGGTTATTGAAGAAGGTGCCTGTGTCAATGATGACTACGAATTTCTTACCTTGTTAGTAAACAATACATTCTTTATTATTAATATATATCGTCCTCCAAATTCTAATTTCAGTAATTTCCTAATCTATATTGAATCTCTTCTTGACTCGTTACGTCTTGCTTCTAAAAAATGTATTATTTTAGGTGATTTTAATACCGAATTTCTTTCCCCTTTACTCAGAAATACTACTGAACTATTGTGTCTATTAAATAGCTTTGGACTTTCACCTACAATATCCTCTCCTACACATTACTCTATTAGTAGCAATTCCTTTAGTCTAATTGATCAAATTTTTACTAATATTACGGATATCACCCAAAGCGGAACAATTGACTTATTAATTTCTGATCACCTCCCCTTATTTCTTATTTATCCAATAAGTAAGAGGTGGTTTACTACCCAAAAATTAACATCTAGATTATATACTTTACACAGAACACAAATCTTTGCTTCTGATCTACAACAAACGGATTGGGACACATTATTGCTAAATGAATTCAATTCTAATTTTAACTTTAAAACATTTTTTAATCATTTCATGAGTGGCTATAATAAATATTTTCCTATGATAACCTTTATTCATTCCTCATCTAGTCCAAAAAAACCATGGATCTCAGAAGAATTACTAAGACTGATTAATAAGAAGCGCAAGATTTATAAACCATATATCAAAAATCCTACAAATATTAAAAGAAATCATCTCAAAGCTATTACAAAACTAGTGAAAAATTCCATTAAAACTGCTAAACGAAATTATTATGCTAAGCTTTTTTCCTTAATAACCAGCCCCAAAGAGAAATGGCATCAAATTCAGAAGGCTCTATCGCTCCCAAAAAATAGAAGGCTCCCTTTCTGCTTTAATAATGAATGTTCGAGTCCAAATCTTCTGTCTTTTTTTGGAAGCGCTTTTTCCATGCTCCCTAGTTGAAAGAAATAATATTATCAATGATTGTATTTCATGTTCATGTCCAGAATCTCCCAACTCTTCACGCGAATCTTTTTTCCCATCCCCAACAACTCCCAATGAAGTCTTAACAATTATAAACAAATTCTCAAATTCTAAAACAAAAGATATTTATGGTCTTCGACAAGATGTGATTATTAGTATCGCTCCCTATATATCATATCCTCTATGTGCTCTCTTTAATATGTCTCTCTGTAAAGGAGAATTCTCAAAATTACTTAAATGGCGCAAAAGTCATTCCGATTTTCAAAAAAGGAGATAGCAATGATTTTAACAACTACAGACCTATTTCTATTCTGCCTTTCTTTTTCAAAATATTTGAAAAGCTATTCTTTATTCGCTTAAGTAATTTCATTCATTTTCATGATTTCATTTCTCATGCACAGCACGGTTTTCGCCCAAATAAAAACATCTCCACAGCTCTGTATGAAGTATCCGAATATATTAATATTCAGGTGACTCAAAAAAAAATTGTATTAACTTTGTTTCTTGATTTTAAAAAAGCATTCGATATGGTTCCCCATGCTTTATTAATAGATAAATTAAATTCATTATATGGCATTAGAGGGCTACCATTGAATTGGATAGTTTCCTTTCTTTTAGATAGACAGTATTCACTTAATATCAATTCAAAATTTTCTCCAAATTTAATTATTAATCAGGGTGTACCCCAAGGTTCTATTCTGTCGCCACTACTATTCTCTCTCTTTATTAATGGCCTCTTATATTACTGACAATGCACAATGCGTATTATTTGCTGATGACACAACATTTATAGCCTCAGCCGATTCAGAAGAACAACTTGAAAATATAGTGAACTTTTTACTAATTAAAATCTATAATTGGTCATTATTAAATCAACTTCCATTAAACCTAAACAAATCATACTACATGATCTTTCATCAGCGTAATAAACTGATTGACGATAACAAAATTAAGCTTTGAGTTAATAACAAAATCTTATCTAGAGTCTCTTCCTATAAATATTTAGGAATTTATTTTACCCCCGATTTGGCATGGAGTCTTCATATAAAACATTTAGCTACTAAACTATCCCGTTCTTTAGTCATTATTTATAGAGTCAATCATCTTCCACGTAATATCTTACTAAATTTATATTTTACCCTAATTCATACAAATTTATGCTTTGGAATATGTTTATGGGGATCGACCACACAGAAAAATAAAAATCGTATAATTAAACTTCAAAAAACGTTTTTTACGAATATTGTTAAATAGACCCGCTTTCTCTTCCGTTAGTTCAGAATTTAAAAACTTCAACTTATTAAAATTTGATGATCTTTATTTTATTCAATTAGCTCAATTTATATATAAAATCACGCATAACATATATAATATTAGAAACCCCCCTATGTTAATCAGTCCATATCATCACTATCTCACAAGAGAAAAACAAATAGTAATCCCATTTTATAGAGTTAATTACTTAAGAAGATCAATTTCGATTTCCGATGCTATCTGTTGGTCAAAATTAACTATGGAACTTCGGGAAGCACCTTCTCTTCAATTTTTTAAACGTCGTCTCCTTAGAAACTTTCGCTCGGGCCTAATTACTTCTGATTTAACTTCTGTTTACTCTTAATTAAAACCGATTTATACAGTCTTGTTTATTTTACTGTTTTTATTATCATTACTACTAATATTATTATTGGTTATATTATAATGTTTTAGTTTGTTATAAATAATTATCATTACTATTATTATTGTTGTTGATATTGTCGTTGCCATTTAATGCCATACAAATTTTTACAAATTTATGTAATTTTAGATTATTTTATAATTGTTTATGGATGCCCCTAGAGAGGCCCACTGGACTTTTGGGCGCCTTTTTATTCTTTAGATACAATATTACTTAATTTCTTATTTGATTTTTCTTTTATATTATTGTTGTAAAATTTGTATAATAAATACAATTATTCGGTAAATTTGAATGAATTGCATTTAATCTTTATTTGCTAACAAATAATTCAGCTTGCACAGATCATTGATACATTTCATGACATATTTTCATTAATTTGCAATTGAATCTATCAGCAGACCAATACATTCAAAACTGCAGAACTCGGAACGTCTTTGAAACTTTTTTTTTGATTTTGGTCCAAGTAAACTACCAGGGTTCAAGTAACTTCAATTTACGGTATTCATTGGAATTCATTCACCATATGATTTTGCTACGGTAACTTACGACGTTTGGGTTACCGTCCCGATGCTTTAACAACTAAGCCTCTGTGGACACTAAGCCTCGAATCGGGACGGTAACCCTAAGGTCCCTGGTTCGAGTCCGGGCTGTGGAATTTTCTTTACTATTTTTCTCTATTTAATTATTAATATCGGGGCCCCATTATCCAATTATTCTTACATTCTAATTTCGTTCACGTTCAGGATCTTACGCAGTTTATAAAATTAGTTTCTTACTTATTTTTGAGATCAAAATCTGTATGTGGTCGTGAAACGTAAGATTAACATCGAAATATTTGCCCCATAATATCAATTATTCTGATTTGTCCTAAAATATACAGTATATAAGCTTTGATATTAATGTATTTACCCGAATAGATCCAGAGATTTTTTTCGAAATCTGATTGAAAAAATAGTGATCTCGGTGTAAATTCGCGTGCGATAGAATAAAAACGTTACGAGGCGAAAGTGTAGGTTCGCCCCGTGTGATCATATTTTGTCTTCGCGCCCCTTCCCCTCCAGCAAGGGTGTCAAGACTGGCGCCCGGGGCATCATGCCTCCCCCCCCCACCCCACCAGTCGGTACCCATATGAGAAAGAGATACATCTTGACCTTGTGGCAAATGCACGAATAGTTAGAAGTTAAAATATGAATAAACGCTAAGATGATGTGACTATCGCGCAAGTAGTGAATGAAAATTCTGTTTTAATCTTTCAAATGTGTTTTAATATCATGTATAAAAAAATCTTGTTTTTTGATCTTTTTTTCTGTATGTTTTTTATGGTCTCTTTAATTTCCGATTTATCTATCCTTCTTTCACTTACAAACGTACACGAAAAATCATATCGATATAAATAACTTTAAGTACATAGAAAAATAGAGGTCGGTATAAATTTAAGATTTTTTCCCTATAAAAATGACCTAAAAAGGGGGAAGGGTAGTTTAAATTCGACATGGATATCTATTCGGGTAAATACCGTAGTTTTACAATTTGCATTATCTTTAAACACAATAATATAGGAGTATTCATATAATTAGTTTATTATGTATCCCTGTTTCATAGATCTTCTGACAGTGATGAGCATAGTGAGGTGATTCATCAGCTAATGATTTCTGCGTGTAAGGCTCGCAATGTGCAGATGATCCAGGAGCTCGCTAAGAACGGACATTACTTCCAGCTCCGACGTCTTGAAGATACACAGAATAAAATGTCCACGCTCGAGTGGCTAAAAGACTTCTTTTCACTTGGAAAAGGTTCACCCGGTAGCGAAAGCAACTTCCAAATTAAACAAGATCACGTTAAACGCGATCACCTACGTAGTGAAATTTTCGAAGCCTGTTCTACGCCAGAATACATCCTTGTTACAGAAAAAGATCCCATATTGGCAGCTCTCAAATTAAACGAGTTCTTCGTTAAACACGCCTATCTCTATCCCGAAAATAAAGTAATTTTTACGTTTAACAACGGAATTTACTTTATCTACAGGGTGTTTCATAATTGGTGTCCCGTCTTTACGTCCAAATAACGGCTCAAGGGGAAGAGGTGGGGGGGGGGGGAATGAATATTGATTATATGGTTTTAATGTCCCTTAATTCAGAATAAAAATATTTCGCGTCCCTGGGGGCGAAGGGGTAAATTTTGAAAATTTTAATTTTGTAGGGGTAGGGGGGTTAGACCCCATGTGTTATTTAGAAAGTTGTAGAGCATCATGTAAAATGTGGGTTTAGCAAAAAACCCGGTGAAAAAATCTCATGCCCTCCCCCCTTTATCGAGTGGGTAAAGTGAAAGGTATGGCTAGCCGATGTGGACAAAAACCATACGCATTAGAAAACAATAGGGCCTACATTTGGAAAATTAATGAGAATGAATGAGTCGTTAGCCTGAAAAGCTAATAAACTCCACCGGGCATTTCCCCCCAGGAAAAACATTATGAAATTTGAAAACTGCCCCCCTTCATGAGTTTTTCTGTTTTGTCTACATTAGCTAGCCATAACTTTCACTTTACCCACTCGCTAAAGGGCAGGGGATGAGATTTTTTCACAGGGTTTTTTGCTAAACCCACATTTTACATGAGGCTCTACAACTTTCTAAATAACACATGGGGTCTACCCCTACCCCTACAAAATTAAAATTTTCAAAATTTACCCTTTCACCCCCAGGGACGGGAAATGTTTTTATTCTGAATTAGGAGATATTAAAACCAAATAATCAATATTTATTTTCCTCCAATCTGTTCCCCTTGAGTCGTTATTTGGACCTAAAGACGGGACACCAATTATGAAACACCCTGTATAATGCGTAATATCAATATGTTCTAAGTCAAATTATTTCAATTTTAAGTATAATGACCTGTTCCTTTAGAATTACTAGGGAATTAAAAATCAGAAATAGCAGTGACTTTAAGTTGTATTATTAGTTAAAATCTGTTTATGGTGGTTGCTAAGAATTCATTATTAGATGCGTTTGCTTTTAAGTTCAAATATTAAAGTACTAGTCTTACGTTAATAAGAAGCTTTAATATATTGAGCAATTGCAAATGCAGAGTGTGCAGGGTGTACTATTTTTGACTGACGGTTTTTAAATTGGAATATTAGTCAAACGGTGACAATTATTTAAGTTATTCTTGCAAGAGATTAATGCGTTAGGTTAGAAATTTGTTTTGATACGTTGCCTTGTGTTTTGCGGACCAGTTTTTTCGGGCTGCGCAAAATGACTTCTTAACGGCCTGCACGTTCAGCCGTCATAAAGACGCGGACGTTCAACGATGGCCCCCAACTCATCCGCAACTCTACTGGATCGTGTAAAACACTCGTACAACTGTTTCATTGTATGCAGATAACTTGGCGGGTGAGTTAAGAATAACATTCCGTTGGGAATGCAAACTATAATAATAATAATAATATTACGTGTAGTCCGAAAAGATCGGTCCGTAAACGCAAGGAAAAGTACCAAAACAAATTCTTGGCCTCAGACAATAATCGCGTGCAAGAATAACTTTAGTAACTGTTACCGTTTGCCTGCTATTCCATTTTAAAACACGTCAGTTCTTTTTAAGACACTTGATATAATTCTGGCACATCATCTCCCATGAAAGTGGATTAGTCCGGTGAAGCGATCATGTAACAGAGCTATTACATGATCGGTGTTAATTTTGAGTATATAATCAATTGTCAATAAAGGAAAGGAGTATATTATAATAAATTATTAATTTGATGATCTCCTTTTTTAATGTAAATGTTGTAGATAATAAATAGAGAAAAACAGAAAAGTCACCAATGCCGAATATGTCTTGAAGTGTATTCTTTGCCTAGGTGGCTCAGTGGTTGCGTGATCGTCTCTGATGCCCGAGGACGCGGGTTCGACCCCGGCCGAGGACGACGAGGATTTTTTCAGGGGGAAAATCCTGAGATCAAGCACTTCCTTCGGAAGGAAAATAGCCGTTGGTCCCGTGTAGCCGTTTGCCGGCTGCACGTTAAAGAACCCTTGCGAGGCAAAATTTGCGGTCCCTATTACGCCGTCCTGAAATGGCCATAGCAGTTGAAAAGGACGTTAATACCAAACAAACCAAACCAAACCAAACCAAGTGTATTCTTGAAGAAAGTCTTGAAGAGTTATTCTTGAAGAAAGTTTTGATGTGAGGAAGAAGAAATGAAAGTTTACAAGCACAATATAATATTTAGAATTTTGAAGAGGTAGTTCTAAATATTATATTGTGCCTATGAACTTTCATTTCTTATACCTCACAACAAAACTTTCTTCAAGATTCACACTCCAAGACATATTCAATATTGGTAACTTTTCTTTTTTTCTCTATTTATTATTTACAACATTTACATTAAAAAAGGAGATCATCAAATTATTATAATCAACTGTTCTGAGTATCTAAAGAGTAACCGGAAACAGATGCTCAGATACTACGAAAAATGAGCTTCATGGTTTAATGAAACAGGCGTCAAATAGCAGCCACGTACGAGAGAATGCGAAAAAACATTTCGGAGCGCATTTCTCGTCGGTTGCATAGTCCGACGGATTTGGACTCCTACTGAAATACGAGGGTAAGTCAATAAGTAAGTTAGAAATGGATATAGAAAGAGAACAAATAACGAGTAGAGATTTGAAAACTACTTTATTTCTCCACATAATCTCCTGTCCATTGAGGCACGTGTCCCATCGTTTTACAAGCCTCTCAAAATCAGAAGTATAAAATTCTTTGGTCTGCTATCGAAACTATGCGCTGACTTCTCTTTGTACTGCGAAACAGCACGGAAGTATGGACCTTTCGTTTGCAATGACAATTTCATAAGCAAGTTGAAGATCAAAATCCGTGTGGATAATATTTAAACGGCAATCTTTAGGGTCACTGATCCCATAGACAAACAATGAACGTCATAGCGTTTCAGACCTTCTAGCCGACCAGGCTCAGTCGTTGATGCTCACAACTTTCCCTCCATAAGAGCATTTTCAACATGATAATGCCCCATATCATTAGGCTGAGTAATATCCGATTGGTCCAATGAGCATAACAATTTCCAAATCTGCTTCCACCCTGCCTGAAAATCACCAAACGCCCTAAATAGGTGCTACTATCATCAAGGAATTGGGTAAAATACTTAAAGACCGTTTTCGTAAATTTTGAGGTCCAGCAATAAGAAAGGCTAAAGGATTCCAGAATTATATAGTATTGGCCACTTCGTGTAAGTAAATAATTTCCAAACTTTTCTGAACAATCAATTTCTCGATGGCAACTTATTTGAACTTGCTCAACGTAGTCAGTACAGGGCAAGTAAAAATGATGGACCTGATTTTAGAAGTTTGTTCTGTGAAATCTAATGAACATATGAGACACGCGGTAACAACTGTGAGACATCTGCTACGAAAGGTAAACGCTCAAAGTTTGTAATCTTCATTCTTGAAATCCGTCCAGTCGTTAATCCGGCAGTCGTTAAGTCCTAACATTCCTCTAGAGGCCGGCGTCAGGAAGGGATCTGGTCGTAAAACATTATTGCCAGAATAAAAAAAAATAAACAGCGACCCCATAAGAAATGGGAAAAGCTGAGGACATACATACATACATGCTACTATATGAAAAATTTGAATATACTGCCTATCGTTTTCTGTGTTAAATTTTACTAAATTGTTCATTAAAATAAGGCTCATTCCGCAAACTAATTTTTTAGAAATATTCATGCAGTGTTTCTTCTGTAATAGGAAATTTATCTTCATTTTGCCAAGGAGACTTTCGAATTCGCTGCCGCATTGCTCGGTTTATGCCAAAGCAGTCAGGAAGTGGAACAGGTGCTCATGAAGCGGTGCCAGGATGAAAGATGTTACGGTTCTAAGTTACTCAACGTCGACGGCGATAACGAAAGCAGAAAACACTTAGGAATAAATCGAATACTCAAATTCGTGGCACTCAAGCAGAAAGAGGTTAGTGGTAAAGTACGTATAGATTTATGTTTGCAAACTAACATGCGAAATATTTCTCCATTATCTTTTCTTGATTATTTTCAGTTCATCACCCACAACATCTGCCAGAGAGTGATTTACGACAAATGGATAGGAGACTTGAACAAGTGGCCTACTTACTCTTTCTCCCTAAAGGCTCTGCATGTTCTTTGTCAGATGATCTTGGCCGTTTTCTTTTGCTTATTATACGCTATAAGTAATACCATAATAAGCGTTGCTCTAAACTGAACTTAAGATAATTTAAATATTTTGCCCATAGCAAAAAACAGGTTTACAATTCGTATCGTCCATTAGGAATCTTAATATGTCGACCCATACAGTTTTTAAGACAAAAAATTGACGCATCACGAAAAAAATGAACCAAGTGTAATAAAATCTTTAGTTGCAGGTGAAAATTTCACAGACGTAGCTGGAGACTGTCCGGGCAGTGCCCAGTGGCCAGTTTTTATTGTCACAACACGGACTGGCAACAAGAAAATATGATCTAGGTGCCATTTTATTTGATAGCCGGACCCCGTTGGTCATTCTCCGTGTCATCTTTACAGCATTGAGGAAATTCTAGTACTGTTCCTTTCGCGGCACCTCGGGCTTACTTTTCAACACGGCATATCTCCATGGACTGTTGCTGTGCCTTAGAAAGATAGACCCCCAAATCGCTCTTCTATGGGCTCATTAGAGACGCCAACCAATCCAGAATGTCTTCTAGGAAACCCCAAATCGGCAGCTTTGTGTGTCCATACAAACGTTGGATAACAGATTGCATTTAATGCATTGGCGATTTTTCTAACTAATACCTATTTTCTATTAACTAATAACTAATACCTATTTTCTATTTGGCGATTTTTTTCGCGTCTGTTAGGCGTCTGCAACTTTTGTATCTTTTGTAACTCTTGCACTCGTTTTCCAATTAGCGACTTTCATGCGTACGCTCTGTCAGGCGATTTTCAAGATCTGGGAAGGTTAGATTTTTATGCGGTTTTTCAGGCGTCTTTTCAGCTCTAGCGGATCGGGTGCAATCTATTTCTCTATGTATTCTGGGTAGTGGCTTCGCCGATACAGATGGAGAAAGACGGCTGTCGTAGCTGGTGTTTGCCGACACAGGTTTTCGTAACTTTCCCCTCAAATTGGGTTTTAAAAATTTGTTGAATCATTTATTTACTAAGTAGAAATGATATCGTCATAAATTCATAGCACGATGGTGATCAGCAGCGTCGGAAGAACGCCTGAAAATCGCTAAATGGAAACCACCTGAAACCCGTCGCGCTTTTCAGGCGACTTTAACAGGATATCCAAAAGTCGCTGACGTTACAATTCGTTTAAAAGGCTTAACGCCAGGCAGTCTCACTTTCTGTCCAATAAACCAGTCAATTGTTCTAAAGTCTTATAATTTTTCTTTCATGCATGTACATTCTGTATATCAAGTGCACGCTTTCTTCTTGGTGCGTCGGATTTTTTTTGTTCATGGTTTATATTATTTTGAAAACGACGGAACCCAGCTGAAGGTATTTAATTTTTTTTTATTCCGCAGATCCTCGATGCATATCTTGTTTTCAGTCTTTCAAGATCCCAATGAATCGATTCATCTACTCGATTACTTTTTATCTCTTGTTCCTGAGTCTCCTTTTCTACACTTCGTTCTACAGGAGTTCCGTGCCGATGTCTATGTCTGAAAAGGTGCACATTATCAACTGGAATGAATGGCTTCTCATCATCTGGGCTGTGGCATTAGCTTTCAAAGTCGCGTCCGATATATATGTCCAAAAGTGTGCTTACTATTGTCGTAACTGTAAATTCAGAGGCAGATTTCTCTCCTTCTGGACCATTTATGAACTCGTGATGGTGGTCTTTTTGATATTGTCTTGCACATGCTTTATCGTTGCACGAATAAATGTTCTTGTCCAGGTGAGGCGTCATAACTTCTGTGCCGTAGTTATTTTCTTCAGAATTTGGAAGCTTTACTTTTTCAGTTTTGTGAATGAAAATTACCAAGCTAAGCAAATATCGTCATATTTTTCTAGTTCAACCTGAATATATCGGTACGTTTGGGTATGATGGCCGAGGGTTTCCTTTCGTTTGTACTGACCTTGTCTATCGCCCGCGCCCTTGAATGGTTGCAGCTGAATTCCGTCTTCGGCCTCATCATCCTCTCGATCTGTCATTTGTTGCAGGCCGTAGCCCGTCTCGTTATCATCTATCTACTCGTCGTGTTCGGGTTCTCCTTCGGCATCTACAACGTCTACAAAGACCACAACCAAAATAACAGCCAAGGGAAGAATTTAGTTTTCTCGAAGTAAAAACATTTCAATTCATCAAACTGGTATCACATTGAGAACTGTTTTCTGAAATTGTTGTAGTGCAATGATTGTGAAATATTTTCCTGTAGTTATAGGACGACTTTCCAAGCTCTATTTTGGGCGGCGTTTGGTTACGGTGATCCAGATTACACCAATATATCGAAGGAAACTTTGACATCAACTTTCGAGGAAGAAGGAAGAGTGTTCAGCATAGTTTTTGGTTCCCTTCTTTGGGGCTTCTATTACGTGGGATTCGTATTCATTCTTTTGAATGCACTGATTGCTGTTATGACTTATAATTATCAAATCATTCAGGTAAGTTGTTAAAATATTTACGTATACTTATGGAAATTCTTCTCTAAAAATTGATCACCTTCCTTATGATATCAGTACAAAAAAGCAAGAGCACCAGCCATTCTTTTCATTTGGTTTTCGTCAGTAAGCAGCCTGGGAACCCAACGTGCGCACACTTTGTAAAATTTCAATTTCAGAGACAATTTTATGCAAAGTTGTTCTACCCACATTCAGAAATTTCAATGCTAACGTTAAAATTGTAAAGCGCCAGTCTTCACGAATCTTTTCATCCACGGCATTGACGAAATCTTCTGTGGTCACTGATGGTCGGCCTGATCGCGGTTCACCATGGACATTTTCCCGTCCGTCCTTGAAATCTCTCACCCACTTACGCACTTTGCTGTCACTCATCGCATTGGGGCCATAAACTTCACTTATCTGTCGATGAATTTCCGCTGCTGAAACTTTCCTTGCTGTTAAAAACCGAATCACGGACAGTATTTCACAGTCGGCGGGCTGATCAATTGTTTTAAACATTTCGAACTGACACTGTAAACAGCACACTTGTTTACAGCCAATACCAATAGCGTTGTTTGACGAGCAAGGCATGCCGGGAAGCGGTGCGCATGCGCGTTTCAACGTTCACGCGAGATTTTATTAGCTACGGCGATTCGAACCTTATTTTCCGAATAACCCTCTTAATTTCTTGTATATTCTGTCGGCTATAGGTATTTCATGAATAAAAAAAATACTTTCACTTATTTATTATATATGTTCCAATCCTAATATTAGCAGATCCCTTCTGGCTGTAGTAATGAAAGTACTTAGGAAAGGTTTTCAAATGTATATACTAAATGTGCAGTGTTACAATGTTTTAGAAATGACCGAGTCACTTCAAAAGTAATGCACATATGCAATTTTTATTCTACAATTGTGCTATTGATTGCGTGCATAGAACCCTCTTCTTCAAGATGGCTGTTGCAGTGTAAGTTTCTTATAACAAAAATAACAAATTGCAGTAAAAATAATAAGGGAGCCAATCAGAGGAAATATACAAATAACGATTTATCAAACTAGCCAGTCAGAGAAGACACCGAAAGCGGCAAGACTGATAACGTCCAGACAAACTTAGATAGGAAAACTAGTATTAAACAGTCTAAATAAACTTGAGTCCCGAGAGGGCCGTTATCTCTATTTAACAATAACCTTAAATCCTTCTTCTTGACCTTTAGTGTCTCATATGCATCTAAAAACTGCTTGTTGTTGACCTTACGCAGAAGTTTCAGATTCTCCTTACGTATGTATGTTATGCCCAGTCGGTAATAAATGCTTGATTACGTTTAACTTTAAAATCTCCGCATTATTAACATTAACTACAGCGGTTCTCGAATAACGTATACAAACTTGGGGGGGGGGGTGATAGAGGGATCAAATCTAAGCAACATTTCCCTCTTTTAATTTTTTCTCTGGATCATTGTTTTTGAGATAAAAAAATGTTAAAATCCTACCTGCAAGAAACAATTGTTTGGATATATACTGTTCGGGTCTCAAGAGAAGACCTCGTACGAGACACCAATAGGATCCGAAGAACAGCTGGTAGCCAGAATTGCCGTAGCAGTGGACCAGATTCACGAAGAACCAGGAACTTTTGCACGTGTACGTCAGTCCATGCGGTGACGTTGTGAAACATGCATTCATGCCAGAAGGAGTCAATTTGAACACTTATTGTAAAACATTTGCATGTTTCATAATAAACAAGTCACATTATTGTTACTGTATGCAATGTGCTTTTGTTCTTTTTATTACATGATGGACCATGATTTTGACGTGTTCCAGAAGCACGGGTTGAGTGGCATATTACTTCTACGCGACGTCCAACATTTTTTATCTCAAAACAATGACCCTGGGGAGAAAAAAAATGAAAGGGGAAAATGTTGCTTAGATTTGATCCCTCTATCATCCCCCGCCTCCAAGTTTGTGCACGTTATTCGAGAACAATGTAGATGGAACCCACCAAAATTTGACGAGAAACAACTGTGTGGTTTCATAAACAATCCTGTCCACAAAGACGTCACAATCAAGAACTTTGCTAGCATTAATGATCAAATTAACAACAATTACATACAACAATTAACGACCATAACAATGATCCATGCACATGCGCAGAAGTGCCGATTTTGCTGTTAAAAAAGTGCTTTGCGTTTTAATATACAGGATGTACCGGAAAGTCATGTGCAAACTTGGAGGGGAGACAGTATGGATGATTCTAGGCAAAAAAGTTCATATGAACGTGGGTCCGAATTTGAACGCTAACTGAGACATGAACAGAAATAAAAATGCCGTCACCAAGATCAACAAGTTAATAACTCAGGTTCTCTAACACATAGGATAAGGAAATTTGGGGGAATAATAGGGTGCATAAAACTATGTATACCGTTAAAATTTGATCGATTTCCAGCAGTAGTTTCTGTCGAAAACCCGAGCACACTAACCAGCACGTGTTACGATGTTGACTGCGTAACTCGGAAACTATTCGTTGGAATTCGATCAAATTTTAACGGTATACGTAGTTTTATGCACCCTATTATCCCCCCAAATTTCATTATCCTAGGTTTTAGAGAACCTTACTTATTAACTTGTTGATCTTGGTGACGGCCTTTTTATATCTGTCCATATATCAGTTAGCGTTCAAATTCGGACCCACGTTCATATGAACTTTTTGCTTAGAATCATGCATACTATCTCCCCTCCAAGTTTGTACATTACGTTCCGGTACACCCTGTATAGGATAATAAATATTTTGCAGTGATTATTTATTAAAGCAAGAAATTCACCACTACGTGAACTGTCCAAGCATTTCATTTGATCAGTTCTCTGCGAACGGCTCATAGGATTGATCAGTCAGGTCCACACAAAAGAACATATATGAATGACATCGTCAATAATTGTCATTCATTCGACAATAGGAAGAACTCTATGCCAGCCAAAATAAATTCTTAAGTAAGTGTCAAGAGTATTTCGTTTGTCTGGTACAGAAGGTAGATTATCGCTGAATTCTTATTCCACTAGGAAATTTTGGGCCATCTCAGTAACGAAACGACTGCTACGAGGTGATAGTAGTAGCCGAAACCGACAGCCTAACGTGCCCTCGAAGCACGGGAGAGAAAAATCACTGGTGGACGCCCAACCAGTGGCTATCTTCTCCAGCAACTGGGATCCAGCGCTGGTCCCTAGCAAACTGGTCCGATCAAGCTATCCCCTAGTAACTATGTGCCCAGTAACAGCTCCATCAAGCCACTGACTGCCGCCTAGCTAGTGGCTGGCCGCGCCCGAGTTACTTAACTCCACTGATCGGAAAATCGATCAGCAAGACGACCGGGCCACGACCATCCCCGAGTATCTCGTTACTTCGAAATGGATGTTAATGTAAGATATTACTGAGTTATGTTTATGTAAGATGTTAGTGTAAGATATTACTGGGAAAATGAGTCTGAGCAGGATATTACTGTTAGTTATGTTTATGCTCCGATGATGAAGTTACTTATTAAATCTCTACCGCGTTGGCTTATTAAATCTCTACCGTTTTGCTACTCCTAGACCGTTTTTCTATTTGATATCTCATTACCTTATTTATTAACTCACTTTTATAGAAAAAGTGTACACATTAATAAAATGCTTTAAAGTTTCTGATTTCACGCTTTATTATTTATTTAGGATAATAGTGAGATGGAATGGAAATTCGCAAAGACAAAAGTGTGTCTCTATTACTTCATGGAACATAATGCCGTACCTCCTCCTTTCAATCTTATTTGGGCCATCCGGAAACTGATAGAAAAAACTTGTCTCTCTCAGAAGGTTTGTGTTCGAAAAGTATTTATATTATTTCACACAGCTATCATCTTATTTTAATCGGATGTATATTCACTTCCCTTCCACCATGTTTTCTTTCTTTGCCATACATTTTAATGCAGTATTCCTTTTTTTTATTAACTTTCTAATTGTGCTCAATTGTTTCGCTGTGTGCCCCAGTTAAGATGACCGGGAGCTTAATAAAATAAGAATGAATGTTTTGCGGGCAATTAAACAATTCTGTCTGGTTTAATTAAGACCTAACAAAATGAAGTTTAATTACTTCCGATAGCATTGCCATGAATATTCTGTATTGACAACTGTTAAGTTACTGATCTTTCGTCTCTTTTTAATTGTATACGAGATGTATCAAAAAGTACCTGGACTAGTTCCCGTAGTGCGCCAAAGATGACAGTGCAGGGTTTAGCGCGCAGTAATAGTGAGCTGTGTGACAAATGAGAGCTGTGCTTCTATTAATAGTTGTTAAATAGTGTTTTTGTGTTCATGTGAGTGTATTAGTCTTCGAAACGTGATGGACATCAAAGTTGAGACCAAAAACCAACGTGGAAATGTTCGTTTAAAATAGGGAAATCGGTGACAGAGACATTGAAAATGCTTCGCCAAAGCAGCAGTCGTCGAAATGGAAGACCCCATCATCTCCACGACCGAAGAAGGTGCAGTCATTATGTGTTTTCATTATTTATTAGCATACTCATCGTCTTTTTCGAAATTCGTAGCACTGCTCCTTGAGAGTTCGCCCCCCAAAACCAAATCGTTATTGCGACCTTTTGAGGCGTTTCAAGCAGAACTTACGGCGTAAGCGACAGATTCTGTGGCGGTCAAAGAATTGGATTCACCACGATGACAATGGTCTGTTATCGAGCACTGCTCGTTCTGAATTTATCATAAATGTTATCGCTTCTCAGCCGACCTACTCGCCGGATTAAGCTCCTACGGACTTCTTCCTTTTCCTTTAGAGATCCACTACAACGGTTGCTTTTTTAACACCGCTGCCGAGATCTAGCGGGAAAGCAGAAAGTTCTCACTTCCCTTAAAAAAGATGACTTTAAGATTACATTCCAGAAGTGGCAGGAACGCTGGGAGCGGTGCATTGCTGAGCAAGATGGCTATTTCGAAGGAGATAGTGCACTAACTTAGCTAGTTAGGAAATTTGCTGATAATAACTCGTAAATATGAATCATTTTTAGTGGGTTATTTTAAGTGCGTCAAATGCGTCTTCATTTGCGCCTAAGGCATGGTTTAAAAGACAAAAAATATAAAACAACCAATAATCCACGTAATACCCAAAGGTTGGTTGATTGAATTAAGTTTTACGAGTGCATCCACTACGTGGTCATTTGTACCCATTATAAGATTTTTTCAACGAAATATTCAAATGTTTCGCAAAAAATAAATAAAATATAAAACAAAAATATTTAACTTATTAAAATTCTCCTTTATAAATTAAAATATGAAAAGTTGGAGGCCGGGGCCTGGTGGGCTTTCACTTAACACAACTTCTAGCAATCTTCTTATACTGTAGAAATACACGAAGTGACCACTTTATTAGGAACACCCCCCTAATAAAGCACTGTATAAAGAAAGTATGGACATTTCGTGCCGGGCAGCCATTTTGATGCCTATTTCGATTGAAGTTAATCTACATCAGGCACGGCTAGTCACTGAATGGGCGACCATCAGTGATAGACTATCTTCACCCCCCTCCCCCCCCCCCCGGCAGCTGCGACCATCATACAGCAGTCGTGAATCCAGGTCCACCCAGGGACCCAACTCGTCGGCCTCTGGCCATACAGATCCAATAAATTAAACTAAAATAAAACCAGATGAGAACGAGCAAGATATCATAAACTTTTTAACTTCGTTTTGGTAATTTAAATATTGAGAGAATTAGATGTTATATGAGCATGTTTATAAATACACTGGCGGGAAAAAAAATCACAACACGGAGGACTTGTGCTAGATGAATGAAATTTGGACAGTATATTCAGCTATGGTATTTATTCAATTGATTCAAGTTTCAAGGTTACAACTTATAGGGGGCGCCACCAGCACCACCCTGTACATGGTGAAAAGCACGGACTTTAGTACCCGCTGTAGTCGCCGCGCTGGTCTATGCAGGCCTGCACACGTGCATGCATACGGTAGTAGAGATGCAGAATGTCATTTTGTGGTATGGCGTTCCATGCCTGTTGTACCTGGATGCTCAGATCAGCGACAGTTGTTGCTGTTTGTGGAAGAGCCCTGACACGGCGTCCGACCATGTCCCAGACGTTCTCGATGGGCGACAGATCTGGTGATCGTGCTGGTCATGGTAGGATGTGGACACCCTGAAGGGCACTTTGGGTTGTAGTGGCAGTATGGGCTGTGTGGAACAGCCCCCCTGGCATACCAGCCATGAATGGCAGCAGAATGGGTTCAACATCCATCGGAATGTAAACATTTGCCGTCATGGTGACTGGGATAACCACCAGGGGTCCTGCTGTCGTAGGAAATCCCTCCCCATACCACAACGCCAGGGGTGGGCCAGTATGCCGACGACGGATACAGCTCGGTAACAGGACTTCCCCACTCCTCCTCCTGATCCTTGTGCGACCATAACTCTGACCCAGACAGAAACGATTTTCATCCGTGAAGACCACAGACCTCCATTCTGCTCTCCAAGTCGCTCTGGCTTGACACCACTGAAGACGTGTCGCACGGTGTTGAGGGGTAAGAGGCAAACATGCCATAGGGCGCCTGGAGTGGGGTTCCTGGTCAGGAGACGGTTCCGAATGGGCCTTTTTCAAACGAGAAAGCGCGAGATTATGGCCGCGCTCATGCTTGATCGAAAACGAGGCTGACTGGTCAAGCGCAGCTTTCTACGAAGGAATGAATGTTTATTCAGTCCCTTTTTTAAATGCACTACCACAGATATCATTGAAGGATGTAATAGAAATTGTTAGATCCAAGGCTTAAGGAACCGAGAGAAATCTGGAAACTGTTGATCAAATCAAACCGTTCATTGTTTTCAGAATGCAAATTACAATTTTCAGGACATATATAAAAATTTTCAGTTTCTTCTTCAATGTTGATCATTACTTCAAATTCATTTGACAAATGAGGTTTATTTTGTCGTCGTTGTTGTTGTGTTGTTGAATAACCCGCAATGGACTACGTTCTTTTCAACTCATTATTATTCCTTTCCTGAGTCCAAAATGCGCCGTTTTAATTCTTCAGTTTTTCCCGAAAGCCTTTTGATTGTACCAACCTGGTTTCATGTGATGTACGTTTTTATATGTCTGCTTGTGAAATTTGTAATTCTTCTGTCCTTTTGTGTTTCATTTATCCAAATATTGGCTATTTTCAATTTTGACATATATTTGAAATTTTTTCCTGTGAGCCTATTGGGGTTTATTCTTTCAAGATTTTCATAAAAAACTATTCTCCTTTTCCTAACGATACAGTATCAGTAATTTTTTCAGTATGTGTGCATATTTCATTGTTGCGACGTACTTTAAATATTGACCTCAACATTTTTCTTAATATTTTTCTTTCAGCTACTTTCAGTTCTTGAGTTAACATTTTTTTGATCAGGGGCAGACACTTAGCTGTATAAAGTGCTTCTGGGCGTATTACTGTTGTTTAGTGCCAAAGTTTAACGTTGAATGATATTGACTTCTTATAGATATCTTTGGTGAGAAAATAGGCCGATTTCATCTTACTGACTCTTGCTTTAAAAGCTTTTTTCTCTGATCCGTTTTGTTAAATTCTCCTAAATACTTGAACTTGTATTTATTCTGTCTAAATACTATTCATATTGGGTAGTCTTGACGTTCGTCATAAACTTGGTTTTTGGAAGGAGATTCTTAAACTATCTCTTTTAACTTTTTGTCATGTGTGTATTATTTTCATTGCATGGATTGCAATAAACAATCACTGCCAGTGCGTTTACATTTATATTGTTACTTGCACACACATATACAATATGTAAAATGTTATTAAGATCAATTAATTAATTGATTGATTAATTGATCTTGCCATATTGATATAAAAATATAACAAATAATAAAAACAAAAAAAAAGGAAATAAAAAATAATAAAAAAATAACATTTCAATATAATTTTAATTGATTTCAATTAATAAGATTTATTATACAAAAGGTATATGTTAAATTCATGAATTATATTCAATATAATTTAAATCAAATTTTAATATTAATTAACAAAATAATAAATAAATAAATAAATAAATAAATAAATAAATAAATAAAAAGTAATGATCATATAGTGATTTTTGAAGTGATTTTCTTTAGTCGTTCGTTTTGGTCTATTTCGCAACACAAATTTATTTGGAATAGCCTCCTTCTTAACTAATCTTAATCCATCAAGTGAATCCATGAAATATCCTGAGTTAAAATTCAGTGATTAAATAGTTACGTCTTTATTAATCTATAAATTAGCACATACAGTGCTTTCCCTTGTGTGAATTTCACCCGTTAGCCTCGTTTTCAATCTGCCAAGGACGCCGCCATTTCTCAAGTCTCGTAAACGTGAAAAAGGCACATTAGCGACAGAGACAAATGAAGAAATTACTTTCATTTGTCTCTGATTAGCGACCCGAGAGGCTTCACGGGGGGGCTTCGGCGCGAGACTCAAAGAGAGGCAACAGGAAGAGAAGCAGACGGACGGATGGAAGAGGATCGAGCTGTTGGGAACGTGGCAGTCTAACAGGGAAGAATTACAATGGGAAGCGAAGCTCGGGGGATTTAGTGAAATCGGATGTAATTAGCGATCCAAGCGGCCAGGCCGCTTCGACTTTAATCGAAACTGAGCCTTAGATGAAAAATACAGTTTTAAATAAGTGACTACATACTAAATAAATTATTAGGTGAACATAAAATTCCAAGATTGGAGCAGTTATTTTCTACTCTCTCTAATCTAGCCTTCTTTAGATAAAATTGTATTTGTATCTAATTTCCTACAAGGTGATTGGTTTTCTTCAAAGAGCCGTTTCTGCGCGGCGCATTCATGGCAGTTGTTCTTCTATTCAACGAATGTCATCAGCGAATCCAGCAACTATGTGCCCGATTTTATTTTTTTCTCCGACAAGTCAAGACAGGCGGTGCCAGATTGTGCTGCATTGACACGTTACAACTCAGAACAGAACAAGAACACATTAGGAACATGAAGAGATACGTACGCCCAACGTTAAATGAACGGAATAAAATAGTATTTACGAGAGGGTGGTCAAAAGAACAGCACGGGTGGGGAGGGGGATAGGAGAAGCCTGTGGAGCAGCACCATATGAAGGCCGGAGGGAGGGTTTTTCAACAGCGGAAGTTCCCTTCCTTAGCGGCCTGGCCGTTGGAGACCAGTGGCGCTGTTTCGATTTCACTTGAATAGCATTGGAACTGTTACGACCTGCGCTTCCCGTTCTTCCTCTTCCCTGGTCTTAACGTGCGGAATCGCCCACGTAAGGAGAGATACGATTCAATAGCGACGAACGTCGTGGGAGACGGTGTTTCGAAGAAGACACGGCGGGAGCAGAGATACGAAATCTCAGCAGAACCGATATCGCTCGAGCAGCGTTCAGCGAACGAGACGGCGAGCGACGGCGTACAGGCGAGGTCTTCCCGAGAACCCACGGTCGAGAGCGTGCTTAACGACTCGTACTCCATTCCGCCACGTTACGAACCAGCCCATGTTTTCAGCTGTCAGAGATTGAGTTAGACTTCTGGACAGAGGAGAGCCACATCGAAGAGGGAAAGAAAGTACTGGAACTTTTACGCTTCAAAGCAACAGGTATTTTCCCATCGGGCGTTAATGCCTATTTTCGAGACGGCGTCGGAAGAGTGATTGAAAGAGGTGGCGGCTGTTTTAAGCACCATTAATCACGAGATATATTTTTGTCTGTGTAAACTCTTCTTCCGTGGCATTTTGTTTAAGAGCAATTTCTAGCCCGGCAACTCTGACTCTGATGGTTTTATGTCTCTCAATAATTTTTGTGCAGTGTTTAGAAGTAACGTGAATAGCTTTAATTAACGTTCTTCTTCTTTACTGCTTTCTAGAACAGAGGAAGCCATTAAATGTTTAAGAATTGGAAGCTCTTGTTAAAGCTTCACTCCACAGTATTTTGCTGTTAAATAAATAGTACAGACTTTTTGGATATTTTATCACCAGCCAATGGTTGAGCTTTCGTAATATAGAATTATGCCCATTTGATTAGAATTTTTTTTGTGAATGTTACCGCTATTCTCTATTTCACATTTTATAGAGTTTATAGCGTTAAGAGCACGAGTGCTTTATTTGCTAATTTAAGTCTTGTACGTTTTCCAGTTTAGGCTTAGATTTCTTTATTAATCTGACCTCCCATTTTTGGTAACAAGAATTAGAATTTTTAATAATTTTATGCGGCCCGGTTTCTTTGAGCCAAGCTTTGCTATTTTAATTTACAAGTCCTTTATCATATCAACGTGCGTTCTATGTAATTTGGAATTGTATAATTTAATCAAATCCCTTCGCACGTTCATTACGCAAAAACAATTGTTACCCTTTCAAGCAAAGGATGTTTTTATTATTAGTTTAAGTAATTACGTATATTAATTTACTTCTACTTATCTATTAGAGTATTTTGGGATTACGGTAAATTTTGCCGAGCGGCTTTTCGATCTGTTAAAACAATTTTCGCGGTAGCAAGATTTACACTTTAATACGTGCATATTTAATATATCGTCATTGTATTAATTCAGGAGTTTCCCTAATGCACGTTAAAATCCATTATGGATATTGTTACCCTTTTAAATAAAGGATGTCCATGTTATTAATTTACAATAGAGTACTTTTAAGTTCTAAAGTATCTAATCAATTCTCGTCCTCTTTTGTTAAGGAATATTTTGTTTCTTGATCAATTTATGTGTAATAAATCAAATTCATGGTTTTTCACGTACGTTGCTTACAATGTGTGTCTTTGACATTAAATTTCCACCGTGCCAGTTTTCTGACCGTGACATTCGTGGTGTTGGGATTTTTTTCCCGCCAGTGTAGTAAACAAGACAGTGAAAGCGTGAGAATAACATGTGAAACCATAAAAACAGAATATTTTGTATGAATTATAAAATGTAGAAAATATGAAGGGGACAGAAGGACATTGTGAAACCAATAAGTGCTCCATTCTTCTGCTACTTAATAATGAGTGAATACCGCAGTTCATATCTTCCGATTGATATGCTGTATCTCCGGAACTATATGGACATAAACAAGGTGTATCAAAAAGATCGAGACAGTAGAATATCTGGAGAAATATACCCCAGATCGAAAAAAACAAAAGACACGTTAACAAGAAAGGAAGGAAAGAAACCACCATTCCACATAAATTGTTAACTTAAAGTCCAGAGTTTTGGCTGTTTTAAAAAAACACGTGTTTAATTTTTTTCTAAAAGTAACCCAAATTCGACCCCTTGAAGTTGGGGGTGGAGCAAGTTTTAAATCTTAAATAAGAACCCCAATTTTAATGGTATTTTCAGATTGTACACAACATTTGAGAAGTTGATGAAAAATAGGAAGTAAAATTCCACAGCCTGAATTCGAACCAGAAACTCTGGCGGAAAATAGCCAAAGGTTCCTGGTTCGAATCCAGGCTATGGATTCTTTCCTATTTTTCATGAATAATTTGAGCAGCTGAAGTATGCGTAGGATAAAACCCTCACAGAGCATTCATGAGTTATTTGAGAAGTGTTTATTATTGGCGTTTTTTCAACTGATCCAACCGTTTAGGAGATAGAGGCATTGAAAGTGTGGAACTTTTAAAGTTTTGAACTTAATTTTATCGATGAATACGAAGGGATAAAGAATGGGTCTTAGAGAGATTCCTATGCAACTTTTTGATGGTCTTTAAGAATCCGGAGTCAGAATTTCAAAAATCTAAATTTTTTACTACATACACACACGGATTCTGCTGCATGATTATCAATTAATAGGATTATTTGATATTATCTGTCGGCATATTGACAACTGGTCAATAATAATACTATTTGAAACCAGTTGAGAATGAGCAAGCTCTCATTACCAAAAACGAACGTATAAAGTTTATGCGTAACTTAAATGTGAAACATTCTGAATTGGTAAATGTATTCGATAGCATGACTCGGTGAATAAATTTGTATGAGCATGTTTGAGATGTGCTAGAGGATGTGTATGAATAAGGACATGCTTGTGAATAACGTATCAGATGCTGAGGGTAGGGGGAGAACGGAATAATGGCCTAAAAACATTACAATATAATCACCAATGCAGGGTGTTGCAAAAATATACAGGACAGTACTCTGGGAAGCCTATCCTCTCGCTTCAGGGGCCGCTTCATAAAATGATAATTGGGAAATTTTATTTTGTTACCTATTGACGCTGAAATTGGTAAAAATGGAAATTGAGACTTCATATCTTAAATTTATATTCTGTAGCATGTAGAGAGATAAAAAATAATTTACAAAGGCATTTAAGAACGTCGAACCATAAATGCACCTACTACTGTGACATTTTGAGCACGTCACTGAAGGCGGCATTACGGAAAAAGAGACCAGGACTCCTTACCAGTGCAGTGGTGTTTGTTTTCTGCAAGACGATGCCAGACCACACACAGCCAAACGGACTATGGACACACTGGCGGAACTCAAATGGGGCATTTTACCACATCCTCCATACAGCCTGTATCTCTCTCCTTGCGACTATAACCTTTTTGAACCATTGAAAGAGTTCTTGGGAGAGCAGAGGTTCCTGACATGGTTTCGACATCAGCCTGAAGATTTCTACTGAACCAGTGTGTGTGTGTTTTTTGTTTGTAGTTTCCTGATTTTATAAAAAATAGAGTCCAGTTCAAATTTGAACGCCCCTCGTGTAACCCAATTGGAGATTAAGATTTAAAAATAGCTAAGGTTACCTCATCAATACAAAAGTGGTTCAAAAGGAGAAAAATCATAAGAATAGAGGATATGCAAGTGGAGTTCAAAGCAGTAGCTGATAAAGTTCTTAAAAACAACACGGACCAATGGGAGGAGTGGACGTCAGAAGTGGAATAACAGCAGTTAGCTTGTTTTCATACAATTAGGCAGTGGAGCCATAGTGCAGCCTGTTATAAAAGCCTCTATTTGCAGTTATAATATATTGTAAATAATATTTTAGTGTTCTCCTTTTAATGTAAAAATCAATAAATCAAAATATACAAAAGGAAATAAAGAAAAGATAAAGTCACCAATTTTGAAAAGAGTCAATAGCCAGATGGAGTCTCGTAGAAGTTGGCAATCTTTTTAGATTTAAAATATTGTAAATGTTGGCAATCTTTTTGCCCCATGGATTAAAGTGAGAAATTTTATTTTTAAAGCAGGATGATGACACCTTGGGCAACAGAAGAAGAAAAGAAGCTGATAAACTCGTAAGCAACTTTGATTTTTCTTTGTTACTTATTATTCTGATGGTTGGTTGGTTTGTTAGAGTTTTTTAGGGCGCGTCAATTACACTGTAAAACAAATTTGAACTTTTTTGTCCTTTAGATGCAACTATGTGATTCTGTCTAAGCAAAAGGTGTTTGGTTCATATATTAAAATCAAAATGGTCCATCACGTAACGTTTTTGTAGGAGATCCGCTTCTCAGAGAAATATAACAGAGGCTTGATTATAGAAAACGCAAACAATAAAATAATTTTTTCGGCCGTCTCCTCTTGGAGGCATCTGTTGGTGTGTCCCTGAAAACAGACCAGCAATATTCAGCTAGCATACTTCCATTCCATCGTTAAGCTCTGCCTGTGTGATTTCATGATGTGAACATGTCATAGTGTAGATGGTTGAAAGTCAGGATCTTGATGGTTTGGGTCATCGGAGGTGTCTTCCTCTGAATCAACAGTATATTTATCTGGAGCTGTAGGTATAGGAAGATCTTCAGAATGAGGAACTGGTCGCATAGCGCTTCTATATGTGCTACAATATAGATCCGTAAAAAGCTAAAATGTGTTGTTTTTTTTTTGGAAAATGATGGGTGGTAAACAAAAAAATAATTACAGATTCGTTAATTTCAGCCAAAAATATACAAGAAACACATATTTTCATCTAAAAGACATTTTTCTTGTTGTACAGTGTTTTTACTCTTGTTTTTGCATTGAAGATATTGTTGAGAGCGAACATAATAAATTTAAACTGAGTTTATTATTTATTACTTTCGTACGCGTCTTCATCAGGATCCTGATGGTTTGGTCAGGAGGAATTCCCGATTTATTAGCCGGGTGCTGCCCAGTCATTGACATCTTGCAGTCTTTAGGACACGTGGAGACAGCCTTGCTATCTCGTGTTCGCGGTAGCCCAGTTGGTAGAGGCCACGAGCATGATATTCATGGTCCCTGTTTCGAATTCAGGTCGCGGAATTCTTTTCATTATTTTTTAATAATATATTTATTACTGAGAACGTCATATAAAAACTCGCAAAAATAACTTTCAACATCTACCAAAAAAAGTAAATGTGGCCTTGTTATATGTGCAAGTTCACAATAAATTAATAATTGGATTCCACTACATATATATACCGTATGTTATAAACTATTATCATACTAATAGTAAGTGAAAACTGGAGATAAATTTCAGGTGATTCAAGGCAGCACAAGGAATAAAAGTGGCTTTTTAACACTTCCGGAAATCCATATGTACCGTTCACTAGTATCCATAATATCTTTCCCCATCAGATGGTATGACCAGGTAATCTTGTCGTGTGGTCCGCCTGGTCGCCTCACCTCAGTCCTCTTAATTTCTACTTCAGAAAACTTCTATAAAGTATTGAGTACACTGAGCTGATTCTTGATATACGATTCTGGTACACGTATGCTTGTTTACTATGTATTTACGGACATATGTACGTATGATCACTTTTGTTTCTATTCCTGCTAGGAAGCCTCTAGCGAAGTCTGGAGCAAACCTGTGCTTCGAACAGCGACAGAACTTGGCAGCTTGCTGCGGCTTTAATACGTAAAGCCTTTTATAATGTTAAACCTGTTAGATGAAAATGATTTACTGGCCTTATTTTCAATTAAATTTATTAAAATTGCTATAAAGTAGCATATTAAAAACAATGTCGATTCTTGCACTAATTAAATAACAATAGTTATCTATATTCATTAAGCTTCAGCTTTAAAAATTGTCTTTTCTGATATTTTCAGACCTTCTAATTTTTAGTTTTTGCTCCCGTTTATCCTAGGAAGAGGTCTACAAAGCGTTGATTCAGCGATTTATGGTGAATAGAGTGAACAAGAAGAACTGGGCCAAAAATGGATGAAACATCAGCTCCACATCTCCCTTGCTTGCCATTACTACCTTCCCGAGTTCCCTTGATTTTCACGCGGGCAATATTTTTGGCTTCTCTTTATTAAAAAATACGTCAAAAAATGTGATGAACAGATGATTTGCTATGCCTTGAACACGTTTCGTAATGTACAGAGGAGAACTTCACATCAAATTTGCTTATAAATACTTTCACCAGTGTTCACCCAGAAAGTTTTTGTAGCCGAGTGGCAGGAAAAAGTATGGGGAGGGGGGAGTGTAACTATTAAAAACTTAGTTAAACAACGAGTTTTTGTCTATTAACTCAGAATAAAAGAAGCCGAACTTAATTTTACATGGTTCAACAAGAACTGTTTAATAACAATTTCTGAATCGACAGCAGATATCACACTAATTCATTTCCAAATGTTACATAATAATATTAATTTCTTAAACCTTTTAAGAATCTAATACGGTAAAAATCCCAAAACAATGAAATATACATGTATTAGCTTTATTAAGAAAATAAATCAGCTGTTAATAGTAATAATAATTATAAACTGGAGATTGTCTCCAAACACAGGTAATAACTTTTCGACTGAAAAATTAAATCAGCTGTTGTTTATTTATTTATTGTATAATTTGTTTTACTTTATTACTTTGAATAGATTACTATTTTCTATCAGTATCGATCATTTTCTCAAGGCTTAGTAAAACTATAAAACATTAATTGCAGCAAGTCTCCCAGAAACAAATTAAATGAACTTTCAGCTCACAGAAAACAAGCGAATTTTGCTAGCACATATCAACATGTTAACTGGTATATGCATAACTATGTATTCATGAACCCTAAATCGGCTGTTTGGGGTGTACGAGGGGTGATCAAAGAGTAATGTCGCGTATTCGAGATGTAGTTGGAGCCAAAAACTGTGGACTAAATGCCTTCTTCAGCGTATACGTCTGAATAAAAAACTTATGTGGATCAGTGGTTTCCTGTCGTCATTGCTAATGTCGCGTATTTTTTTTTTCTCCAAAATGGCGGAAGTTAGTTTGGTTCATTGTTAAATTTTCCTGTTAGTGTCGTGTGCATCCGACAAGATGGCGGCTCTAATTTCATCGTCCAGTGCTTTTGAGCGGTGGATTGTTATGCGTTTTTCTTTATGCAAAAGGACTGAAACCAATCGATATCCATAAGGAAATTGTGTTGGTGTATGGAGGTGATATCGTGCAGCTGCGAACATTAAACGAGGTACAACGTTGGTACAAGGCATTTAAAGAAGGAGGAGAGGACCTGCTGGACGAACATCGCTCTGGCCGGCCGCGGGAATCCATGACTGACAGCAACATTGCCGCTGTGGAAGCGCAGTCGGATTACCGGGAAAGAAATTGCTGCAACCTTGTACATTTCATATGGCGTATGACATTGTTCACGAGCAGCTCGGCTTTCGCAAAATGTCATGCAGATGGGTGCCACGACAGTTGACGGCCAAACTTCAAGGTGCTCGTTTCGAAGCTTGTTTGCTGCACATCTCTCGATACGAGGATGAGGGTCAGGATTTTTTGGATCGAATCATCACAGGCGATGAATCATGGGTCCACCATTTCACGCCCGAAACCAAGATGCAATCGGCGGTTTGGAAACACACCTCATCTCTCACAAAGAAAAAGTTCAAAACTGTGCCATCAGCCGGCAAGGTCATGTTGACGAGTTTTTGGGATTGCCGTGGCCCGATACTGATTGAGTTTCTTCCACCGCATACCACTGTCAATTCCGAACGCTACAGAGGCACATTGGGGAATCTTCGAGCGGCCATACGCAGGAAAAGACCTGACTTGGCAACGGCGGAAATCGTGCTGCATCACGACAACGCACGTCCTCAGACACCGGAACGGGCCACTGATCTGTTGCAGCGATGGAACTGGGAAATACTGCTTCATCCTCCATACAACCCGGACCTCGCTCCCAGTGACCACCTCAATGAAACGGACGACTTTTATCGACAGGTCGTGGAAAAACTTGTCCACTGCTGGGATCGTTGCCTCAATCGATTTGGAGATTATGTGGAAAAATAAAAGTTGAATTGTTCTAGTGAATGTACATATGTTTATTTTTTTCCTGGTCACGATTTTAGAGAAAAAAAATACGCGACATTACTTTTTGAACACCCCTCGTATTAAAACTTTTGGCTTTCCACAAATTAGCAATCTTATTACTGTATACAGGGTGTAAATGGACGACGTTTCAGAAATTTAAGGATATGTAGAGGATGATGTGGTGAACATTTTTTATTGATAAACCCATAGTCCCAAACGAAAAGCGACGGAGCCACAGCTTGTTTAATGTCCTGGTTTGTCAAGCATTGAACTAGGCACGTTCACTACGATGTCCCCTGTCATTGCATCTTGTAGGCAGTGAACACAGTGCATGAGCTTACTGACCGCATCTTCGCAGCGTTTGAACGCATGAGACGTATACGTGGCATATCACAAAGAGTAGGAGGAAGCATGGTTCGTCGTTGCACGCTCTGCAATGAAGTTGACGGTCGTCACTTTGAACATATTTTGTGAAAACGTTAATAAAAATAAAAGAAATAAAAAACTCTTTCACCACAACAAAAATTAAGGAAAAATACAACCTGAACCTGGAAGCGCTTTTCGACAGCAAGGCTATCATTATTCAGCAGGGACTAAGGAGTACACTAGGGGGAACCGAGTAAACTGACTTGAAAGCGACAATCGACAATCGAACAGTGAAGTGTATATTTGTTAGGATGGGACGAAAGCAGCGTTTTCACAAAGCTCATCCAACCAGAATAAACTCCAAATGAAATACACTAAAGGTAGTTAAGAAGCCTAACCAACCCAAGCGGTCTTCCATATTATACAAAAAAGAAAATAAGATTGACGATTGTCTGAAACAAAATACAAACGAAATAAAAAACACAAGGAGAAAGAAGATTATCACATCTTCCAGTAGTCCGGGTAAGAGACGCTGCTAATATCTTCAAAATTGACGTCAAGAACGTGCCTCGGTTTACGATACCTCGTATGCCAGTTCATATTCGATGAGTTCTTCAGTATTCCATACACAAGTTTATTGTCGTGAATCTTCATCTTCTGTATCATAATCAAAAGGAGATCCTGTATAAACTTTCCGATATGGGCCATGTTTAAAGTGCATGGATTGGTTTTTCACCGTCCTTCTGTCCAGCTGGGTAATGGTCCTCAGGGTAACATTCTGGAATGACTGTAGTTCACTCCATCTGGTTTTACAGATAGTCGCCCACGCAGGCATGCCATAGAGGAGTATGGTCCGGATAATCGATTTGTACAGAAGTAGCTTGTTGTCAATGCTGAGGGCGCTGTAGCGACCCATGAGAGCTTTGATACTGTACTTAGCCCTCTTCGCTTTATTCAGAGCATAGGACATATGCCGGTTCCATGAGAGTCTTTAGTCAATGATTTTCCCAGATACTTGTAGTTGTCCACCCAGTCCAGTTTCTTATCGAACAGAACAAGAGAATCTGGGGGACGCTTGAGCTTCCTATTGAGGTACAAAACCTTGCACTTTCCGACGTTAAGGTTCTACTTCCAGCAGTTAAACCAGTCTTCGTACTGCTTCAAGGCGCACTGCAGCCGAGTGATAACGTGAGCCGGCTGGTGTGATCATGTCATAATGGCAGTGTCATCCGCATAAAAATACAGATTGCAGTTATCGGGTTTTGGGAAATCATGTACAAACTAATTAAATAGCACAGGCCGGAGGACAGAACCCTCAGGGACACCGGCCTTTACAACACGGGGCGTGGAAAGATTTTCTTCAACTTTGGCTTGATAGGATCTGCCGTCAAGAAAGGATTTCACCAACAAAATCAAATCGGCAGGGAACCCGTCTCTGATCATTTTGTAGACAAGGCCCTCATGCCACACTTGGTCAAAAGCTTTACTGACATCGAGAAATACCACCCCACAGTACCTGGAGGGGTTCAGGGGGGTGCTCAGGTCTTCAACAAGCCTCCACATCTGCATCGGACAAGAGTGGGCAGCACGAAAGCCAAACTGCTCTTCCCGAAAAAGGTCATTTGCTAGACAGTGGTCTTGGAATCTGACGAGAATCGTTTTCTCCAACACTTTGGACATCGTGGGTAGCAGGCTAATAGGTCGGTAACTCGCCGGAATCGCAGGATTTTGCCCCTGCTTGGGGATACTCAACACAATAGATTGCTTCCAAGCCACAGGGAAGTAAGAAAATTTCCAGCAGACGTTAATGATATTAGTGAGATAGTCAATAAAGTTCTTCAAGTTCTTCGGTAGATTTATAAGGGCGTTATTACTCACCTTGTCTCTTCCTGGAGCCGCCTTCTTTTTCAGTTTACTTATGATGGTGGCGACCTCTCCAGCCTCGATGCTGTTCTTCGTTAAATGCTGTGGGACTTCATCAAAGCTTGACAATACCTTCTTCCACATGCTGAGACATGATTTGGCTCTCGGGCTTATCGTTGGTAGGAGTAACAAACTGCATTTCCAGTGAATCTGCAATGACTTGGGCCTTGTCCTGATCAGTTTGCACATAGTCACCTTGTGGTGTACGGAGTGGAGGAAGCGTAACATTCTTCTTCTTCTGTAAAGCTCTGACCATACTCCAAATGGAATTGTCGCGAGCCGACAAGCTTTTGAGTTTTTCATTCCATCTAGCGTCGCGAAGCTCTTTTATCTCCTCTTGAACTCTTCGCACTAACCTGTTGTACTTGGTTTTGAGCCAAGGTTCACGATAGCGTTGCCACAGTCTACGGGTCCTGTTTCTTTCAGCAATTAGGCATTGGATTCCAGGAGTGAATTGGATTCGATGAGAAGGTTTATTCTCTGATGGATACTTACTAGCTTCTATGGCACTGTTAATACATCTGGTGATGTTATCAACAAGTTGATAGATGTCCTCTATACAGTAAGCAACGTCGGGATGGTAGCCATAGTCCTTAAGAATATCTTTGTAGAGCTTCCAGTCTTGATGATGTACGAGTTCCTCTCGGAAATTTATGTCAACATTGTCAAAGTTCAACGCCACAGGCTTGTGGTCAGAAGAAAGGTCATCAATCGTGAAGATATTATACGGTTTGAAGAAACCCTTCAAGAGCGAGATGTCCAAAACGTCACTACTAGCGGAGTGGTCGCAGTAGTAGGTGTCCTTCACAGGTCCAGCAGCGATGATATCATCTCTACCTTGTATGTACCTATAGAGAATCATGCCGTTGTAATTCTGCGTTCTGGAGTTCCAGCTTGGATGCTTGGCATTTAGGTCACCAGCCAGGACGACTGGAGTGTCACCACTGAAGAGTTCATCAAGCTCGCAAATGTCAAGATAATGTTTAGGTGAATTGTAGAGCGCTACGAACTTCACTTCACCACAGGAGACGTCATTGATAATGATGGAGGCTGATTCCATACCTGCATAAGACTTGGATACTAATTCTTGGTGTTGAATTCCCTTCTTAATGATGATCGCAGCGCCCCCAGACGCACATCTTGCAGTATTTGAAGCCATTCGATCCTTACGGTACACACGATAGCCAGGTAGCTTGAAGTCTTGGCTCGGTTTGAGGTGAGTTTCACAGAGGAAAGCAACGTCGATTTCTTGCTTTATCAGAAAGTTGTGAAACTCTATACGATTTCGGGGAATGCCCCTAGCGTTCCATGTCACGCACCGAAGTTCACCTTTGTTGATTACAGTATAACGTTGTGCAGCCATACTAAAATTAGTTGGTCGTAAGAAGCCCACTCAACTGTGGGTAACTTTTGCCTAGATTAGAAAACAGATGAAAGATACGTCGTTCATATCTTGTGGTAGGTCGTTGATATTGACGCCTTTATCTTCCGGCGTAGACACAGCGGCAGCATAGAATTTGCCTGCTGTCACTTTAGAACTAGACATCCTTTGAACCTGGGGGTATTTTGGACATTTCGTGTAGCTTTGATGTGTGCTGTCCACCACATCTGATGCACTTTGGGGGTCTTGTCCTTTGATCTTGGGGCAATCTCTTGACTGGTGCCCCTCAGCACATTTATTACAACGAGGATCTTCCGTGCAGCCCATGGATACGTGTCCGAAGCGCAGGCAGTTGTAACACTGTAGTGGCTTCTTGTTCCCTCGAAAGGCCTTCACTGAAACTGTTAGCGGCCCAATACGTGTTATGTTTTTCAATGACAGGTTGTGTTCGGTGTTCGGGAGTAGAACCAACCATCGGCATATCAATGGATCCTTTGGCTTTCCTCAATCGAATAACTTTTTCCGGGAAGTAGTTGGCTCTTTTTAGGTCTTCTTGGAAGTCATCAAGGTCATACGTAACATCCACATTACGAATTACGTATTTCAAGACCTTCTCCGACTTCAGTTGATGACGCTGAATTTTTAAAATATTATCAGACTTAATTCCAGAGACTAACCTGTTGTGTGTTTCTTCATCTTCACATTTAACTTTGACGGTTTCAGCTCTGCCTGTATGAACGGTGATCTTTTCCACTGGAACATGCTTCTCGAGCTTAGTTAAAATCGTCTTAAACGGGACGCCATGGGTCAGCACGATAATTGGCAGTACATACCTCTTCGTGATCCTATGGTCTTTATTAGCCGAGCCACCTTGTACATTCTTCGTATTCCTCATTCTAGTCGCGCTGACGACTTCTTCGTTTACTCTGGACACGTTTTAGTATCTTTTACAGCGCCTCTCATCACGTTCCACGTTTCCCGGTATGATTGTTTCCCACCCATCCGTTGGTCTTCGTCCTTGATGTGTGGTGTAAAGTCTAGCGATCGTTTTTTTGTATTTGTTTAGTGTCCTGATGCCTTTGAACGTACTACTTCGCAGTTTTATTTTTTGTTATGTGTTTCGTGATATTTTGTTCGTCCAGGTGAGTTACGTACAGTTATTTTATTTTTCCCTATGCTGAATTTTATTTTATAAGCATTTTTCCTTTATTTTTTTGTTTTTATTTTGTATATATATTTTTTTATTTATAAGCTGAATTTTATTTCTAACTTAAGTAAATTTTCCTCGGGTTCTGCTCCTTTTTATTTCTTCAGTCTTCCTTGGAGATCCAAGTGTCTTGTACTGGAAATGAGTCTCTTCTCTGTGCGTTTAACCGATCCCCTCCCAGATTCCTTTTGCTCAAGTTTGCTGATGATCTGTCTTAGCCATTTCTATACCAAGAACTTAAGCTTGCCATTTATTTTTTTTTCTACACATTTTTTTTTCGTTTCCAATTAAATGTGTGATCTTCTTTTCTTTTAGAACTTTACTTTGTCATTGTTAAAACGGTTGTCTGTGCGTCAAATAGTGACCCGTAATGTACATCGTGGTTCTTCATCGACCAAGCTGTTCGGGACGTCTTCTCTCATTGTCATTATCTTTGATGTCAAGACTGGACATTCCCCCGTTCGCTAATTGCGTTAGCGGTTTCCCAATATTATTTGGGCATCGATTGAATGATTGTATTTGTTAACTGTTGATTTTATAAAAAAAAAAGAAGAGATCAAAAAACTTGTAATAAAACAATTTGTTTAATTGGAATTGCTCTGTGACATGACTTATTAATAATTTTTGGAGCTTGGGGTAATTAAGGTAATCTACATTAACCATTGTTATTGGGATTATAAAAGTAAATTCCTTGTATCAGTCTCCCATTAAGGATTTAAAGTGGAGTATTTACCTTTACCTATTTAGTCCTAAATTAAATTTTGTTTCAAACTTCGATATCAAGTAATATTTATTGATAAATATTTTGGGCCCTATTGCGGCGGAAACCAGGCTGTGCGTGTCGGAACGACAGGTTGTCAGAATGCATGGGTCGAGACGTTGCCACTGTGTACAACTGTTGGCAGCAATGGTCCAGGGAAGGCAGAATTACCAGGAGACCAGGATCTGGACGACCCCCGGCCACTGGAGACAGGGTTGACAGCAAATTGCATTTGCCCTGAAATTATGTTTATTTGTAGGTCACGGATCGGCCATTTGGCCAGTGGATATTTGAACGAACAGGCGATTCACTGAGTGGACACACTCTATTGCTAAATGGATATTTAACTGAATGCCACGTTTGTTAATATGTACAAAAAAAATAGCAGTTGGAAAGGTTTTTATTTCTTGTAGTGGTCGGATATGAGGACAAATGTTACACGGGATGAAAGAATAACTGCCCAAGTTTATGCAACTCACTGTGCAATTCTCTGGTTTCTTTCCTGCACGTAACAGTGATCAATTTCTTACCTAAGGCCAATTCCCGAAACAATGAAATTTTTTATTTACGTTGACTAGGAAAACAATTGTTAATAATTTACCATTCTATAGAATGTTTAAATTATGTAATACTATATCCAATCTGATTGATATCAATGCAATGAATTACAACCATTTCAAAAAAATTGTTATAGAAAATGTTTCATTCATTCTGTAATTCTTAATTACTTTTCTTTGATTACAATTCTTGTTCATATTAATATTTTCATTTTTTATAATCTATAATTTTATTTTACGTTAATTTCTCTTTTTCATTGTAATTGATCAGCCGTAAGCTGTTATTGGGCACTCAGCCTGTTGCTTATAATTTTAAACAAATAAATAAATAAATAAATAAATTTTGTGCAGCTAACTCCTCTGAAACGACAAATTGCATATCCGAATAAAAATTGCACATTCTTAGAGGATATACAATACATTGCGGTACGTATGTGCCTTAGCGTATGTTTTACGTCAACTGAGTAAGCCTTTTCGGAAAAGGCTGTGGCTACGTTCACGGCTACCGTGAAGGCGTAACGGCTCACGACAGTAAGGAGTGGCGTCATTTTTATGAGAAGTGACGTCACAGTTGTTGCCGGGAGTTGGAAAGAAAAGAAACGGAAACATTTTTTTGTAGGGGGGGGGGGAGGGGAAGATGTAAACCTTTATAATTCAGAACTGGCTCATCAAAAGCAAACAAGTTATTTACAAAAAAAAATTGTCTTAATGGGGGAGTCCGTACATGTCGAATTTATTGAGTTTGGTTCGCTAGTATGAATTCTACAGCCATATCTTTATTTTTGGAAAAAAATAATCTCCAAACAGGGTTAACCAATTGTCATAAAAATACGTCAAGGCACAGTATAAAGTACTCTCAAATATTAATTTGGTTCTGGTTTTTGCCGTTTCGGAGGAGACAGTAGTCACATAAGTATAGACGGATGTTTTTTTGTTAAATTTCAATATATTTTCAGAATCATGAATTTTTAAGTCAATTTCAGAAAGAAAAAAATGGAGTTGGGGAAACGAACACATAGGCCTTCACTCTTAGTGAGTGGTAGGCAGGGTCTATAGAAGTAAATAGTCGTTCAACTCCCGTCATTTTCCATTGCTAAGGGAAGCTAGGGAATTCAGATCACGCTAGGAGCCGCATAGGTCGAATGCACTTTCAAGGTCTATAAAAGAAGGTCAGGACTAGTCAGGACACGAAAATGGAGCCGCCATTTTGGTTCTAAATGTGGCGTTTCCTATACAATTTTCATGTTAAATATAGGCGATTTTCGTGCAAAAAAAAAATCATTAAACAACCAAAATGGGACATTGAAGTGGAAGTTGTTATAATTATTTCTAAAATATAGCATTTAAAAACCTCAACTCAAGAAACAGGAAGAACTAAAATATTTTAAAGTTATTAAAAGTTGAATCCAATGATTCGTTGAAGCGAGTTAATTGAATAATTTCATGAATTTTAAAAATTTCAAGAAATTAATAAAAAGAAAATTCACAAAATAACCGCTTAATAAAATTTCCAAATGAAATTAAAATTTAATACTCCAATAATTTTTAAATTTTGGCCTAATAACAATTTTGACATATAGCCTCATTATTATTATATAAACATAATGTTGATAAGAATAAATTTAGTTTTCAGTTTCGCGTTGAAAACATAACCTTAATTGTCATAAATTATTTTAATAAATTCGGCCTGGAAATTATGACATAATTTAAGTTATGACAAGTTATGTTTTCAACCAGAAACTGAAAATTGTAAATTTCATTTCTTTAAAATTATGTCCAAATAATTTTCAGGCTGTATGTTAAAATTGTTAATAGACCATTAACGTTAAAATTATTATTAAGCCAAAATTTAAAATTTATAGGTGTATTAAAAAATTTATAATTCATTTTGAAATCTTTTTAGAATGTCATTGTGATTTTTCTTGATCTAGTTTTTTTTTTTTTTTAATTAATTTGTGAAGTTTTTAAAATTTTTGAAATTATTATTAAAATTTTTTTGAAGTGTCGAAAAATAAATTCTTGCAGATGAGTTTTAATCTTTTTAATTAAATACACGGGAACTTTTAAAACAGGTTTAATTAGGTCTCCGGTCATATTTTTATCTCATATTACAAAATTTTTTTATATAAACATAAATTTTGCAATAAATCATATATATTGAAAATTTTACAATAAACAGTAAAATTTGCAATGAATATAAAATAGCAGTTTTACAATAAATTATATAAAAAAATAGAATTTGGAAAACAGTGAAGAGTTAGTGAAATTTTAGAAGTGGAAATTTATGCGTTTCTGTTCCTGTATCTGCAGAGATTCTCATAACAAAATCTCTTACTTCCATATATTGCTTTGCATGCATATTTTTCATTAAAATCCTCTGAGAAAATGTATAATCTGACTGACAGATACATAAATATTACTGATTCAGTGATATCATGTTTGCATGTAAATATCAGCTTTTAAGTTAAAGAGTGCAATATTATTTTTTAAAATTTCCCTTTTACATTTTTTTTTATTTAAGAGATATGCACTGTAATTATTTTGGAATCATTAATTTCATTAGAGGCAATTCGATTGCTGTATGACTGCATTATAGTTTAGAACCAAAATGGCCGCTGGCGCAAAGAATTGTGGGATCGTGTCCTGACCTTCTTTTATAGACCTTGGCACTTTCTGCGATGTATGCGGCACCTAGCATGATCTGAATTCCAAAATTTGTAGAGTTATTTTACTTATATTGTTGATACCCAAAATTAATAGTGAGCTTAGTAATGCATTCTACAGTTGGTTTATCAATTATTTATTTAAAATTGTGTAGAATACACTAATTTTGGCAGTAGTATGTTGAAGTTTTTAAAATTCTTGAAATTATTATTAAAAGTTTTTATGAAGTGTCGAAAAATAAGGTTTTACAGATGATTTTTAATCTTTTTAATTAAATACACGGGAACTTTTAAAACTAGTTTTAATTGGTCTCTGGTCATATTTTCATTTCGCATTACAAAAAATTTTCACATAAACATCAATTTTGCAACAAATTACTTATATAGAAAATTTTGCAATAAATAAAAAAACAACAATTTTGCAATAAATTATACAAATAAAATAAAATTTGGAAAATAGTGAAATTTTAGAATTGAAACTTTATGCGTTTATTCTTCTGTATCTGCAGAGATTCTTCTGAAAGAACTCTTACTTTCATACATTGTTTTGCACGCATATTTTTCATTAAAATTTCATTCATCCTATCGGAATGACAGATACATAAATATTACTGATTCAATAATATCATGTTTGCATGCAAATATCAGCTTTTAAGTTAAAGACTCCAATATTATTTTTAAAAATTTCCCTTTTACATTTTTTTTATTTAAGAGATGTGCACTGTAATTAGTTTGGTATCATTAATTTCATTAGAGGTTATTCGATTGCTGTGTGACTGCAATATAGTTTAGAACCAAAATGGCCGCTGGCACAAAGAATTGTGGGATCGTGTCCTGACCTTCTTTTTATAGACCTTGAAGGTGCTATTATACATGCAGCGCCATTTTTGAATAGAGTTCCCGCCCTATCGGGAGTTAGAAACTTTAGCTTCATTTTTCAGTGGAGTTGAACGACCATTTACTTCCATAGACCCTGGTCGTAGGCCAACAGGGGGTGAAACAGTCATGATAATCAAGTTTACAAAAACAAAGTAATATACTTTATATCATCCCTGTGTTTACTTGTGAATTTATCTCCCCCCCCCCCTCCTCGTCCGACTAAGAAATTTGTACTCTCATAAGTTTTATTTATTCAAATATTGAAAATTAAATACTATAAATCGTGGAAAAATTATGACCCCTTTATTTATTATTTATATAATTTAGCAAACAGAATGCGATTTCTGAAGTTGAAAAAATGTTTTTTGTTGTCGTTCATTTTATAAAACTCTCCAACTCTTCATATGACTTGAAACTTCTTCCTATTGAACATATTTTTCCAGTTGAACATTCACACAGTTTGTTCGTTCACGGCAATAACAAGGCCGACGAGAAAGACTTCACTCCTTACTTTCGTGAACCATCATGCCTTCACGGTAGCCGTGAACGTAGCCACTGCGTTTAGGAAAATACAACACCCTGCAATTAGATTAGAAAATATTAAATATTTGATGAAATATGAGCATTTTTACTAAATAATGTTTTAATTGCGCATGTGCAAGCGTTAACAAAATGTATGTTGCCTAATTTATTAGCTAAATGTATAGACCTATTCTTATAAGAAGTGCAAGCAAATGTCGTGAAAATTCAGAAAAGTATCGTCGATAGAATGAGTTGAATTTTAGTTGGTCTCAAAAATAAACAAAACGATAACGGGGTTTCTCCAAATTTTTATTTTTGGACCGGACTTCTTTTCCTAGCGCTGATATTAAGGCATATTGACATTTTGAACCGATTAATTTCACTGGTTTAATGTATTGCAAGGACACCGATCATCATTCACCTAAGTGAAAACACTTTGGAAATAGAATGTACATTTGTTGAATTTTTAATAACTTCCATTTCATTATCAACTAATGAAAATATGCAAAGAATACAATTTCCATGTAGATGCTTTTATTGTAATTATTAAATCAAAAATTAAATATTCATGGAAATATAAAATTGACAGATTATGAAAAGAATTAAACGAGGCTTTTGCTTCTATAATGTTTATTATATTAATAGTCTGAGTATATGCAGTTGTAACACAGGCTAGATAATTCATCTTTTCCAGAAAAAAATCTAAAAATTGGGGTACGTGTCATAGAAAATTTCATAATTTTTGGCCCAAAATCTGCGCTCAACTTATCTATGAGATCGACTTTTTTATACTGGTTTGGTTAGTTTGGTTTATTTGGTATTAACGTCCTTTTCAACTCCTATGGCCATTTCAGGACGGCGTTATAGGGGCCGCAAATTTTGCCTCGCAAGGGCTCTTTAACGTGCAGCCGGCAAACGACTACACGGGACCAACGGCTTTACTTCCCTTCCGAAGGAAGTGCGTGATCTCAGGATTTTCCCCCTGAAAAAAATCCTCATCGTCCTCGGCCGGGGTCGAACCCGCGTCCTCGGGTTTTTTATTACATTACAACGCTGACGGAACGGACAACGCTGGGGCAACGCACAACGCACTGTATGTGAACCAGGCTTAAACGCGTCGGGAGCCTCGAAACCGAAATTCGCGGCCAGCATAGAGCAGCACTAGCTATTGAGGAGCACCAGCATAGAACAGCACCGGAGCGGCCGTATATAGAGGGCCAAGCTGCGTCTAAAGCGCGTAAACGGAAGCGCCATAGAAAAAGAGCAAAATGTTACGGCGCTGGCGTTTCAAAAACATGAGCGGCGGGAGTTTTGAGAAACGAGACAGAAAGGGAGGAGGAGAGCGAGCCTTCGGAGCGACAGGTCTCCTGTTATGTGTTAAGAGATATCGAAGCTTCTCCTAGATTGGCGGCCGATGTATCGACGCGAGCCTTCACAGGGAAAAACGTGAAGGGCTCGGCAATAAGAACTGTATCTTCGCAGCCAAGCAGCTCAAGGCGGCCGAGCGCGCGGACAGCAGCGCTAATTCTTCGCTATCTTCTGTAGATGTGAAGTGCCACGAGATTCCTCAGCCGGGAAGTAAAGACAAGGCATCGTACTACGACGTCGACTTTACGCCGCAGATTTTCTCCTTCCGCCTAGACTCTTTTATGACGCTACGTGACTTTCCCGACGGACAGCATGGCGGCTTCGACTTAAGCCTGGTTCACATAGAGTGCGTTGTGCGTTGCGCCAGCGTTGTGAGCGTTGTAATCATCAAGCGCTGACGCTGGCGCAAGATGGTGCTGCCAGTTCACATAACTTCCATTCCGAACGTCGGCGTCGACCTTATGGGATGGCATAAAAATTTAACATAGACTTTAAAATCGCTGCTTAAAAAAAAAAGTCCATAAATAATCTATTCATGATCGATGTTTGTGAAACTAGTAATTCAATAGATCACTTGTTTAAAATAAACTGTATTAGAGATTAAGAAATAAAAATAGATTCGACAATTGAATTAGCTATTCGTTTTCAAGAATTTTTATTATACAAATTGTTTTCTTATTTATTTCATCATTTGATAAACCTGGGAGAGTTCAGTTACAGAAAAAAAATCCTTAATTTTTAGGTTTCGGAATAAACCTACGTCTGTTAATCATGTGGTTACTGGCCTGCCTTTGAAAAAATCCTTTCAGAAGGAATTGACGTTGCCAGCACGCAGAGACGAAAACAGGAGAAGGAAAACAAAAAAAGAAAATATATATATAGGATATTTTATATATATTAAAAGATTAAGGAAGGTCACAGCTGACCTCCAAAAAAATAAATAAATAAATAATAAAAAATAGACTGTATCAAACCATCGATTATATTAACCATCAATATCCCAAAACATCGATTATCCCACGACATTACTTCACGCTATATTTATTTGCTTTTTGGGATTAATTATTGTTCTGAAGGGTAGAATATTAATTTCACTGTTAGAAAACGATTGAACAAAGGCTAGATAATTTAAAGCAATGAACTCAAATCCACCGTGTTTTATCGGATAATTTTTTTACCGATCAGCGATCGTTTGACCTTCGTACTGTTGACATCCATATCTGATAACAACATCAACTTCTAATCCGATACACATTACAATGGATCCAACATTTTACTTGCTTTTATTAGCTAACCATCAATTTTATTGGTTGTAGCTATTTATTAAAAAGAAAACATATATAGCCATGGCCTCCTCTAACTATTGTAGTTAGAGGAGGCCATGATATAGCGAAGTGTGGTGGACACACTGCTCTATCATGATTGGTTAGCGTACTTGCTGCTGATTGGAGAACGCTGATACACACCAGCGTTGAGCGTCGAAAGTTGAAATTTTTCAACGCACTGAACGCACGACGTTCGCCTGACACTTGACCAAGGGACGGCCAACGGACGCACGGAAAAAGTTATGTGAACCGAAATTGAAGCAGCAACGGTGACGCAACGCACAACGCACGTTATGTGAACCAGGCTTTAAGCACGCAACCTGGCCAAGTGCAGCAGCCCGAAACGTTTGTGAACATTCTATTTGCGTCCGACTTACCTTCAAACTCATCTTTAGCAGCAGGGAGATACCTCGCCCTGGTGTATGCTTCTCAGGTGCTAAGAGAACTGTTCCAGGCACTGTCTAACATTCCCGTTTTCACAAGTCAAGTCTCCAGCGAGCCATACGACATAGTTATGCAAGGGAAGAATTACAATGGGAAGCGAAGCTCGGAGGATTTAGTGAAATCGGATGTAATTAGCGATCCAAGCGGCCAGGCCGTTTCGACTTTAATCGAAACGAAACTGAGCCTTAGATGAAAAATACGGTTTTAAATAAGTGACTGCATACTAAATAAATTATTAGGTGAACGTAAAATTCCAAGATTGGAGCAGTTATTTTCTGATCTCTCTAATCTAGCCTTCCATAGATAAAATGTAATTTGTATCCATTTCCTACAAGGTGATTGGTTATCTTCAAAGAGCCGTTTCTGCGCGGCGCATTCATGGCAGTTATTCTTCTATTCCACGAATGTCATCAGTTAATCCAGCAACTAAGTTCCCGATTTTATTTTTTTCTCCGAGAAGTCAAAGACAGGCGGTGCCAGATTGTGCTGCGTTGACACATTCCAACTCAGAACAGAACAAGAGCACAATAGAAACATGAAGAGATACGCATGAAGTAATAGACCGTGGTTTATTACTCCATGGAGATGCGTACGCCTAACGTTAAATGAACCGAATAAAATAGCATTTACGAGAGGGTGGTCAAAGGAACAGCCCGGGTAGGGAAGGGGGGGGGGGTAGAAGAAGCCTGTAGAGCAGCACCATGTAGGCCGGAGGGATGGTTTATCAAGAGTGGAAGTTCCCTTCGTTGCGGCCTGGCCTGGCCGTTGGAGACCAGTGGCGCTGTTTCGATTTCACTTGAATAGCTTTGGAACTGTTACGACCTGCGCTTCCCGTTCTACCTCTTCCCTGGTTATGCCCTGGGGGCCACAAGCACGGGCAGTGAAGGATTTGGGCGCACTCTTCCCAAAATTTCAAGGTGAGCTCTCTCAAATTGCTAGTTAGTCTGTTTCTTGCTCCCAAAGGCCGCTCGTAGCTTATTTGAGAGCGTAGCTAAGCTAATGCGTAATTCATTTTATGTTTAAGCTCGTGTTAATTGCGCGTTTTTTTTTTGTTTCCCTCTGCCACTCCTTAAACGCATTGTGCGTAGCCGCTTTCCGTGGCGGTTAGTGTAGGAGCCCCGAAGTAAAACGCCTCAGGCGTATGAGGTTTCCTAGTAATTTTGGACTATAAACTCGTTCTCCATCGAAACCAAGGGTAGCAGCAAGAATTGTTTGTTAATTGGTTTTCCCATTAGCGTGGTTAATGTTTGTATAGATTCTTAATAAGTTTATAGCTCTGTTTGTTAATCTAGCCGCATCCAGAGTTAATTTTTTTTTATTTTGAAGGAATTAAGCTTACTAATTCCGTCCTATTCTAATTAACGGTTTTTACTTGTTTTCCTGTACTATAAATTGCAGTCTGTAATCCATATATATATTATAAATCAAAGTCCGTTGGAGTGTTTGTCCTTTTACAGTTCGAAAAATACTCAACGAATCTTCACGAAACTTTACATGTACGTAGTTAAAGTTACTGTGCACTATTTAGAGTACTTTTTATACCGTGTTTTTATCAATTTATTAAGTTATTCTTATTTTTCATAAAATTGAATAGACTTCAAAGAATGTCATTAGATGGCGATGCCAGACGGCGCACTTCTATTTAGTTGCATATTTTATTAATTAATTTCGTTTATAGAAGTAAAATTACTATATAATTTAAGAGGCCATAGCTTAAATTTCAGCTTCTATAATGGAAAATTTCATCGAACAAACAGCCCGAGCAATGCCGAACATATCAGCTAGTTTTTTGATAATTTAAAAACATTTTAAGGCGCCCTCGTGGCAGAGGGCGTCAGTCTCTTAATTTTATTTACTCTTAAAATAAAATTAATTTATTCATGAATAACTATATTTGTGTGAGGTTATTTAGGCCTATTTACGCTTCCACTAGCTTTACCTATTCCCTAAATAATTTAGTCCGTGACACCTACAATTTACTGTTTAAAAATGGCAGTGAATGATGTTGTTGTGACAGATATGATATCTATGGAATTAAAATTAGCTCTAGAGAATGGAATGAAAGCCAGATTCAAGTCCTTGGAAGATTCAGTTCTGCTTAATATGGCCACAATTCTTGATTCAAGATTCAAGACACGACCTCTGACCAACGCCGCTACAACTGCTCGCGCCCTAAATAATATAAACAAAAAAATATGCAACTTCAAGGGAAACATCAGCAAAGAGTCAAACATTAAAGTCGTTCATGGCTTTGAGAAAAAACCTAGGAAATTATGGGATCACTATGATTGGGTTATGCATTCTGTTTCCCAACCAACCTTATCTTCCCAATCATCCTATGATGTTACACTTCAACAATATTTAGAACTACCTACTGTTCCAAGAAATGAAAATCCCCTGCAATTTTGGGAAGAAAGTAAAAAAATATACCCAGAGCTCGAAAAAATTGCAAGAAAATATCTAACCATCACTGGAACTTCCGTGCCTAGTGAAAGGGTGTTTAGCAAAATAGGAAACATTATCACAAACAAAAGGAGTCGCCTAAACCCAAAAAGAGCTAAAAAAATTAGTGTATTTGTGTAGCGTTGAGAAAGAAAAGTGGGAAAAAAGTTTGACCTAAGCATGAAGAGAACTTATAAGTTAGCCAATGGTTTTGTTTAGGCCTTTTGTTTAATATTACATTACAGTTTCATAGCTAAAGTTTGTAGTCTATTGTATCTCTATTGTTACCCGTAGTCTTTTTAAAGCGTTTCTTATTGAGATTGGCAAATTATTATGGTAAATTATTGCAGCCTGGTTAATATAGCTGTTAATTTTTATCTTTTGGAAGTGTTATAATACTAAAATACTGTTTCATAGTTAAACTTTATATTATTATTGGTTCTCTTTTCTTATTTTTAGTATTAAGTACTTAATATCTGTTAGTGAGGTTGGCATAGTATAATGGTAAATTAAGGCAGCCTGTAATTTTTACAATTCAAAATTGTTCTAATAAATTTATTAAGTCAGAAATCTGTTGTTTATTTTAACCATAAACATAAAAATCACGGAGTAACTCTTCTTCATCTTCTTCACGAAACACTCTTTGGCGGCCTTGGCCTCTAGCAGGAGCACGTAGTCATTGGCTCTAGGAATATACTCAAACACCTATATATTATCAACAAAATATTTTGGATGACACCAGTATTGTTTTATTTAGTCACATATCGTAATTTATTTGAAAATATTTCATGTTTCGAAGTGTTTCACGCTTTTTCTTCAGACATTTAGTAAAATTAATTAAATTAAATATTTATTTATTTATTTATTTATTTATTTAATGTAAAGGGAAGTACAAACCGTCCATCCAGGTCCAGTATGGCGGGTGCAGACGAGGTAGGTCCCTGGATGGGGAACAAACATACAATTTTTGATCATTTACAAAACAATTTAAAAAAAAAATGGAGGGGAATGGTGAAGGGCAGGAGTTAGTTAGGTGGGGGTGCAGAGAAGAAGTTCTTTAAACGGGATTTGAAATTTTTGGTGCTTGGTGATGAACGGAGGTCCGGGGATAAGGTGGACCAAAGTCTGTTGCCGGCAATAGAAATACTCTTGAGCTGGTAGCTACGTCTAATATGAAGGAATTTCTATGTCGGGTGTTGTGTGTGTGTGTGGGGGGGGGGTGCTAACGGTTGTAAATAAAGTTGTTAATGTAAAGGGATGTAATTATAAAGTTGTTAATTGCTTTATATATGAAAACTGCTGGGCTATAATGGTGAAGTTGGTGTAATGGAGTTAAGCCCACAGAATTAAAAAAGTGAGAGACAGGGGTAGATTTACATAGTTTTAATAAGATACGTACAAACCATTTTTACAATCTGTGTAACGTAGTAAGCTAGATTTGGTGGTTGAACCCCAAAATTGAAGACCATAGGAAAGCGAGGAGCGGATTAAAGCATTATACGTATAATAAAAGGAGGATGTTGGGGGGGGGGGTAAGAAATGAAGACGGGAGAAAAGGCGTAAGCGTTGGTTTAACGCAGAAGCTAAAGCATTAATGTGGGCGTCCCAGGAGAGGTTATGACTTAAATGGATACCCTGGTATTTAAAAGCATTGGCCGAGTTGATCTGTTGGGAGTTGTAGTTTAGTAAAAATTCGTTTTTTTTCGAGCTTTTTGTTGCGTTGGTGAAAGATGACATATAGAGTTTTATCGAGATTTAGGGATATAAGGTTGATTGTATTCCAATGTAAGAGTCTATTCAAGACTGGGTTGAAGGTTTATTTGATTGTACAGGGTGATTACAAAAGAACTTCACACTTTTAAAAATTTACTACATCAAAGCTATTCAGAATATAGACACACCACATACGGCTTCTTAAAGAAAAACTCTTGAAGTTTATTGTGACACAGTTAAAGATGTTCAATATGCCCCCCTGTCGTGACACGGGATACATCAATGCGGTAGTCGAATTCGTCCCAAGCCCGCATTAACATGTCTCCGTCAATCCCACGTATCGCTACCGTAATGCGTTCTGTCAGCTCGTCTAGGTCACGGGGAAAGGGTATGGTGAAGACCAGGTCCTTTACAACCCCCCCCCCCCCATAAAAAAAATCACAAGGCGTGAGGTCGGGGCTCCGCGATGGCCACTTTGCAAGTTCCAGGTTATTGTTTGCTCGACCAATCCACCGCTGTGATTTCTTTTTATGGGGGTGTGTAAAGGACAAGGTCTTCACCCTACCTCTTCCCCGTGACCTAGACGAGCTGAAAGAACGCATTACGGTAGCGATACGTGGGATTGGTGAGACATGTTAATGCGGGTTTAGGACGAATTCGACTACACGGGGGCATATTGAACATCTTTAACTGTGTCACAATAAATTTCAAGAGTTTTTCTTTAAGAATCCGTATGTGGTGTGTCTGTATTCTGAATAGCTCTGATGTAATAAATTTTTAAAAGTGTGAAGTACTTTTGTAATCACCCTGTATTTAATGAAGATCCAGCGCATGATATTGTAGCGTCATCTGCGTATAATATTAACGGTAGAGGGGATAATATATAAGTTAGGTCGTTTATAAATAAAGAAGAGGTGACAAAATTGAGCCTTGGGGGACGCCTAGATTACGGGTAATTGTTGAGGGTGTTTTATTGAATAAATGTAGGGTGTATTGTCTGTTTAATAAGAAGCTGGAGAACCAGGTTAGAGGGGGACCGTAGATATTGAAAACTTGGGATAATTTGAATATTAGAAGATCGTGAGGGATGGATCAAATGCTTTGGAGTAATCTAGGAAAAGGGAAACAATTAAATTGTTATTTGGACATGATGGAAATTATGTATTCGGTGAGTTCGAAGCAGGCTGTCGAAGTGCTTCTTTTTGGAATAAAGCCATATTGGGAAGTTGTAGGAAGATTGTTTGAGAAGATGTAAGAGGATAGGCAAGAGCAGAATAGGCTCTCGAAAATTTTTGCAAATGAGGAAAAATACACTCGAAAATACATACTATCTCATTATCATACTACACATATCAATAGAAAAAATACTCGATATTACTCGATACTTTAATAAAATACTCGAGTATCAGTATCGAGTATTTTCCAAAAGAACTCTTTACCCAAAGTATCGATACCTGGTGGTATCGGAACAACACTGATATTTGTTGTAGCGTGCCAATTTGAATCCTTAACTTTACTTTTAGTGGGTTAAATTATTTTTTTTTCCCCAGCTTATATTTAAAAAAAATTTTTTTTCTTGCCAAATAATTTAATTGTATTTTATTATTTTCTTTAATTTTTAGTCTCACGATTGTTGCATCTCGGATAATTTTCGCGTTAATTACCTTTCTATTGTTATCGCTTGAGCTAATTATAACGTGTTTCATCAAAACCACCTCTACTCAAAGCCTGAGCCAACGCCACCTAAAAAGCAAGGCCTACTCACTGCTTGCTGACTCCGTCATCAAACGAGGGCTGACAATCCAACTTCCATTGTTTCAACAAACGAAAAGACACTGATTACAACAAGTGTTTTTTCGTTTGTTTTAAACAATGAAGATTGGATTGTCAGCCCTGGTTTGATGACGCAGTAATCAGGCTTTGCTTTTTAGGTGGCGTTATCTGAGCGCGAAAATTTCATACATTGTTACATCATCATACCTAGTCATATTTTAGAGCTTATTATTGGCAGAAATGCAATTAAATATGACTACCTATGACGTTTTAACAATGTATGACGATTCCGCGCTCAGGCTTTCTCTTTAGGTGGTGGTTGGTTTCATGCGTCGCTCGGGACAAGTCCGCGTGCGTTCGTTTTCGGTAAGGCTAGAGTTTTTAGTTAGGGAGGCAGTCTTGTTCTGGCCTTGGTGAGGCCGACTTCATCGTTACTGGAGTCGGCTTACTGTTCTTCACCTGGGTTGAAGCGTACTCTTCATTCTTTCTGATCATAGCTGATTAGTCAATCATGAGTCTGAAAGCAGTATCCGTCGATTTCCTTTGCACTAAGCGAGCTTACACAGCTTGTTGAATTTTATCCTCTTCGTCAATCTTGTCGGATGGAACAATGTCAGCCATAAGTCTTTTGTCGTTTAATGCCCGTGGTAACGTAGAACTGTTGAAGAATTATTCACTAAGTTAAAAATATATAAAATATAACTGACCTTATGATCTGTGGATACTTGTGTATAGATGAAGGAAGGATGCCACTTTTCCACAAAAGAAGCATCTTTCTTTTGTGGAAAAGTGGCATCCTTCCTTCATCTATATTCACTAAGTTGTTTGATTCCGTGATTGTCTTCCCCGTGTGAAGAAGGAATCTTTGCTTCTTTGGAGGTAAGAATGCCGTTGCCAAGTGACAGTGGAGCTGGGTAATTTCCCTCGCTGGTCTAGGTAGAAGCTCAACTCAACGTGATCAATTTTTCGTCAAATTGCTTGTTTTTCTTCTTTAGAATATATTTGTTGGCTTGTGACTTTGTTCTTCGTTATTTCAAGATTCGATGTTGCGTCAGGATGTTTGCACCTTGTGCTTCCTGGTTTACTTCAAGTTAGTGTATCGACGTGTTCGTAATGACGTTCCATGTGATCTACTAAACTCAAGCATGTTGTATATTTTTGGCTTGCGGAGAAAGTTCCATCCTGTTCAGTTGCTTTCAGAACTCAGGTCTTCCGTTTTATGATTTCCGCCGAGTTTTTTTAGTTTTTTATGTTGACTGCCATTGACTGTTATGCGAAAACGTATGTTGGAGTCAATCTAATTTTTCTTTTAGTTTTTTTTTTAGTTTTTTTTATTTATTTATTGTTTATTTATTTTATTTTATCTTTTTTTTTAGTGTCTGCGAGCCCGTCCGGTGTTTCCGTCTTCTATGTGTCTTCAGCTTCTGTGTAAGTCACTGTTATGTGTTTTCCTTTGCCTAACCGTTCTTGTTCTGTGTTTTAGCACTCGTACTGTATTTGGTTTTCTTGTGTGTTTGTTTCCTTTAGTCATGATTATTTGTGAGTATTTATTATTTTACTTAGTGCATGTTCCTTTTTGTACCTTTCAGGCGTGGCATTCCCGGTTGTTATTGAGGTTTTTTGTTTATTATTTAATTTGTTTGTTTTTTTTGCCACTTTCCTTGTTACTTTATTTGTCACCATCTCTGAAACGGCGCGATTTGTGAACTGTTCACGGCCCGCTGTAGTGAAGGTGTACAAAGAGTGGACAGCAGGGACAGAAATCGCGTCCCAACGCCATCACTGTAAAGGGTCACGAGCCATCGACCAACGGAGTGAGCGGCGCCGACGACGACTCGCAAAAGGTGACAGGAGAGCCACAGCCCATCAACCGACCCCAGATTCAACAGTGGTGCCAAAAGACGTGTATCCGACATTACCGTTGAACGCACCCTGCTAAGGATGGACCTGAACAGTCGACGCATGGTTGCTGCACCCATGTTGACCAGGGGTCATCGTCATCGACGCCTAGATTTTGCACGTGAGCACCGCCACTGGACCACAGACGAGTGGGCTAAGGTCGCCTTCTCCGACGAGTCAAGGTTTTTGCTCCATAAGATTGACGGGCGATGGCGAGTGCGTCGTGAACGCCATGAATAGAGACTGCAGGAGGCTATTGTGGGCCGGAAACAGGGTGGTGGGGATAGTGTTCATGTGTGAGGGATCTTCTGTTGGGAGCAGTTAGGTCCACTGATTTGTCTAGAGGACAATTTGAATGCTTGTGGCTTAAGGTCAATCGTAGCGGACCAGGTGCACCCATACATGCTCACGATGTTCCCCCAATGTGATAGTGTGTTCCAGCAGGACAATGCACCCTGCCACAAGGCCAGTCTTCTTCTGGAATCGTTCGAGGAACACTCTACTGACTTTCGAGTGCTCCCTTGGCCCGCTAATTCGCCGGACATCAATCCAATCGAACATCTGTGGGAGCACCTTGATCGCCATGTACGGTAGCTGGACTCTCCATCTATAACTCTCGAAGCTCTGTGGACAGCGCTTCAAGCGGAATGGACTGCCATACCATCGGACACATACCGCGCATTTCTTGCGTCCATGCCATGACGCCTAGCAGCAGTTATAGCGGCGAAGGGTGGCTACTCCCATTACTAAGCGGGTGATCATAATTCAGTGATATGACAATGTATATTATAACGCCATCCATCGTTGGGGACCACTATGAAAAATCCAGTTTTACCGAATTTATCGGAGACGTGTTTAGTAAAAAGCCGCTTAATACAAGTTTTTGCCGAAATAAGAAAAGCTTTGTTGGACGATGAGATTGCGTGAAGAATAGCTGCCAATCTTGACAATTATGCTGGAGATGCGCGGCGGAAAACAATAGTTTTTCCTAGAAGGGTGAAGAAAAAAATGTGGTAGTAAGAGACGGAGCTCTCGGGGATTCGGAGCTTAAAAATTTTTTTGCCAAGGAGAAAACTTAAGAAAAGATATGAGATATAAATGGCCGGATTTGGAGACAAATGAAAAATGGTTTCAAACATCAAGATCTTAGTAATTGTTTAAGCCAAGATGCCGAGATAAGTTGATATACTGTCCTGTTAATTGCTGGGAAGACGAAGCAAGAATAGTGACGTGATGTGCTGTCTTCAGGATCTGGAGCTTCCTCGTCGTGTTCGAAGTTTGTTAAGCTACTCACCAAATGAAGGAGATAAGTATAACGTGCTTATTAGCTTAATATCCGATTCATGTTGTCACGTTGTGACTTTTATGTTTTTAATAAAATAGTATATTATTTTTAATATTTCCCCTATTTTTTAAATTAATTATTAATTCAGTTTTATTTTAAAAGCTATTTAAAACTTTTTGGAATGTGTGTTATCTTTGCTTTGTTTGGCAGGTGAGCATTCAGCTCTTGCCAATTGTTATTGTCATGCCTCATGCCAAACAATGCTTTTTATTTTCTTTTATTTGCTGGTTAAAAAAAATTTAAACAGGTGGTGGCCTTACAGTATAACAGAGGGACATCAGGAGTTCCAACTAGTTTCGCCATTTATTCCCGGCTTTGTCAAGGATATATCATATATCCTGATGTCCCTCTGTTATACTGTAAGGCCACCACCTGTTTAATCAATAGGAACAGTATTATGATCCACCCTTCTACCGAAAAAAAATTTAGTCATTCCTTGAGCAGCAGCAGAAGGGGAAGGATCCTCTTCCTAACTTTCCATGAATCTTCATGTTCTCTTGTCATTTTCACCTTTCCTGGACTTAGCCTACATATGGAATTTGTCCCAGTGAAAACCATTTCAAGCTGAACTTTGTCAAAATTCCTTCTATTTCATCGAACATTCACTTCACTTCCAGTTTGAGTTTATCTTCTATTCAGCAATTTTGAAGATTCTACTGGGTTTTTTTTTTTTAATTTCTTCTGGACAATTTCTGTTGGTTTTGTTGTCATGCTTTTGGAATTGTGATATTGCTGCTCCATTGTTTTCTATATTATTTATTTTATTTTCTGTTTTTTTTTTTTAATATTTAAGTAACAGATGTATTTTCCATTTTCCTTTTCTAGTGTTCTTCTGGACCTTTGTTAAGATGTCTCGTTAGTTCCTGTGCTGTTTCACTTTTCCTACTCAAGACTTTTATCATCATTTTTGGGTAAAAATTTTGACTAGATGAGTCTGTTTTTTTTTTATTTTGTTTCCGTGCTTCATGCATGGCTTTTTATTTATTCTGTTGTGCTTCATGCACATATTAATTTCTGATGTTTCACACGTCAGTTTAAACTGTGTTATCACAGTTATTTATTCTGTAGATGTTCATTCATCTATTTGCCCATTGCGTGTATAAGTACCTTTTGGTAATATTTTATTGATGTTTTATACATCAATTTTCAACTGTGTTAATACACGGTAATTTTCCAGATGTTTATTCATCTTTTACCTTAGTTGAATTTATGTACCTTTGGTAACATTTTTTTTTTGATGTTTTATGCATCAATCTCAACTGTATTATTACAGTCATTTTTAGATGTTCATACATCTGTTTTCCATTGTGTTTTTAAGTAACGTTGGTATATATTTCCTGATGTTTATGCATCAGTATGTTATCGTACTTTATGTACAGACCATTGACTCTATGTCAATAAATTGTTCATAATTACCCTTTTTTATATATTGTGTTAATGCTTGTTTCATTGCTTAATTTTGATGGCTTTGACACATATTGTTGTGTAAAAATATCTTATTATATTACATTTTGTCAAGTACTTTTCCTTGTGTAATTACATTTCTTTTTTCGTATTAGCTATCTGCCATTTTGGATCCAATTTGTAGTTTCTGGCATTGTTCTTTCTTGTGTGTAACTTGTGTCCTGAGAACACTACACTTCCTTTTAATTGATCTTTTCTTTTGTCAATCAAGTAAACTTTTATTTTATTTTTCTAATTTGACTCTGGTTCATTGGTACATCTTTGCACGTTGCCCATAAGCCCAAAATGACTAGTGTAAACGAACCTCAAAATAAACTTATGCAATGTTCATGCTATTTTAAAATTAAAAATCAGTTTAGACGTATCAATGTCAAAGATTTCTGCACGGTTGGCGTGTTTTGCTCATTTTATCCCGATCATAGATATACCTTACCTTCGACGATCCAATGACGAGAAGTGCCGAGATGTTGATTGATCCGGAATGTGAGGCATCAAGCGTCGATTGCTACAACGGACGATGTCAAAGTATTTTTTGTTGTCCCGGAAGAGTCAGGTAACGGGTGGGAGCCCCTAACTAACAATTTTTCTCTCCGGTCCTTCCCCGACCCTTAAGGCTGCCCCTAAAATCAATCCCCCCCCCCCCGCTCCTGTCGTCGTCCTCGTGTTTTGGTGCATCGTCGAGATAGACACGTAAGAAAAATTCCAGCCATTGACAACAGGAATGGACAAGGAATTTCAGCCATTGACAAGGAAGACAACCCAGGGAGAGCCATACTACTTCCGTTTTTTACGGAAATATCCTGTAGTTCGGACACGTGACCGAGGTTCCTTTACTGACTATAAATAATTGTAAAATGATTTCAGTGATAAAGCAATATTGATATTCCATACCTATAATTATTTGATACCGTGGTTTAATGTATACGGAGGGTTGATTCAGATAAAATGAGACGACTTTAAACGCCGCGTATGACCTTGACGGAATGTGATTTGCATGTCTCGTCCACTATTCATGGGGATTAGCTTTGTATACACTTGTTGCTGTTATTTGGGTCATTTCGTGCTGAAACATGGCTTCCAAAATCACAGCTTTTTGGGAAGGGTATATGTTTGGCCTTTCCGATGCTAACTTCAGTCTTTCGTGCATTGTGGAATTACGCAAACGAAATGGTATTGTGGTATCCAAAGCTACTGTGGGTAGAATAATCAAAAAGAACAAATTGCGATCATCTAATGAACGTGGACGAGCAGAGAAGCAGACCAGAAACAAGCCCCAGCCAACACGCCCAGCTCAGGTGGTGCGAGAAATCCGGTCTGAAGTGCTGAAAGAAAATCCCCCCACACCGAGAAGTCTAGCCCAAAGGAAAGCTATTTCACAGGCAATAATCTCCAGAATAATTCATGACAATCTTGGGCTGGAGCGACGTCATAAAGCGCGCGGTCACAGACTGTCGGCCAGGCACGTGCGGGAACGATTCACCAACGCCAGAAAACTGTATGAAAACCATCTTGCAGGTGACCGATGGAAGTGGGTTGTCTCCTTGGATGAAGCTTGGGTGTACCTCGATGACACCAACAAACCCAGGGCAATTTACTATCGCGAAAGAGGGGGCAAGGCCAGGTCCGATTTTGTCCGAAGATGCAAGGAAAACTTTTCAAAGGGCTTCATGGTGGTTGCCGGATATTGCTAACGATTCGTCGAGTTCCTGGAAACTGTAAAATTAGTGCAGCTTACTTCCAGAGTAATGTAATGGACCACATATATCGGCAGGATATCCAACGTCTGTACCCTGGGGGGGGGGGGGTGGTTCCACTACACGATAGCGATAAGGTGGAAATAGAGGTTTTTGCTGTCCACGTCATCAAATTGGGGCATTCGGATTAAAACAGCATTCCACTACCACCTGCGAGAGAAGTGGGGGAGGTACTGAGAGACTATCGATACTAGAATTTCGCTCTCGCAGGCGATCAGCGAGTACGCCAGAGAAGCCTCGATAGTATAAGGAAGGAGGCAGGTTAAATAAAATAGAAAGAGGCAGTGAAAGGATTTAAAGAAAAGGCAAAACACAGAACTTGTTCATCAAAGAAGGTAGTCTATCAACATGGTATTTTCAGAGGGAAGATTCTAGGATGTGAGGAATTGTTATTCAATCCGTGTGGAATTTTGACAAAAAAACCACAATGGCGGAATTCTATCCAAGCGCTAGCGTTATTTTATCTTGTTTGTTGCATAAAAAAAGGAATTAAACAATGAAGTGTGACTGGTGTCAGTGTTTGTTTTGGTTTTGTATTTCGTTTTGGTCTGTAGTGCGTAGGTGATTATTATTATTTTGTTTTGTAGGTCGTTTGGTGTGGTTTAGTGGTAAATAAACTGTATTTGTAGTACTTGGTGTTAGTTAGAGTCGGGTAAATGATTTGTTCTATGCGTTTTAATTGGTAAGAATTATGAGGTGAAATCGTTAAAAATATGTTCCTTGTTGTAAAGAAATTATGGTTTTATCGTAGATTATTTTCTTTTATTTATTTTGATTGCTGACGATATTAAACTTTAAGATTATCCCAGGGAAGCTGCAGCAATTGTTGGCCTAATCCGTTGTAAACATTGTTGTGTCGCAGCTTTTCTGGGTAAGAGTGACAGCAACAGAGTCGAAGGTTAAACAACGTCATTGTTTAGCGTGTTTTTTCTGTTGTTGTGTGTATTGCAAAGAACAGGGCTTCGTCATTGCTTTATCATTGCATCATCATTTTGAGCTCATTGTTATTGGTGAATTGCGTGTTGAAACCATTGTTGATACCTGTTGTTGCACAAACTTTTATTTGCATTGTTGGTCAAGAGATATATATTGTTGGTCCGTGCAGAGTGTTTGTGAATTGCGTGTTGATACCATTGTTGCAAAAACTTTGTCTTGCATTGTTGGTCATGCGATATTTCTCATTAATATGCCCTGCTATAACCATGAATATCGATTTTTTATCAATAATTATTATTTTTTCGAAATCTGAAGTAGACAGTGACCTTCCTCATGCTTTGAAGGTCATGTATGCGAAATTTCATCAAGATCGGAATAAAACTGTAGATTTGTATAAAAAACAGACCCACAGACCCACAAACATCCTTCTTTATATATATAGACTAGAAGAGGTACCCGGCGTTGCCCGGGATAATTACACTTGCACAAACTTTTCCTTTCATTGTAGTCATGAGATATATATTGTTGGTTCATGCAGTGTGTTTGTGAATTGCGTGCTGATACCATTGTTGATACCTATTGTTGTACCAACTTTGCCTTGCATTGTTGGTCATGAGATATTTCTCATTAATATGCCTTGCCATAACCATGAATATCGATTTTTTATCGATATTTATTATTTTTCCGAAATCTGAGGTAGACAGTGACCTTCCTCATGCTTTAAAGGTCATGTATGCGAAATTTTATCAAGATCGGAATAAAACTGTAGATTTGTATAAAAAACGTACACACAGATCCACAGACGCACAGACCCACAGACCCACAGACGCACAGACCCACAAACATCCTTCTTTATATATATAGATTGTCCCGTTAATAGCGATCATTACGATTTCTACCAATTAATGACCAAGCTAGAACGTAAGGAGAATAGAACTGTGGCTTGTTTATCCTGACTACTCTTATTTCGGCGATGTTGAGATATAGTTATTAGTGGTCACGTGATACGGACACGAAGTTTTCCGCTAGTAAAGGACTCCCGCTGACGTTTTGTGTAAAGTGTTCTCACTCTACAATTTAATAATTGTATGATAATTGCCTTTACGTTGTTTTTAATAACTGTTGGCTCGAAAATTCTTATGCTATCATTTGTTTTTAAATAGTCCGAAGTATGTTATATCCAGTTGATGGTAATTTGTAGGCAGAGCTGTACACATGCGTCTGTATATGGAGCGCATTGCTTTCACATGCAAAATGAGTGAAAGGATATTGTGCGGTGCAGCTTTTTACGCTTTCTTATGATCAGCTCGGAGGTTTCGGCCATTCAAACGGTAGCGAATAGGAGGAAGTATTTTGCGTCGGAAAATTTGGTAGTAAAGGGGTTACTGCTCTCTCCCCTGGTTTCCAATCGTGCAGAGCATAGTGCTGATAAGCTCGGGATTGTAAACACTTCAAAGGAGAGCGCGACGCTTTCTTTGGTTGGTCGCTGGTCTTGTTCGCTCCGTTGGGAATGAGTCAACAGCTAATGCAGTATTAGTCTCCCAGCTGAGGACCTAGGAATGCTGGCTCATTAACATCACATGTGCCAGTGTACGCAATCACTGGGATCTAATGTAGGATCATTTAAAATAGTTTATACAGTCTTTCTTGTTGATGTGGTGAAAGTTAATGATTATTTTTCTTAATAGGTTTGTTATTTATTTTAATTGGGGCCCCAGTATTATTGTTGATTAATGAACTGTATCAATCTTTATTAAGTCTATTAAAATGGTATTTAAAATGACCACTCGTACCTACTCCTTGATTGCTTAACATCACCCGCGCAAGTCCAAGAACCCGCTCCTGTCGCGTGTGAGATATATTATTGGAAGGTTCCGTTTGGCACCCCCCCCCCCCTCCCACGCACAGAAGTTAAAATTTATCTTTGTAAAGTTTGGTGGTATATAAAAACTATAGATTAGAGTTATCCTCTTGTAATTGTGTTTTGATAATAAAAATTTAAGTATTTAAACTATAATAAATTTTGTTTTATTTTTCGAAAATAACTCCATGCATTAAGCAGGTTTATCAAAATTAGCAACAGAATTTTATTCAAATTTTAAGATCATAAAAGGACGGAAGGGAGAGACAGGTGATACTGAATCCTATTGCCAGAATTTTTTCCAAATAGATGTTTAATTATTTTTTAAAATTTGGGTCATTCACCTTTATAAAAGATAAAGCATTTAAATCTCTATTCTGAGATATTTGTAAAGATTGGATCCAAATATTTCTAAGCATATATTTATTCCTCAATGTCATACGAATGACGTTCTCTTTACTTCAGAGAAAACGGAAGACAGTTGCTATATTAATGCACGAATTGATTCGAGAATGATATCTCATTGAAATAATGAATCCCAGTGACTATAATCGAAATATTGACGATGAAATGTCTTCCCTATTTAGGAATCTCGGATTTAATTATAACACTAAAATGTACTTTCTATCTCAACTTTTATAGTATATGTTTAAAAGTAAAATATTATACAAATTAACAGATAGAATTTTCATTTTTATAGATATAATATAGTTTATAAATTATTGTGTGTAAATAAAAACTTTCAAATAAATAAATTCTCAAAATAGTTATTTATTTAATTAATGTATCTTTAAAGTGAAGATATGTATGTCATCTTTAGCATTACATTTCAATATATCATCTTTTTTTTTTGGGGGGGGGGGGTTGAAAATATAAGCAATTTTTAAAAAGTTTATATTGAAACGAAGTTTTTTTTTTAAGTTGAACTAAATATTTTAGTATGTAGTGGAACTATCTATAGCTATAATATAGTTTTTAATTTTTTAATGTAAATGGAAACTTTCAAATAAATAATTTTTTGAAATGATTAATTTATCATTAAGTGAAGATATGTCATCTTCTTTAGTCATTATATTTCAATATAATCTTTTTTTTGGATTGAAAATGTAAGCAATTTTTAAAAAGTTTCTATTAAAACGAAGCTTTTTTAAAGAAGAAATAAATATTTTAAAAATTTACCGAGCATTTTCTTATTTCAAATTTTGACTACAATAATATTTTGTTATTATTTTAAATATATATATTATAATTGTTATTATAGTCTTTTCTGAAATATTTGCTTAAGGGTATTATTTTTAAGAAATCTTTTTCATATCTAAATAAATTTTATTAATTTGTATCATTAGTTTACAGTACATCCATCGCAACATAAACTAAAAGTAGCCTCAGGTATAATAGAGTGGGTTCTGGCATATTCTATTTTAGGGGTGTTCGCTTTTGTGAAGTAAAAACGGCTATGTAATTTTTGTTACTGCGCTTGCGCACCACAACTGATTAATCGATCTCTCATCCTTTTGCTTGGAATGAATAAGCGCACTAACGAGACCATACAGCTCTCGCGCGAACAAGGAGTCGCGGTAGGCTAAAATAGGCTTTCTAATAGATCTCTCTGAAACCGATGCCGAAAGCCGATCAAGACGCGCGAGAGTCGTGCGCGGTTGACGTCACTTGCGTGTCTCGAACCCGCCATGTAGTGGACCCCCCCCCCCCCTGGTGAGCAATCAAAAGTTTGGATCCACATGGACAAGGCATCAAGCCACACTGCCAAGTCATCTGTGGCTTACTACAAGAAGATGGAACAGGAGACGGGCATACGAGTTATTCCCTTCTCTCATGTGCCTGTAAAATCTTCTGACGCATCACCGATGGATTTCTGTGGTTTTGGTCTCCTGAAACGACGGCTCGGAAGTCGCCGACCAAGAACCGTTGATGGGCTATGGAAAGTGTGTCAGCAGGTGTGGAACGATCTTCCCATGGAGTCCCTCAAACTCAGCCTACTTCAGTGGAAATTACGGTGCCGGGCGATAGTAACAGAACTGCAAAGTCCGTCTCATTTTATCTGAATCAACCCTCCGTAAAGTTAATGATCAGTTGGTTCGTATGATTGAATACTTGCAAAGACTTAGATTGTTGGCGCCTACATTTTTAGCAAGAAATAATAAAGAGAATATTTAAACCGTATCTTCATGTCGTTTAATTTGGAGTCCCGCTTAAATTTTATGGTTGACACTGGTACTTTTTTTGTTGATGAGTGATAATGAAATATTATGCTGGGTAAGTCCGCGCAGCCTCCATGCTAGGAACCCTGCAATATATACATACATAATTTATATGATAAGGTGCATTATGCGCTCTCCGTAGTTCTTGTAGTGCAAGCAAACCGAAGGTTTTCATGTATTTTCTATAATCTGGATTATTTATTATTCATTAACCGATATGCGATAACATATTAGCAGCTGCCTTTTTGTTGATATTTCATGGAATTCATTTTGGTGAGTTATACGACATTGATTTTTTCTGGCTGTTGGATCTTGGCATTAATGAGCTAGTGGGAGAGGCATCTGAATAATTGCGATTATTTTATTTGTGCTCCGGCGATTCTCCCGAACCCGCTTTAATTTCCTATTACTAGCATTGTTTTCATTCACGTTTGTCTAAATTAACGATTTTGCCGAAACTTACTGCTTCAGTGTCCAAACCTTCATCTACTCGTCCTACGATCGGTGGTACGCCCTCGAAGTCTGCATCTGACGATCCTACCCTGGCTTCGATTGAATCGGCTGTTCTCGCTATTTTTGAGCGACCTAATTTCTGGGACTTGTTTGCCAATAAGTTTATTGATAAATTGTCTGAAGTTTTTGATAACAAGTTAGCTGAAATGAGTAGTGATTTAAAAACTATTTCCTCCCGTTTGGATATGTTAACATCGCAGATGGAGACTTTCGACGCCAAATGTAAATCGTTGCAGGAAAAGTTCGATGGTTTGGATGGTGAACTCTACCTCGACGGTTGCACCCGAATTGATCTGCTAACTGACGAAATGGATAACTTGGAACAGCATTCACGCCGGGCCAATCTACGAATTTTTGGTCTGGCCGAGCAGCCGTCTGAGGTACTGGCCGATATCCTTCCATCTTTTTTCTCCGAAAATCTGGATGTTCCAATAAGTTCAAGGGATATTATAGCTTCTCATCAGTTAGGTCCCCGTACTTCTGGCAATTGGCTGTACTCGTCCCATTCATAGTAAACGCTTGATTTCCGGTCATCGTGTCATGGCTTTAGAGTCTTATTTCTCTTTAACTGACTAAAACTTAAACTTATTATTCGATGCTTTCTTACACCAAGTTCAACTTGGTTTTGACCTTTACCTCCCATATTTTCAGATACCTTATGTTTCTAAATCTGACAATCAACCAAGGAAGCTCTGGATACCCCCTCACTATTGCAAGATATCAAACTCAAGAATAGCCTTTATTTGAAGTCGCGGCGCACTAACTACAGGAGTATTCCCTACGGCACTGAAACTAGCTAGGGTGACTCCCATATATAAGAAGATGACCCGCTTTCTTTTGCTAACTATCGCCCTATCACTTCCCTTCCGTTTATTGCTAAGGTTTTTGAGAGGCTCTTTTACATCCGAATGTCGCAATATATATTTTTCGAATAATTTCATTACTGTTTGTCAGCATGGTTTCGTACCGACGAGAAGTATCGTGACGGCTTGTTACGAGCTCCTTGAATTTATTTCTGCTAATATGGCCATAAATACTATATAATAGCAGCATATATCGATTTTTCCAAGACTTTCGATCTGGTCTCGGTCGAACGTCTTCTATGTAAGTTATCTCGACAATATGGTATATTTGGATTGCCTTTATTGTGGTTAAAAACATTTTTGATGGAACGAACTTATTTCTTAAAATTATTTGACGTGACTTCCTCATTGTGATTGACGAATTTTCTATTATGTCACATAATAGTAATAGCGACAACTACAACACAGCAGACGAGTATTATGCTGATATAATTCTATCTGGAACATACGGCGGATTATGCGAGTTAATTGCAGCTGGAAAAATATTTGATTTCTTTTTTGAAGTTTACCGCAACGGAGAATTGTATGTAGACGCAGGGAATCGTGGTCATTCTACTACTAAACGCCTTCGTTTTTCACAAAATTTATCAACTGGTCATTGCGATGCTTTTTTATCTCATAGAGAATTAAATCCTGTGGTGGTTGTTGGTTCTTCAAACTCTATGAAGATCACATCAAATAAACAAGTTACAATTCCTGATCACGTAGCTTCATGTTCTTCCGAGTTCGACTCTGCAACCCTTACGGAATTACCTACACAAGGTTGGTTGGGTTTTAGGGCGCGCCAACTACTAAGATCATTTGCGCCCAATTCTGACCTAAGATGCCACGCACGACTTATCTACACAAACGACGAGTACGGTAGCTCAAAAGGAAGGTAGGATACGTAGGGCTAGGTACACGGATAAAACTAAGAAGAACCAACTAAGACAAGCTCAGAATAAATATGGGAAGACGCATCCTGAGGTTCCCAGGCGAGAGGTCGCTGATTATCAAAAAGCACACCCTGAGGTTCACAAAACTGCTCAATCTCAATACAATAAAAATGCAACAGAACGCCTATGGAAGAACAAAAACCTTTCAGGGTTTGTCATATGATCTTACTTACTTACTTACTTTTCAAACCCGCTTATCCGTTAGGGTCGCGGGGGCAGCAGCCCTATGGAGGATCTCCAGCGATCGCGATCTTCCGCCATCAGGCGCATGTCCTCCCTGGTAATATCCAAGCGACTCGAACCCAGATTCTCCAGGTAGTCTAGCCACCTGGTTCTAGGCCGACCCCTTGGTCTCTTACCCACCGGCTTGGAAAATAACAACTGCCTAGGAAGACTAGTTTGCGGCGTCCGAATCACGTGGCCATACCAGCGCAACTGAGACCTCTCAATGCGGAGAAGTAGCGGCTCAACACCTAAAGATTCCCTTATTGTATTGCTGTACACTCTATCTAGTAGGGTAACACCTGCAACACCTCTCAGAAATCTCATTTCGGCCGCTTGTACCCGCGATCGCACTCTTTCGGTCATTACCCAAGCCTCATGACCATAGGTGAGAATGGGGACAAAGATGGATTTGAAGACGGAGAGCTTAGCTTTGTTACTCAGCTCGCGTTTCGTTACCACGGATCGCCACAGTTTACGTCTGACACAGCTTGCTGCACCGATCCGAGCATCCAATTCTTTCTCCTGCCGTCCATCACTCGTGAATGCAATCCCGAGATACTTGAATTTCTCCACCTGTCTCAATGAGGCTCCACTAACATGGAGAGCGCACTGAGCAGGCTGTCTTGAAAGGACCAGAACCTCGGTTTTAGCCACACTGATCTTCATCCCAGCTTCTTCACATTTGGCTGCAAGCCTGTCTAGTGCATGCTGAAGGTTCGTGCAAGAAGACCCAAGGAGGACAAGGTCGTCAGCAAAGAGCAACCTCTCCACCAGGCAGTCGCCCACACAAACACGCTCATCGCCTCGGCTGCCCCTGTCTATCCAGTCCATAAAGATAATGAACAAGATGGGCGACAGTACGCACCCTTGGCGGAGTCCAACACCCACGGTGAACGGTCTTGACTTAATGCCATTTATCCGGACACACATCTCAGAGCTTTCGTACAGAGACATGATAGCAACCAGTAATTGCCCATCCACTCCATACTCTTGCAACACTTGCCAGAGCTTCTCCCGAGGAACTCTGTCGTATGCTTTTTCGAGGTCCACAAAGCAAGCGTAGACCTCTTTTGCATACTCCCAGGATTTCTCAAAGATTTGCCTTAGAGCAAAGATGTGATCCGTCGTGCTTCGGCCAGGTCGGAAACCACACTGCTCCCCCGACAGTTTGGAGTCGACTATTTCCCGACTTCTCTTCTCCAGGCACTTAGCGTACACTTTCCCAGGAATGCTGAGCAAAGAGATGCCTCGATAGTTGTCATATGATCCTAAAATAAATTATGAATCTGATTCTGCTGTCACTATTGGTAATATGAGTAATAAGTGTCAATGATGCAATGCCCTTAAATGGAAGGACGAAACGCCTGGAATGTGCTGTAGTAGTGGAAAGGTTCAACTCGAGGCATTATGTAAGCCCTCTGAACCCTTACAGTCTGATTGTGGATCTCCACCCTAACCACAAGCATTTTATAGCGTAAATTTAATAATTGTTTTCAAATGACTTCGTTTGGTGGAAAACAGGTGGGTGAAGATGGATTTATGCAGGGCAGGTCTATCATTTAATTGGAAGCGTATTACCAGAATCAGGCCAAAATGCTCAATTTTTACAGATTTATTTTGTCGGCGATGATGAAAGAGAATCAAGCTTAAGATGTTCCAATTACCCGCAGTTAAAAGACAATTTAATAAATCAACTGCAGAAAATGCTACACGAAGTCAACCCTTACATTAGAGACTTAAAGAGTACCATAGATAAAATTCCTCCTTCTTGCCAGACGTTCAAAGTCGTCATACATGCTGAAAAGAATCCATCGGGAGAGCTTCGTGGTCCTTATAATACTCCAACTACAGTTGCTTTAGTAATGGTAGATCAACAATTCGAGCACCGTGACATCATACTGGAAAGTCACAGTAATAGTTTACAACGAATTAGTAAACTTCATCGGTCCTAATGGTTTACAGTATCCATTTTTATTCAGTCACGGAGAAGATGGTTGCGCTATTGCTATTCCTCAACGTGATCCAAAAACAAAGTTGCCATTGAAAAAAACTGTTTCTGCATCCAGTTTTTATTCATATCGGATTATGATTAGGGAATATGAGGAAAATTACTTGATATACTTTTGTGCACTGTTTAGTCAATACTTAGTGGATATGTACGCAAAGACAGAAGCTGAGAGACTGAATTTTATAAGAAATAATCAAGTAAAATTACGCGCAGACTGCTACATTCATCTCAAGGATGCCACTGGGAGACAAGACATACAGCCTGATCAGCTGGGCCAGATGATTGTATTGCCATCCTCTTTCACTGGTGGCCCAGGGTATATGCACGAACGGACACAAGACGCCATGACTTATTTTAGGCATTATGGTCGCCCAGATCTTTTTATCACTTTACCTGCAACCCTCGATGGGACGAAATTACTCAACAATTGCTGCCAGGTCAAAAATCATATGATCGCCACAACATCATCGCTATATAAAAAAAAAAGAAATAAAAAACTCTTTCACCACAACAAAAAAAACGCTATAGTACACATTCTGTTTACTTTTGTGCCTTTATTCCGGAAAATTTTTCATCATCGCTAGAGTATTTCATGTCAAAGTTAAAAAAATTAGGAATCTGTTGGTTAAAGGAAAAGTATTTGGAGAAATTCGATGCTATACGTATTCGGTGGAGTGGCAAAAACGTGTACTCCCGCACATACATATATTTTTAAGGCAGATAAATCACATTTCTCCTGATATGATTGATAAAATTATTTGTGCCGAAATTCCTAACCCTGAACTTGACTCGAAACTACATGAAATAGTAAAATCAAACATGATCCATGGCCCGTGTGGAACTTCCAACTTAAGCTCGCCGTGTATGAAAAATAATGTGTAGTAAACGGTACCCTAGACCTTTACTCACTGAAAGATAGACAGGCGATGACGGCTATCCACAGTACCGAAGACGTTCCCCAGACGAAGATGGTCTTACTGTTGATATCAATGGAGTGAAAATAGACAACCGTTGGATGGTTCCTTACAATTCTGTTCTTTTAAGAACTTTCAACGCCCACGTCAATGTGGAATACTGCAACTCCGTGAAATCTATAAAGTATATATGCAAATACGTAAATAAACGTACGGTCAAGCTACTGTTACACTCGCGGACGGAAAAGATGAACTAAAATTGTACAAAAGTGGAAGTATATTAGTAGTTCAGAAGCGGTTTGCAGGATTCTTGGATTCACCATTCATGAGCGTTTTCCTGCAGTGTTCCACCTTGCAGTGCATTTAGAAAATGGCCAAAGAATATATTTCAATTCCGAAAATCTCGCTGATAGGGTATCGAACCCACCAACAACTACACTTACAGCTTTCTTCAACTTATGTCAAGTAGACGACTTCGCGAAACAATTGCTATATTGTGAAGTTCCAGCATGCTACGTTTGGAGCAACAATCGATTTGAAAGGAGAAAAAGAGGGGTAGATGTGACTGGATGACCAGGCGTTAAAAAAAGATCATGCCTTATATACAATACACCCAAATAATTCAGAGTACTATCATCTTCGATTGCTTCTCCATCAAATCCGAGGCTCAACATCATTTGAAGCATTAAAAACTGTTAATGGAATTGTACACCCTAAGTTCAAATCAGCTTGCAAGGCTTTAGGATTACTCGAAGATGATCAAAATTGGCATACAACACTAGAAGAGGCAGCTTTGTGTCAATCGGGTTTCATGATGAGGGAGCTTTTCACAATAATTTTAGTGTTTTGTCAAGTATCCGATCAATTCACTCTGTGGGATAAGTTCAAAGAGAATCTTTCGGAAGTTTTCAAACGACAATTTAAGAGTCAAATAGAAGGAACGGTGAGACACTTAATGAATGAGGTATACAACAAATGTCTCTTGGAACTAGAAAAGGAATGTTTAGCACTCGGTGGGCGTGCTTTGGAGGAGTATGGCTTACCTAAACCCATTTTAGGATCAGGAATTTTAGAAAGCGAATTAGGGATATACGTAAATGAAATTAACTACGACGTCTGTGCTTTGGAGAAATTTGTTGAAACCAATGATGAAACAATGTTGAAAACAATGTTGAAACTAACGGATGAACAAAAGTCGGTGTATTCTGAAATTATGTCAAGTATCAGTACAAATGACGGAAAAGTTTTCTTGGATGCCCTAGGTGGAACTGGTAAAACCTATCTCATCAATTTAATCTTGGCTAAGATAAGAAGCACTCGCAGTATTGACATTGACATCGCATCTTCTGGGATGCTACATTATTAGAAGGAGGTCGGACTGCGCACTCTGCCTTGAAATTGCCTCTTAATTTAACAAATGTTGATACTCTATTGTGGAACATTTCGAATCTTGCCGAAGTATTACGTCAAGCCAAAATAATAGTCTGGGAGGAATCGAAGCTGTAAATAGGACTTTGCAAGATATCAAGAACAATAAAACTTTAATGGGTGGTATGACAGTGTTGCTGGCTGGAGATTTTCGCCAAACTTTATCGGTGGTGCCGAAAGGAACACGCGCGGTCTTCAAGAAAGTCCAGTAAAATCGGGCCTTTACGATCAAAAAACACGGTCAACATCACCTTCCCCGTGCTGTTTGCGATTGCTTTTGATTTTTTCGGGAGTGGTGACCCACACTGTTTCATTGACGACTTTGACGTTTGCTTTCGGGCTGGACGAAGCGATCACGCGCAAGCTTCGAAGCGCGAGCTATCGTTCTTTCTCACGTGATGCAATACTCGCAACCTATTGTTCAATTTGCACGTGGGGTTTCGCAATTGTTGAAAACAAAAACTTACGATCCTACAGTCGTCTTTTTTTCCCACACAAATTTTCGTTTTCATTTGTACGACCCTTATATAAAAGACATAACCAGAAATTTAACTTGATAGTTTATAATTCTCAATACATTTCAGTTCCAAAAAACTAATAAATCATAGAATTGTGTTTCCAACCTGAGACGCATGCTCCTCAGGGGGGCAATTTCGTTTTTCACGGGTGCAATAATTCGGAAGATTGTTTGGACCAGGTCAATGTCAGTTTAGACTTCCTCTTCATGAAAAGGAGTTTACTTTTTTTAACGGTATTAAATAATAAGAATTTTAAAGAGTTTACTTTATGTCACGAGGGGGGAGGGGGGTCAAAATTTTAGGAAAATTACATTTTAAATTAAAAAAAAAAACGGGGGAAGAGGGAAAATATGAAATGGAACCGCTAGAAATGTTTCACCTGAAAAACGGGTGTCTCCAATTTAAAACGGATGATAAGGTAACCCTACTTAAGAAACACCATCATCTTGGTAAGCATTCCCTCGAGTGCGAGTGGCTATTATTCGAGTCGAAGATTTGTCAGGTGACGGATTAAAGAGCCATTATTGTTGTTGCTAGTTTTTTGACTTTTCTTTCATAAATTTTAAATAAATATTAAGTTAATACACGAGTTCTCCTTATTTTTAGAGCATCGATCCATTTTTGTTTCTCATACTTTGGTTAATTTGCGTCCTCACTGCCTGCCGCTTCAAGAAAATTCCACTGAAGATTCAGGATCGAAACCGTGCGGTTTTCTTTAAATGAACTTTCTATGAAGTTTCAGTTTCAAAAAAGTTTATTATTTATTCATATTTCAAATCTTTCATATGAAAAAATTCCTGTTTTCAAAACGTAACTCACGTTATATTTTTAAATACTAAAGAATTAATAACGTTTTGAATTTATTTACATAAAACATTTTTAATCTTTTAATCGTTTGGGCATTCTTTAGTAGCAGTCTGAATTCTCAACTAGCTCAACAACGTTTCCACTTGCGGTATTCTTTATTATAATCGACTTTTAGTCATTTTTTATTATCATAATCAAATTTTAATGGTGTTAAAAATTCTAGAAGGAAAAGAGATTATATACAGGGTGCATCTAAACCCCTGTCACAAACTTCTGGTGGCGATTCCTCAAAACAAAGCTCTTATACATCTGTACACATCATTAGGATAACGAACCGTTTATGAGATTTCCGCAGTTAAAGGTGAAGTTTCAGCAGCTGGTTTTTGGCTCTGTGGATAGCAGGTAACATGCGGAGAAGCTACAACAAATGTTCAAAATGACGACCGTGGGACGCAACACACGCATTGAGGCGACGAAACATCGACTGGCGTACACGTTCGAGGGTCCCTCGGCTGTATCTTGCAGCGCTGAAAGCATTGATAATGCGGTTCCAAAGCTCATCAACCTCCTGGAAAGTTGTGGCATACACCTGGTCTTTCATGTGACCTTATACGTAAAAGTCAATGGGGTTTAGATCCGAGGACCGTGGTGGCCATGCGACAGGACCCTGTCTTCCTATCGACCGTCCTGGGAAACGAGTGTCAAGTACACTGCTTTGCAATGAAATTGCCCCACCAACAAGGAGATATCCGACCTTATCCATATTTAGTGGGTCGTCTACCTCCGACTAGTAAACGATTAGATGCATGCTCACGGGACGTGACCATTTGGGTTGATATAGGGTGTCCGGGTGCCTGTATAGGCTCATCAGTTGACACCTGTGCGAGACATTCCATGCAGTAGGGAGGAAGCAACTGCCTCGTGAACGTACAATACTGTAATCCGCACAACGGTCTCAATGCCGCGTTGACGACAACGACAACCGTTCACGCATTTAACGGACTTTAAACGAGGTCGGATTACTGGCCTCTCCGAGGTTGGATGGTAACCAGACGGATTGCTCTCCATGTGTCGCGGGACGCTGGACGGTAGGCCGATGTTGGAGGCATTGCCGAGAGGAAGGATCGGCCACGGTGGCTCAGTGGTTGCGTGATCGCCTTTGATGCCCGAGGACGCGGGTTAGACTCCGGCCGAAGACGACGAGGATTTTTACAGGGGAAAAATCCTGAGATCACGCACTTCCTTCGGAAGGGAAGTAAAGCCGTTGGTCCCGTGTAGTGGTTTGCCGGCTGCACGTTAAAGAACCCTTGCGAGGCAAAATTTGTGCTCCATATAACGCCGTCCTGAAATGGCCATAGCAATTGAAAAGGACGTTAATACCAAATAAAGCAGCTAAACCGAGAGAAAGGCACACATGCCAGAAGACCTTGCAGCGCTAGCAGACAGAACCATCACCCTGCGGCAACTGCACGACAACATCACTAATCCCGGTACTGCTCCAGTGTCATTAGCTATCGCCAGTTAGACGCCGCGACAATGTCTGCCAGGCGTCCATTTTTGCATCTTCCTTTGACACCTGAGAACCGCGCGATACGACTGCTATCGTGAACGAGTGGGCTGGCGAATGAAATGGCGCCCGGCGGTCTTCAGCGACGAATCACACTTTTGTTTGGACACCGACGACAGACGCGGACGGGTTTGGCGCAGACTACTGGAACGTGCCAATGAACAATGCATCCGGTATCGCCATCGTGTACCAACACCCGGGATCATGATCTGGGGTGCCATCGGCTACGATACCGGAACGCCTTTAGTAACCATCCAAGGCACCCTGACAGCAGCACGGTACGTCACAGAGATTCTGCAGCCCGTATTACTGCCCTTTCTGCACACGGCAAAGAAGAGCATGGCATGTCTGCATGATGTCAACTGCCTGCCATGGCCCGCGAGGTCCCCAGACCTATCGCCAACTGAGCTCGTGTGGGACATGGTGGGACGTCGTTTACGATCACCCCGCAGGTTCACCAGGACTGGGCAGGCGTACCCCAAGAAGACATTCGCCACCTGCATGATCACCTACACATGCGGCTGGAACAATGCATCGCCGCTAGAGGTGGTACCACAACCTACTGATGCCGCTTTCCGTTGGGACACCCTGTACAAACGAGTGCACGTCTTGGCTCCATAACGTCATGAAGATGTGTTCAGATGTATCTCTTGCTGTATACCTACTTTTGGCTCATTCGGATACTCCTTGTGGGTGGGGCAATTTCATTGCAAAGCAGTGTACTTGTCGTTCGGGGGGGGGGGGGGAGGTCGGATAACGAACTGTTTACTATAGTACACGTTTCATCCCCCTGAATGGTTGTTTAGATACACCTGAAGTTATTAGCAGAAGCTCCTGTTAATAACCAATAAATGGGACGTTATTTCAAGAATTTGCTGTAGCTTCTCCGCAAGTCACCTGCCATCCACAGAGTAGAAAACCCAGCTGTTGAAACTTCACTTTTAACTGCGGAAATCTCATAAACTGTTCCATATCCGAACCATGTTTATACGAACTTTTGTTTTCATGTCGCTGTGGGGAATCACCACCAGAAGTTTTTGACAGGAGTTTAGATACACCCTGTATATTCTCAAGTTCGCCTTCGACACCAGCGCGAAAGCGTCACCTATACAAGCGTTGTTGAAGTCGTCACAAAAAAGCTAAATCGGCGCCTGGTTGCTCTGCGAACCGACCATTTAGAAGAAAGATTCGAGAATTTATAAGGAAAATTTCAGGAATGATCCCAGACATATTACGAGCTTGTCCTTAATGAGTAATGACTTTGAAAGGGGTGGTTGTCTATGAACCAAGCACTGCGACCTCAGGTCTATTGTACTATCCCCTAATGACGATGAAAGAACGATTATGAACGAGACAAACACAAACATCCATGCCCTAGGCGGGATTCGAACCCGCGACTCGCTGGTGTCGAGATCGGAAAGACCTGTGCCTTAACCCTCTCGGCCACCGAGCCGGCAGCTTGTCCTTAAAGTAAGTACCGTTTCGTTCTACTGCCGTCCTAGCGCTAGTATCGCAGTTCCGAGCATGCACACTCGTCTCTCTGGTTCTTTATCTTTGCACTGACGCCATTACAGCCGGATTGTGTTGTGTTTACATTTGTTAGTGATCGTTGAAAATGTTTAAGACAATTTCTGAGCCTGCTGACTGTGAAGTGCGTTCTGTAATAGGTTTTTGAACGCAAAAAATGTTAAGCCAGCTGAAATTCATCGTCAATTTGTAGAGATTTATGGGGAAAATGTAAAGACTGATGGAATGGTGAGAAAGTGGGTTAGGCAGTTCAATGATGGACAAACCAATGTTCATGACATAGCACGGAGTGGGCGGCTATCTGTTGTCAATGATAATTTGGTTGAAAAAGTGAATGAGAAAATTCGTGAGAACAGACGGTTCACAATAAGAATGCTTTGTAATGAGCTTCCACAAATTTCAAAACCTGTTTTGCATGAGATTTTTACAAATCACTTAAATTATCGCTGGCAGCATCTTTCTATGAAGAGGGCATAGAAAAGTTGCTTTCCCGTTATGACAAATGTCTGAACAACGGCGGCAACTACGTAGCAAAATAATTTAAGAAATGCTCTATCATGTAAAAATAAATTTGTTTTTATGTGTTTTTTTTTTTTAACTTTTTGAGGTTGTTATGTTTACCTGCAACTGGAATTATACCGGGCAACGCCGTGCCTCTGCTAGTTGAATATAATGGTGATTTGGCTTTAATTTTATAGCGGAGTATGCTAGTATTTTAGTGATAAGATTAATTATTAGACTTTTGTTTTTTGTTGGGTATGATATATTTTTATTTTTAAAAATTACTTTTTTTTTCTTTTTTGTTTGTTTATTCGAGGTTTATTACCTCGTTTTCGTTATGATAAATTCATATACCGGGTGGGCAAGAAATAACGTGAGGTGTTCAGAGCTCGCTACGGGAATTCTATTAAACCAAATGCAGTACATTTTGGTGTATATACTTAGTGGAACATGCAGTTTCGATTTCTGCAAAAAAAAAAAAAAAAAAATACGTAGACTGACGTCATAAAACAAAATATACTTTATTCAGAAGTTACACATCTGGGTCCCCTTCAAAGTACTCTCCTCCCCGACGCACACACTTTTCCCAACGGTGTTTCCACTTTTGGAAACAGTCCTGGAACGCTTCTTTTGTGATGTCCTTCAGCGCTTTCGTCGCATTTGCCTTTATATCAGGAATCGTCTCAAATCTCCTTCCTTTCAAAGGTCTTTTGAGTTTGGGAAACAAGAAGAAGTCACAAGGAGCGAGGTCAGGTGAGTAGGGTGGGTGAGGAAGAACAGTGATCGAGTGTTTGGCCAAAAACTCTCGAGTTCTGAGGGCTGAATGGGCTAGAGCGTTGTCGTGATGAAACAACCAGTCACCACTCGTCCACATTTCTGGCCTTTTCCGCCGGATAGCATCCCGCAGACTTGATCCAACTGCTATCCCACACTCTTCAGCAAGCTCTCTGATGGTCAGACGTCGATTTGCGCGAACCAGGGTGTTGATTTTGTCCACGTGTGCGACGTCAGTTGACGTGGAAGGACGTCCAGGACGCTCATCGTCTGCAGTTGACTGACGACCATCTTTATAACGTGCATGCCACTTAAAACATCACGTTATAGTAACACGCTTCATAGTAACATCACCGTAAGCCGTCTTGAGCATATCAAAAGTTTCAGTGGCAGTTTTTCCGAGTTTAACACAAAATTTCACAGCAACTCTTTGCTCGTTCAAGTCACTCATTCTAAAAATCCGCCAAACGAAAATAACACACTTCACAAACAACCGCGTAGCTAATCAACCAATACTGATATTTGCAATCAAAAAACTGCCTTGTAATCAGCGGATCTGTCAGAAGATGGCGACACCAAGCGATTTTGATTGGGACCAACAGGGCCCGCGCAATTCAAACAGTCTACGTATTTTTTGAACAGACCTCGTATACCAAAAGTCGCCATAGGGGGCACTTATTTCAAGAAACCAATGAATACATTTGCATAAGCGCGTTCCGTGTTGAGCAATCATGACATAAGGTTAGGTTAGGTTAGGTTAGGTTGCAAGGCTGAGGATTTCCCATCATTCACGAACGAATGGCCTGACGATGACGCTTACTCTGCCTGACTGGGCGTTATTAGTCAAGTTGTTTTATCAGAAGAGCGACAATGCAAGTGATGCCCTTCGTGAATTCCGGCGATTGAAAACGTTACGAAGAGGACCGATGAGCATAACTAACTTACGGAAAATGATTGAACGATTTGAATCTACCGGAACTCTAGGAGTGCAACCAGGCCAGGGAAGCAAACGAATCAGGCAGCAACACGTTCAAGAAGTTGCAACTGCTGTTGTGGAACGGGAGATGACTACTGTGCAGGGTACCAGCAGTGCACATGCAATAGCACGCCAAACAGATATCCCATATTCGACGGTGAGGAAAATATTGCATAAGATATTGACATTTTATCCCTATAAACTCACACCTGTTCAACAATTGCTTCCTGGAGATGAACGTACCCGAACTGACTTTTCGTTGACATTTTTTAGCACGTATGGAAGTGGATGATGCATAGCCATGGCAAATTTTATGGAGTAATGATGGTTGGTTGGTTGATTGGAATTTTAGGGCGTCGGCTGCTATGGCCATTTTGCGCCCGACAGAAAGATTAAAAACCAACAGTTTAAGGGGCCAAAAGTTTTAAAAAAATCAGATGAAAAAAAATTTATAAAAACTTGAGTGACAAAGATGGACAAACAATAAAAACTATGACTATGAGATTTTAAAATCATGAATAAATTTAAAAACAAACATTTTTCGCCAGGGTTCGCCCGTAATAAGAAATATTAGCATAGGGCTGTGTAAGTCATTAGTGTGTAAAGGGCACTAACTGACTATAAAATAGGTGATTAAAATCTATTTTCTTCTGAGTTGACCCATAAAAAAAACTGATGAATATGATTAGTGTGTAAATGGCACTATACTTAATGACAAAATATATACAATGCAAAAGCAATAAAAGGATGACTATATGAATTTAAAAACATGAATAATTTTTAAAAAAAGAAACACTTTTTTAAAAATTATGGGGTTGTTCCCCAACAAAAAATCTAGGGAATGATTTAGCCCTAATGAGCGTCGTAACTTAGTGTGTAAAGGGCACTGAGTTAGAATATGCTTAATAGTCAGCATTGCTCCACAAGAACACAATGGTGCTGGTTCTTTTTTTAATAAATGAATGTGAGTAAGACGGCTGTGACCAATCCTAAGCCGAGTAAGAACGACATCTTCTCGCCTGTTTGTTAGACAAGGTAATGACCACGGTGTGATGGCAGGCTTTATTTCAAATAATTTATTAGCAGGGTTCAGAGGCCAAGAATCCTGCCAAGAAGCACTGAGTTTTTTAGAAATCACCGGGTACAAATGCTCGGGGATTGAAAGCAATTCAGAGATCGGTAAATGAGTAATCGCGTGTTTTGCCGCCTTATCGACCCGTTCATTTTGTAGGATACCCATGTGACTAGGGATCCAGACAAAATGAATACTGGTACCTTGAGAATCCAGGTAATGAAGATATTCCTGGATTCTTTGAACAAACGGGTTTATAGAATTAAATGATTCCAAAGATTGCAAAGCGCTCAGTGAATCAGTGAATATCCAGATGTTTGAATTTGGATAATTAAAAGCGAACTCTAACGCTTTCGCTATCGCTACCAATTCCGCTGAGAAGATAGAGAACTCATTTGGCAAATGATATGAAAATGCACTGTTATCTATAAGGAACGCACAGCCAACCCCGTCCTCTGATTTGGACCCATCTGTATATATGTGGAAGCCATCAGGAAGAGTTTCTAAAAAAACCTTAAAGAGTGCGTTAATTTCAGCTTCCATAAAATTTGATTTTTTCCCAGCAAAAAGGTTGTAATTTACGTCTGGATGGGGGAGAGTCCACGGAGGGACTTCTCTGACCTCTCGGCAATGCATGGCTGGAAATGAGAGGTTCAGGCTCTCCAGAAGATTTTGGAACCAATTATTAATGCTTCTAAAAGAGTGATGGGGAGGAATGCTAGGTTTATCAAAAAAACAGGCAAAAGCTGGATGTTCACTTTCACCATATACGCGAAGAGCATATTTGAGGAGGAGTTTGGCTCTTCTAAACCATAATGGGGGTTCAGAAGCCTCCACATAAAGGCTCTCTACCGGACTTGTGCGGAAAGCTCCTGTGGCAATTCTTATGCCTCGGTTATGGACGGGATCTAACAGCTTCAAAGTGCTCTTTGAAGCTGAGGCATAAACAATGCTTCCATAGTCTAATTTAGATCTAACTAGGGAGCCGTATAAAAACAAGAGCATCTTCCTATCAGCGCCCCATTTGGTAGCGGAAATAGAGCGCAAAACATTCATGGCTTGTAAGCAACTCGCTTTTAGATTACGAAGATGTGGGAGCCATGATAGTTTCCTATCAAAGGTCAGACCCAAGAATTTATAGGAGTCCACCACTGAGATAGGAGATCCATATAGTGTAAGGTCCGGGTCTGGATGGAGACCTCTCAAATAACAAAAGTGGACAGCCCTTGTTTTTTGGGGCGAAAATTTAAAGCCTACTTCGTTGCCCCAGGTAACAAGCTTGTTGATGGCTAGTTGCAGTTGACGCTCAATTAAGAACATTGATGACCCTCGACAGTAAATGGCGATGTCGTCCACGTACAGGGAATAGTTCACAGTGGATGGAAGTTGTGAACAAGCCTCATTAATAGCAATGAGGAACAGGAAGGGACTCAGCACACTTCCCTGTGGGACACCATTATCCTGCGTAAAATGGTCCGAGAGCGTTGACTCAACGCGAACTCGGAAGGTTCTATTCGCCATAAAATTACATAAGAAAGAGGGAAGACGTCCTGTAAGGCCGTACTTCTGCAAAAGTATTGCTATTCCATGTCTCCAAGTTGTATCGTAGGCTTTTTCCAGATCAAAGAACACCCCTACGACATGCTGTCTATGTCTCTGTGCGAAATGAATCTCATGCTCCAACCGAAGAAGGTGATCAACAGTTGAGCGAGATTTGCGGAAACCGCACTGAAATCTGGACAACAGGTGGCTTTTTTCCAGATACCACATAAGTCGGACAGAGACCATCCTTTCCAGGACTTTGCACATGCAGCTAGTTAGTGCTATTGGTCGATAGTTTGCAGGGCAAGAGTGGTCTTTATTAGGTTTTGGAATAGCAATAACAATTGCCTCTCTCCAAATTGTTGGAATCTCTCCTAAAGACCAGATGTAATTATATAACGAGAGAAGGTGGCCATAAGCTTCCTGCGTCAGATGTTGCAGGAACAAGTATAACATTCCATCTGGACCTGGAGCAGAATCTCTGGAGCAACGAAGGGCATAATGTAGTTCCCGTAAAGTAAACGGGAGATTATATTTTTCGAGGTTTCGGGATTTAAACTTTATAGCATGCGATTCCTCAAAAAGTTTTCGTCTTTGAAAGGAAGCTGAGTAATGTTTTATCTGTGAAACCTCAGCAAATGTCCTTCCGAGGATATTAGCTACCTCCTTCGGGTGAAAGTGTGTGTGCCCATTTACAGTGAGAGAAGGGAGTTTATCCGGGAGTCTTTTTCTATTTATTTTCCTAATCATGTTCCATACAGTTTGAAGGGGAGTGTTTTTATTAATGGAGGAGATATAAGCTCTCCAACAGAGCTTCTTATTATTGGAAATGATTAGTTTACAACTGGCCCTTTTTTTCTTATAAGTAATAAGATTCTCGATAGTTGGTTGTGCGGAAAAAATGCGGAGAGCTCTCTTACGTTCTCGAACCGCTAGGGCACACTCTTCATTCCACCATGGCACTGGAATTTTCGTGGACGAGGATTTACACTTGGGAATGGATTGTTCTGCCGCATAGAGGATGCGGGAAGTGAAATCCTCTACAGCCTCATCTACAGACGGAAAGGGTGTTTTATTCTCAAACTGTAGATGGGATTGGAAGACCTTCCAGTCTGCTTTATCCAATTTCCAACGTGGTTGAGGGTTGGAAAAAGTAGAAGAACTCAGGGAAATACTGATCGGGAAATGATCACTACCATGTAAATCTGAGAATACGCTCCAGGCTAAATTATGTGTGAAAGATGAAGAGGATATAGATAGATCGATGCATGACAGAGAGCCGTTGGCTGAGTGGAGGAATGTTGAAGAGCCATCGTTTAACACATTGATGTTAAAAGCATTCAGAACTTTCTCTATCATATATCCTCTTTCAGAGAGCTTTATAGACCCCCAAATGGGATTATGGGCGTTAAAATCACCCAGAACTAGAAAGGGGCTTGGCAGTTCACACAGTAGAGATGACAAAGATGTTTCGTCCGTATATTGATCTGGAGGTAGATACAGTGAACAAACAGTTAGAGGTGAGAGGTCTTTGAATAACACTCTAACTGCTACTGCCTGGAGATTCGATGTTAAATTAATGGTAGTAAAAGGCAAGGATCTTTGAACTAAGATGGCAACACCGCCACAGGCTTTATTTCCCATTACATAGTCCTTCCTTATAAAATTAAACCCTTTTAGGGTAGCAGACTGGGATGGCAAGAGAAACGTTTCTTGCAAAGCCAATAAGGAGAAGGAGAACTTATTGACTAAGAGCTTGAGATCTTCTAATCGACAAAAGAATCCATTAAGGTTCCATTGTAACAGTGCCATGATGGAGGTTTAAGATGTAAGTTTAAACTCCCGGGATAATTCCATCTCCTCAGTAGGAGACACGTCTAAGTTTAAAGGGAAGTCTGGCCCTCCCCCCAGAACTGGAGAATTTGGCGTAGAAACTACTATACGCTTTTTGGAGGGGTCAGAGGAAGGTGACACCTCTGACGAGCGTTTCTTGCCCTCTTCCCTTTCCGAAGTTTTTGGAGGGGTTCCAGGTGGTGTAACCAATTTCGAATTCCGACTAGTGCTAGCAGATGGTCCTGTGGAGGTGGAAGTTCCACAGGAAAAGTCTGCAATACTTAAATCAGTCATTGTTCCAACAGACTTAACAGAAGTACGACTCTTAACCACTGCTGCATAGTTACGGACTTCATTTTGTTCTACCTGCCTACGTGCTTCCGGAAAAGACAGATTCCCAAGGACACGAACCTCTTGGATCTTCTTTTCCTTCCGCCAAATAGGACAGTCTCTTGAAAGGGCAGAATGGGCTCCCTTGCAGTTACAACACCGGAACTCGTTAGCACAATCTTCCATCTCATGTCCTGGTAGGCCACACTTACAACAAACTGCATTAAAATGACAGTTTGTTCTCGTGTGGCCGTACTTCTGACATTGGAAGCATCGCAACGGGTTGGGAATAAAGGGTCTCACGTGACAGTGTATATAACCGATGTAAATGGTATCCGGCAAAACTGTACCCTCAAAGGTAACAATGAAGGAGTGCGTAGGATGAGGAACACCATTCCTCCTTGGAGCGATCCGGCGAATGTCAACTACAGATTGATCATCCAATTCGGCAATGATTTCCTCGTCCCCCATTCCTTCCAGGTCCTGACACGTGAAGACACCTTTCTTGTAATTCAGTGTTGCATGGGGAGAAACCGAAACGGCTTTCCCTGCAAACTTTTTCAAGGATAGCAGGGTGGTGGCTTGCTTATCCTTAAAGACTTCGATAAGAAGATGGCCGTTGGAAAGTCTTTTAACATGTTTTGTTTCCCCAACGAGGCGTTTAAGCTCTTTTGAAATTAGAAATGGGGAGATGGTCTTAAACGACTCCCCACTTGCCAATTTCATCTCCAAAAACTTCGGATACTTTGGCGGTCTACGGCTAGATCTCTCTACACGATCGTTATTTTGTCTGTTATTTGCTTGCTTATTTGTTTTACCCATAGTAAGTAAAATAAATTTTCATCTCCCTCGCTCCCCACCCACCACCGAGCCCAACAAGGGGATGCACATTGGCACCAGGGATACGAGGAGGATATAGGCAGCGCCTAACCCTATGGCCGAAGCTCCAGAGAGCAACGACCAGCCGATTGATCTGGACGGGCTCATCCAGACCACCCATCCTTCCGAGAAGCAGGGGCCAAAGTGGTGTGTTGTTCCGGAAAGCCTTCACTCAACCACCAGGATTCCCCTTTCCCCAGAAGTAGGGTCGCTGCGCACGGCAAACACGCAGGTGGACGTACTGGTCGCAGTGGAGGCCATGTTAAAAACATGCCTGCATTGCGAGCACCGGTCCCTTTGGGAGGGTCCACAACCGACCGGACACTTTTAGTCTGGCCTCTCTGCTAAGACCTGTCTGGCATGGGTGACCCGATCCAGCATAGCCCTTAGCGTCACCGAGGCACTCAAGCCCCTCCACCACGTCAAGGTAGTGCCCACGGAGGGGATGGAGTAATGAGGAACATTTTTATTTGAATGGTGATATCAATACCCACAACTGCATCAAATCCACAAGGGTGTCTGCCAACTCCTATGCATTCACCGAAACTAACAGTATGGTGCGGCTTTACTGCTTCTTTCGTCATCGGCCCGTACTTTTTTGAAGAAATCCGTCCCGTGGACCGGTGACTTGTTCCGTCAATTCTGCCAGGAATGCCGATATGCTTGAGAATTTTGTGATACCACGATTGCAGGAAAAGGGTTGTCTGGATTCTACCATTTTTATGCAGGATGGTGCGCCACCGCACATCGGACGTCAGGTGCAGCAGATCTTACGAGAATGTTTTTCAGACAACAGAATAATTAGTCGTGCATTTCCCATGGTATGGCCACCCAGGTCGCCTGATCTCAACCCTTGTGATTTTTGGTTATGGGGATATTTGAAAAGCCTTGTGTATCAAGCACATGTTCCTGACCTCTCAACCTTAAAGGATCAAATAACGTTACATATCAGACTAATTAATGCAGACATGCTGCGAGCTGCCGTAGAAAATGTCGTGTACCGCATGCAGCTATTGGAACAGTACACTGGTGGTCATATTGAAACACATTTGGAATTAAAAATAAAACATTGTTTATTGTTGTTACTAAAGTTGGTTTGTACGGTATTTGTTCATTTGACAATTAGGTATTCATTGTTTTCTTGAAATAAGCGCCCCCTATGGCGACTTTTAGTACTATATATTTATTTATTTTTTTGCAGAAATCGAAACTGCATGTTCCACTAAGTATATACACCAAAATGTACTGCATTTGGCCTAATAGAATTCCCGCTAGCGAGCTCTGAACACCTCACGTTATTTCTTGCCCACCCGGTATATGGCTTGAAAACCTTTGTCTCTTTCTTTGAATTATAATTCATTTATTATTTACCTTTTATTTTTGTTCTGTCTGATTTTATGGAAATTCATGTTTATTCGTGTTACTAAAAATTACATTCCAGTGCGACAGATTGGTATTTCACACTCTTCTTCTTAATGTGCCGTCTCCTATCGGAGGTTGGCAGCCAGTAGATACTGGCGAACTAGGAAATAATAATAATGCGGTGGTTTTCCGTTGCCTTTCGCATGATTAGTAAGAGACAAACAACATCCATACCATAGCGGGGTTCGAACTCGCTATCCGTGGACCTCGAAAATCACTGATGCCTGCGCCCCAGCGCTCTCGGCCAATATAGGGGCCCAGGGGCGTAGCCACGATTTTACATCCCCCCCCCTGTTGTTTAAAAGTTATCAAATACAGAAGTCGATGTGAATTCTGTTCGATAAGAAAAGTTGAATCGAGGCCTCATTTAAAGGGCATAATATGTCAAGTATTTTTATGCTGAATGAAAAAAAAAAAAACCTGTGTATTAGAATATCACCAGCTCGGATATATATATTTAGAGAAGGACGAGACATAAGAACCCTGGAATACAATAATTAATAGTCATTAATAAAAATACAAAATGAATAAAAAATAAGATAAAATAAACAAAAACAATAAATCAAAAATCAAAATAAAAAGCTGACGTTTCGGATAGAGACTATCCTTTATCAAAGCAAAAAAGGATAATTCTCTAAAAGCAAATAGAATATTAGAGAATTATGCTGAAGTTATGAAAGTTGTACTAACGACATTTTTATATGTTATCTCCCCGCCCTCTTTTTTAACGGCATTTTTCTCCCCGCCCTCTTTCTATTTCCTATTTGTCCTCCGTCCTGTCCTATCCCAACAGTTCTTCTAATTAATCTCATTTGTTCTCTTCTTGTTTTCCAGCCAATACCGTATTATTATTCCCTATGCAAACTATATATAAACCCGTCCGTTAGTACAACTTTAATAACTTCAGGATAATTCTCTAATATTCTGTTTACTTTTAGAGAATTATCCATTTTGCTTTGATAAAGGATAGTCTCTATCCGAAACGTCAGCTTTTTATTTTGATTTTTGATTAATTATTTTTGTTTATTTTATCTTATTTTTTATTCATTTTGTATTTTTATTAATAACTATTAAATATCTCCAGCTGTAATCGTATTTGAATTTTCTTTTATAGAATAAATATGATGTTTGCTTTCCCATTATGCGTGTTTACTGCTGTCACTTAAGACCTGATAAGACTTAATATCGGAATGTATCATTATATAATTAATTTTAGAAATTTTAATTAATAGAAATTGACATAACTTGCTGAGTATTAGAAAATATTTAATTTTAAATAAAATGGGCCTTAAATGGTTAATGACTTTCAATTTTTGATTGAGGATCTAAATTAAAATCTGATTAAATTATTTTAAATCATTTTAATAATTGAATATTCGATAAGTTTTAATATAGAAGCTCGTTAATAATGTGATATTTATGGTCCTTTATATTGCATATTGTTTTTTCTTTGTTTGTGCAATGTTTTACAAATGTGTCATTTTGTTGCATTTTTTCAGTATATTATGTAGGGCACAAATGACCTCGTTACCCACAAAGCCAACAAGCGTATTCCTATCTCATGATCAGACCTGACGAATGTTGTAGGTATGTAACATTAAATTTTCAATTTTATTTCTTTTCTTCCTTGTAAAAGGTAATTGCGTATTTGAAATAATAACGACCTGAAATAAATTTATAATTGTCAAGAGAACTGTAAACAAATTTAAATTCATTCTTGACAGCGAAAACAGTTACATTGATGAATTGATAATAACCAATAATTTTCATGGACAGATCTGAAAAAAATTGGCGCATTCCGTCAACTTTGACATTCCACTGTTAGTTTGGTCTACGTATCTTTACTCTATGAACATATTTATATTTAATATTTCTTGAAAACAAGACAGACTTTAAAAGAAAGAGACTGCAATAATCCAGTTAAGTAAGGGAAGGAGTGTTTTCTCCTCTAACGTCCTGGAGTCAATCATGCACAAACAAAGTGTCAAAGCCGCTTATACTAGTACAAATAGAAAGGAGTCGTCTGGCCCTTCACTTGCATTGTGTTACCTCTATTAAGTCATTAGTCACAATCTTCAGTTTATTCGAACGGCTAAGCTTCTCCTTTATGTTACTTAGAAATGTTATCTACATGCTATGTCAACTTACTTTGATGATGCGTTTAATGTTACCTCTATGGTAGTAAAATATAAATATCAAACTCACTCTTCCCATATGGCTGAAGCTTCAACATTAATTTGAACAGCTGAGGTATGGCATACGATAAAACCCTCACTGAACATCCTATATTCATATGATGAAAATTTCTCACGTAATAAAAGAATGCAGACATTAAATTTAAACTATGAAAATTTAGAAATTTATCCTAGTCAGAAGAAAGATCACAACCTGGTGGATAATCTTTTTGAAAATGCAAATATTTATAATTTTTCATTCTAGTGAATTTATCAAGTTATTCATTCTAATTACATGCTTTTGCGTATCTATTCATTATTTAAAAGAAAAAATATCATAAATGAGATTCAATCGATCTAAATGTCTCCTTAACTTCGCTCCATAGCCTCGTCAAGAATTTCATAACTTCTGATTTCGTAGATCTGAAATTTTAATTGCGTAAGGTGTGATAACTCTAGCCTCTTAGTCCCAAACTTTTATTTGGGAGGGGGGGGGGGTTAAATTTTTTTTTCTTTTTACCCAATTAATTATAGTTTCATAGCTAAGGTTTTATACTAATTTTTAATTATGTATAACTCAGGTTATATATATTGATACTGTGCTATCAGGGACACCAGAGCCCAGTTGAGATGAAATTTTATGACTTCAATAATTCCATATTTTTATTAAAAAATAAAAATTCTTAAAAGAAGACTGTTAATGAAATAAATGAATAACAAATAAAATAAGATATTGGAAAATACTGTGTTTTGGAAAATATATGATCATCATCAATTTTTGCACTCTTGTAACATTTTATTTACATACAAGCAGAAGAAAAATTGATTACATATTAAACAAGGAATACCAGAAAATCTCCCTGAGTCACTTAAATATTGGTTTTTAACGAAAGAAAATGTCAAAGGTAACTTTACATAAAGAGAAAAATATTACACAAGGGCCCCAGAAGGGGTCGTATAAAAAATATGCCCTCCAAAATCCATAAAATTCACACACACAAATGCTCTTATTATCAAAATCTCCATAAATCTGCATTTTAAGAAGCTTTGTTAATCTACCTATTTTAATAGTAAACTTGTCGTTTTGCGGAAGACAAAAATTTAACTCCTTCATTCCGTCAACGCGACGATGGAACGTTAATTTTTTATAGGAATAACAGTTTCAAAGGAAAAGTATTCAGAATTATCGGTCCTACGTTACATAATAATTCAAAATAAAAGATATAATAAATAACAACATCCATTATCTTCGCGTCATCGGAAGTCAACCATCCAGAATGGGGTGATGGCCTTGAAATCTTCCTGGTCCGCTGAAAACTAACACACGGTTCGCTCGGTACCTGAAAGCAGGTAAGAAACAGCACAGAAGCGAAAGTTCATGAAGGAACGACAGGCGAAATAGAAAATCTTACAAATACGGGGTATGGCCTACAATTCAGATATTTATATTTCTCTTGCATTTATATACATATCCCTTAAATTTCAAAGTCAACTCTGTATCTTATGACGCTAGACGAGTTGATACAACGAACTATTTTGTGGATTTTTTTTTTTTATCATCTCGTTAAATCATCCCGAGAACTCCCACAGATTGATACTTTGCAGATAGCGGTTCATGTCGATCTCTCTCCATTGTTATCGGGTTTGCAGTTTTTCTTACTCTCAGTCTCTGATAAGAATTTGTCTTACTCTGAAATTGTCGGTTCTCGCTTATACCAGCGAGACGTTTATGATAGCGACTGCGATAAAATTCTTTCGCTTTCCAATCTCGCTCGTATTTTTTCGGTTCTCGCAAGCTATGTGAACCCGCCTTTAGTTGCAACTTTAAACGTTTCTCCCGAAAGAGGTAATATTAAGTCATGTGCTCTGTTTCCAGTATTGTTTTGGATTTTGATATGGCGCACCTGTAGTGTCGAAGTCAGCGTACTTAATGTCTTCTACGAGCTCAATAACACACTTCGTGAGGCAATTTGGAAACACTTTGACCCCTGAACAGCATCAACTTTTCCAGTATGTTCGTAAAAAGGAGTTCGATGAAGTCAAGAAACTACTTCAAGATTGTCTCCAGGTAAAATATTGCTTCACGGCATGTAACACTTAATGCACTGATTCTTTTATAAGTATTTATTTATCGAAAATTAGGGAACTCCCTGTTAAAAATTACGCAAAGGAAATGAAAGAGGGAATATCTTTCAATTATTTAATTTATCATTCACACAAATCTTAAAATTATGAGTAAATGTTAATTTTGCTTTACTTTTGCTTACATAGCTAAGTAAATTTTTATTTTACATACTTAAAAAATTTTATTTTACTTTATTTTTTTAATTCAAAAAATTGAATCAATATATAAAGAATGCTGAAATTAATGCCAATTTTTATTCTTATCTCATTCATTGCTGCTCAATACAGATAAATCTTAATTACTAAAGAAGAAATTGATTTCAATAATTAATAAGAAATAGCCACTAATTATATATTTTTAAAAAAATGTATTTAGTGTTTATAACACATGTTAAATTACATATTTATTTATTTTTCTAAGAATTTTTTATAAGAAAAGTGCTTGCAAAAATTTCAATTGGTGTTCATTAAGGTTTATGGTGGGTTTTATTTTCAGTAATAGGTGTTATTTAAAATAATTTTAATCAATAAATTTTAATGTTGAACTTTAAATCTATAGATATTTTGCAATTTGTAAAAAATCTTATTTTATTCTTTTATTGTTGCTCATGTGAATATCGGATTCCGAACTATTACACAGATTGGCTTTTCTGAAAGTCTGATTGACAGAGAAGTTAGAATAGTACGATTCCAGTAATCGGTTGAAGTTCAGTTACTGAATCCGAAAAAAATCTCAAATGCATATCTTTGCTGAACTAATAAATCTTGTGTTTGGTTTAAGCTAAACTGGCAGACCATGGACTTATATATTAGGATAAGGGCACAGATTAAGCAGATTTCACCTACATCCAAAAAAATCGAAATTAAAGAAAATTAATGCAGCAGGTCATTCGAAAATTCGAAAATAATACTCTGGGATAAGCTACGATTGGAACTAATAATTATTAATTAATAATTAACAGAAACTAGCACCATTCATCTAAAAAAAATTTAAAAACTAATCCTCAAGAAAACAAAGATGGAATTAAAGACTTGAATTGAAATTTTAAAATTTCACTTACATATCGCACGCATTTAAGCATCAATTAAAATATGCAGTCAACAAAAAATTTTATAATGAATTCAGTAATCAGTGAAATTACTTGTTAGGAAGGTACGAAAGCCCGTTCATGAGTTCTTGGAAATCGATAATTTCTCTTTTTTTGTTATCATCGTTTACATCTCATTTCGATGATAAGATAAAAGTTTATAGTAAATTATATAATGCAGGCTAAAAATTCTGTAGTAAGGAAGGGCCAACCGTATAGTACAGCAAAATAATGCATAGCTGTAAACATAACTTACTAATTGTAGTAGGCGTATTAATTCATTTAGAAAACAATATAAGATAAATTTTCAATTAATGTAATATATTATATGCCTAAAAATTATACATTTTAAATTTATTAATTTAAAAAAAATCAGTAATTTCGAAAATTGTGATTATGTATATTTAAATTCTTTCTAGATAGCAAAGATAAACATTCTAATGTGTCGATTAATAATAAATGCGTAATTGTTAAAAATTATCGTAAAAAAAAGATACGAGATAGCAATTATCTCTTTATTGCTACATATTATTTGGAAGGTCCCCCCCTGAAATGGTTCAAATTGCAAAATGAACCAGATTTGGTTCAAATCAGTTCACGGTTGTCGAGATATGGCTCCTTTTTGTATCTTGTAGCTCTCAGGTTGTAATTCAGCACTTCGGGAGTAATTTTCCATTTTCTTTTTGTGTATTTTATTAATGTTAACCCTTAATTATCAAGTTAAAAAACATTTTGTTTCAAAAGAGGTTTATTTCTACTTAGCTATCGGTATTTATTTTCTTCCATTTTCGCTTGGCTGTTTGTATTAATTCAAATATTCTCTTATCTCTAAACTTATGAATTCAAATTTTTTCCCCGCCGTCTTCAATTATTAATAAATTTTTGATTAGCCATATTTGAATAAAAATTTAAAAATGAGTAAGAGATTCGCTTCAAATGTTTTATTGTTTTATTTTTAACAATTAACACAGGCAATCTTTTTTAAAAAAAATCTTTACCTACTGTTTTCCCAGAATGCGATTAGTTCATTTACATATGGACTAATCGTATTTTACAAAAGGGTTGGATACCATGGAATCTCCTTGACGAAGTTTGTCCTAAGACTTTTCAACAAACAAGCACGTGCACCTTGAAATTTCTTTGCAAACAATTACTTTAAAAGTTATTACAGTAGATTGCTTGTGTTAATTGTTAAAAATAAAATAATCTAGGCCTACCCACGCACACTACGTCCCGGTGTCATTTGATTGTTCAATACAGTATTGTAAGTAAACGGAGCTGCGGGGACCCCATGTTCATATGACAAAAAATACTTCTAAGGACCTCTTCTATCATCTCCCAAAAAATCTGTACTCAATTCAAAAACACCCTGTATATATAAAAGAAGAAACTGACTGAGTGAGTGATCAACGCACAGCCCAAACCGTAAGGCCTAAAAACTTGAAATTTTGTAAAGAGGTTCTTTACAAAATGTAAGTGAGCACTAAGAAGGGGTTTTTCGAAATTCAACCCCTAAGGGGGGTAAAGGAGGGTTGAAAGTTTGTTAACACACACATTAACTGGTGTGGCACTACAAATGTAACACATTTACTGGTGTGGTACTACATAATTAACCATATTAACCTCTTTTAGGTAGGGGAGGGGTAACTCCAAGTCGCAGAATTTTTCCATCCATTCCAATTAATATAATTTACCTGATACTTGGAGTTTGCTCCAGTTTAATTTCTTTATTTCCTAACAGTCTATCAATTGTTGGAATTGCAGAATACACAGACACAAACGATCATATACATTCATTGCCACCTAAGAAGAGAATTTTGGATGTATATTCCCATTCAGATATTGTCCGCTACCAAATGGGGCACTGATAGGAAGTTGCTCTTGTTTTTATACGGCTCCCTAGTTAGATCTAAATTAGACTATGGAAGCACTGTTTATGCCTCAGCTTCAAAGAGCACTTTGAAGCTGTTAGATCCCGTCTATAACCTAGGCATAAGAATTGCCACATGAGCTTTCCATACAAGTCCGGTAGAGAGCCTTTATGTGGAGGCTTCTGAACCTCCATTATGGTTTAGAAGAGCCAACTCCTCCTCAAATATGCTCTTCGCGTATATGGTGAAAGTCAGCATCCAGCTTTTGCCTGATTATTTAATAAACCTAGTATCCCTCCCCATCACTCTTTTAGAAGCATCAACTTCTAGGTGCTGGAGAGCCTGAACCTCTGAGCCATGCATAGCCGAGAGGTCAGAGATGTCCCTCAGTGGATCCTCCCCCAACCAGATGTAAATTACAACTTATTTGCTGGGAAAAAATCAATTTTATGGAAGCTGAAATTAACGCACTCTTTAAGGTTTTTTTTAGAAACCCTTCCTGATGGCTTCCACATATATACAGATGGGTCCAAATCAGAGGACGGAGTTGGATGTGCGTTCTTTATAGATAACATTGTATTTTCTTATCATTTGCCAAACAAGTTCTCCATCTTTTCAGCGGTAGCGATAGCCCATAAACTGTGGGTTTTTAAACTTTCTGTCGGGCGCAAAATGGCCATAGCAGCCGACGCCCTAAAATTCCAAACAACCAACCAACCATTCAGATATTGCAAACTTTCATCAAAAAGAGCCCAAGCAATGCCGGGTATTTCAGCTAGTGCTCGTATGTAAAATTTTCGTACTAAATAAAAAAAATATTTTTATAAATTAAATAAAGCTTTAATAAAGAAAATCATACATTAAATATAAAAATATTCGAACACTTTATTCATAAAATGAAATACTAATGATAGTTAAATTTCATACGAAAATAAAATACATGTATTTGATGCATTGCAAGGAATACAAAAAGGACAAAGTTACTTAGACCTCGGCATTCGTAGTTGTCAGGTGATTTCTGTAATTTGCTCTTCAAACAGTTAATATACTACAGGAGGGGAAATGTGCACGTTCTCTTAATAAAGTCAATTTGGATTCTTGATCACAATAGACTATACACAGGCGATTTTTGTTAATGTTTTTCGGTGTTTCTTTTTTTTCCATAATGATGCCACGAACTATGTTCTTGCAGCATTAGAAATCGCGAGATTTTTCTCAATATGGTTATGTATAATTATAATTCGATATGTACAGTGGTTGGATAAAATAATTTTAGCATTTTCATTTTGCTGGCAATAGATTTGATAGTATCTATTTAGTCCTTGAAGTCGTTTTTCTTGAATGGGAGCTTTAATAGGATAAGAAGTAGATGAAAAGTAGATATGATGTGACAACCAATTAACGTTTAACGTATATAGAAAATCTACATATAATTTAAATTATATTCCCGCCGAATCAAAACATTTTCAGCCTTTATACACATGATATATCGCGCTCCAAAGCTCCCAATAAAGAAATTCTACTTCCAGGACGAAATAAACAGTCCAGTCACTTTAATGTGAACACTTGTTAATATCCGGAATAACCACAATGTGCAACGCGGTTTTCCGGGACAGTCCCGATTCCAGTAAGAGTCTTTTTTATTAAAAAGTATAAATATATATTAATTGGATAGTGATAGATTTAATTGACAAAAATTACTGTCTCGGATTTGTTCGGGATTAGCGCTGTAAAAAATCTGGTCACTTTAGGCTAGACGGACTGGGAAAGACTCCAAAGATGTGCTGACAAGTGTTCACATGAATATTGAGCCATGCTGACTGCAATTAGAGGGTGCGAGGTGGAGTATCCTTGGAGCGAGTAAGTATCCACAGAGTATCCACCTCGAATAATAACGTGGTCGAGGTGGTCTCATATATGCTCGATTCGCTTTCAGTCCGGGGATTTTGGCGGCCAGGGAATTACAGTGAAATCCTCCTCGTGCTGTTCTAACCAATTCCAGCTGTGTGAGATGCCATCATGCCCAGGAGAAAAATGTCCATGGGTGTACGTGGTCAGCAAGGGTCGATACGTACTTAAGTTGACTCATTTTGCCATCCACAATGAAGAGTGAACCTAGGGAATGCCATAAAAACATTCATCAGAACATAAAGCTTCCTATCCTAGCTTGTTGCCATCCACAAATGGTTGAAGGGTGGTTGTTTTCTGACGTATGCGCCAACATCCATCTGTGAATGGAGCAAAATAAGTGATTTATTTGAGAAAGCAACCTTTGGCTAATCAGTAGATGTCTAGTGTCTGTACTGCCGTGCAAATTCCAGCATCTTCCGCCGATGCACAGTTGTTAGCATAGGTGCTGTCACCATCCGTCTGCTGCAGAGACCCTTACGCAGCAACATTCGCTGAACTGCCATTCTGGTTTATTTGGGCAGTAAGATGATCCACTGTAGGACGTCGATTCGCCCAAATGCAACGCCGCAGATGCCGTTCCCCTCTTTTATCTATGGCTCGTGGAGCACCATAATTTTCACGTCGCTGAATTTCTATAGTGCCATTTTACCATGCCCGATACACTATTACCATAGCAGAACGCGAACAGTTTACAAACTCCCCAGGTTTTGAAATGCTGCTACTCTTGGTCGGAAAGCCAATAGAGCCAGCCAATAACACTAGTCAACTTTTTTTTGTTTCTTAAAAGATAACAGTTTTAAATATAGTATTTTAATGCTTTTTTTTTCAAATATGCCATCAAAATTTTTCTAGCACGTACAGATTTCTTGTTTTTCAATGAAACGTATAAAATTATTCAGAGTATTGGTCCTAATAAATTTCCTTGCGGCCACAAAATCTGGATATTGCAGCCGCTTTTCCTCACACCCATTACTATAACATTGCAGTCACTATCTGCATAATAGAAAATGAGTGGAAAAGGGGTGAAAAGGAATTGGGAAAGGACGTTGGAGAAGGTTTTTTTTTTCTCGTATTATCTTCTCCGCAGCTTACCCTGGAAACGTGACGTGACAGAAAAAATCTAAAAGCAGATTCGAATTCTACATACAAATTACTCATGAGATCAATATCTGTGTAATTATTCCTTTTTGTAGGTCTGGTAAGTCGCTCCATTTGGAATATATACACTGTATATAGAGTAAGCTGCCCAGTTGTTGCCATCCTTAAGAATAAAAATTATCTTTTTGATTCTAAAGGGTTACTGTGATTAAGTTTGCGCTTAAAATATACAACACAGGAGATAAAAGAAAGTTCGGAAAAGATATTACGAAAAAAAATTTTTCAATTTATTACTTAGGTATATTCGAAAATTAGATGTGAAAATAATAAACTAATAATGCCAGTAGTTGCCACCCTCACTTATTTATAAATCATGCTACGTAAATTTTTCTCTTTAATGAATTATGTTACCTCACAATTTACAGAACAAAATCATATAATAATATTTGACAATTTAACAATAAACTCACTTATTTTGTGTCTTTTTCGAAAACCATTTTCTTAACGTTTTCGAAAATGCAAATCAATAGCATTCTAGGTCTCGAACCACCATCACGAAAACGATTGGGGACCTAGCTGTTTTTGACCATGGTACCGAGAGTAATTTCCTAGATTTGGACAATAACCATAAATCCTCTCCATTTGATGAGCATGTACATCATAATACAGAAGTAAACAATGAAAGCAATATTACTCGTGAGACTAACAATGATACTTCGGCTGTTAACACAGTGCACCATATGGGTGAAACCGTTGGACTGCTCCGCGAAATTGAAACCATCCAGTCACAGGAAGATGAGGAGCCACTGGTGACCAGTACACCATCCGTACAACGGACAAATAAGGAGTTCGAATGGGGACTGCCTTTGCGAGAACAAACTACGCTTCGTCTATTCATTGGTAACCTCCATGAATCGGTTTCTCCGCATCGTCTTGCATAGTCCTTCAAGGAGAATGGTTTAGATGTATTGCAATGCAACGGACGACTAAATCCGGGGAGACGTCTAGGCTGGTCTTTGTTCGAGTGAATGACGATAAGGATAAACAAAGACTTGTTAGCTCCCGTTTGTTGGCCCAAAGGATTAAAAATAAGATTATTTAACGGTAAAAACTCTGCGTTACTCTCTCTGACTCCTATCATAATAATGCGAGGCCTAGCTATGCCCGTATCACAGACTAGGAGGCCACCTGTAATAATCGGCCGCCTTTGATGATAAACTACCTCAATGCCCGATCCATTGTTAATAAGGCTAATGATATTACAGTATGTATTTCTACTTCATTACCAGACATTTGCGTGAGACTTGGTTCTCCCATTTCCATACCTATAACTTATTTCAGTGTATTCCCTACCATGTCATTCGACAGGACAGGGAAACAGGGGGGGGGGGATGGACAGAATACAGTCATCTCACCGTTTATATCCATTAAGATGTAAATAATAATGGGTCGCAATGTCTGTCTAATGACATTGGCAATATCTACTAATGAGTCTTTCTCAAAGGAAAGTTGATGATTTAAACTTTTTTTTTTTGATCGGAACAATTTTTTATTCTTTCTCCAAATATTAAATATTCTTAAGTTATAATTTTCTTCCAGTCCTTTTCTGTTTTTATGATGGTCATGATAGTCGGCGATCGTCAATTTTACCCCGTTGTTGATTTAAGATCTCCTACGTTCGAGAATATTTCTTCAGGCCACCATCTCATGGAGTCTATATAGGTTGCTTCTGAATGGCCTGTACAAATTTTCAGAATATGCTCCAGGGACGAAAACAAGCAGAAAATATCATTTGAACATGGAATCGAAAACGTTCCTTACCAGCGATGTCCCAGAAAATCAACTTCCAACACTTCTAGAGGATGTGCTATTGCTATCCGACAAAGAATAAGGTTTATGCATGATGATGAACCACCCCATTTCAGTCGACTCGCCAGAGACTTCTTAAATTCCAGGCCCAATATCCGTGGACAGCACGCTCACCTGACATGAATCCATTGGACTTCTTCTTCTGGGGGTGTATGAAAAACTCTTCTTGATTCTGCTCCAGTACCAATGTTGGAACTCTTCGTCAGCGTATCCTGGATGGCTGCAATATCATCCGTCTTAAGCTGCGGCCACACACAGCGCGACGGACGCGACGGATGGGACGGACGCTACGCGTCCAAAAAATATGCGCCTTTATTTTCTATGTAAGTGACCACACAGAACTGCGGACGCTACGGATGCGACGTTCTGGACGTTTTATTTGCGCAAATATTTTTTGAACGTCCAAAATGTCCGTCGTGGACGGGCATGCGCAGTAGACCAGCAATGGTGATTTGTTCATCGCCTGCAGCTAAAACGACGGCCAAACCGAGCCGATGCGACGGATTGACTCCGATTTGTTTACAATTCTATTTGTTTCATTGCTTATTTGAAGATTTACGTAAAGAGAAGATAAATTAAAATTTACAAGCAATAATGTTTATTACAATTAATATTTATACTGTAATTATTGTAATTAATTATAAATATCACGATATAATTATAATTATGCAGTATGTTTTCTATTCACAGTTTTTTTCGGAACGATATGGACAAAGGCTTTCCAATGCCAAATATTAAGATAAAGGAATAATTTGTTTTGATTTTTGTTCCAGTCTTAATAATTATAATTGGAAAACATTGTCTTTACGTAATAATGTCTTAAAATAAGCAATGAAATAGACAGATTTGTATCCAAATCGGAGCGTGCATAGCATCCGTCGCGTAGCGCTCTGTGTGGCCACAGCTTTAAGCTACGGCCACACAGAGCGCTACGCGACGGACGCAACGGATGCTATGTTCGCTCCGATTTGAATACAAAACTGTTTATTTCATTGCTTATTTGAAGATTTACGTAAAGAGAAGGATAAATTTAAAAATAAATTCAAATATACATGAAGGAATGTTTATTGCAAATATAATTATGCCAAATGTTTTTATTCATAGTATTGCGAACGATATGGACTGAGGCTTTACAATGCCAAATATGAAGATAAAGGAATAACTTGTTTTGATTTATGTTCCTGTATTTTTCAAAGTACACTGAGTTAGCAAAACTCATGGGATAGTTACTTAATATCTGGTCGGGCCACCTCTGGCCCTGTGGAGTGCAGCAATACGGCGTGGTAGTGAGTCTGCAAGTCCCTGGTACACTTCTGGAGGCAGTTGACACCAGATAGTCTGCAGAGCCGAAGATAGTTGCTGCCCGTTCGTGGGCGGATGATCCAGTGCCCAGAGCCTGACTTCAACAACATCCCAGATATGCTCGATGGGATCCATGTCAGGGCTCCGGACTGGCCAGCTCAGTCGTTGGACCTCTCCTGCATGCTCCTCGAACCATTCGCGGACGGCATTGGAGCGATGTGGTGGAGCATTGTCATCTTGAAAGACTGCTACGTCGTCAGGGTGTTGAAATGTCAAAAACGGGTGCAGATGGTCTCCGATGAGTTGACGATACCGTGGACCATTCAGCGTTTGGTCCAGGATAACCAGAGGGCCCATTCCAAACCAGGAAAATGCACCCCAGACCATCACTGACGCCCCATCATCCTGCACCACCACCTGTTGGCATGCGGGATCCATCGTTTCGTGAGGTCTGCGCCACACACGGTGCCTCCCATCAGCATAGTATAGTTGATATCGTGACTCATCTGACCATATGACGTTACGCCACTGTTGCAGAGTCCAGCCAAGATGGTTGGTGGCAAATGCACGCCGGAGCGTCCGATGACGCTGGGTAAGCATTGGCACCCGTGTAGGGCGACGGCTGCCAAACCCGAGGGCATGCAGATTCCGACGGCTTGTCCACCGAGAGACGTTTCTAGTGCGGCCAGTATTGAACTGGTCTGTGATTTGCTGCACTGTTGCGCTCCTGTCTCTCTGAATCATTCGTCCCAGGTGTCACCGGTCACGATCATTCAGGGCAGCTGGACGCCCGGTATGGTGCATGTTGTGGACTGTGATGCCTTCATCCAGCCATTCCCGATACACCCTGGGGACAGTTGAGCGGGGAAAGCCAAATTCCTGCACCACTGCCGAAATGGAACATACCCCGTTCAAAAGACGTCAACTCGCGACGACGTGCCATTTCTGATTAATCACTTATCCAAGCTCTTCCCACAACGTCTAATGGTCCATTCCCAGAATCCGTTACCCCTGTGAATTGGTGAGCGATGCCCATCAATCAATGTGCTTGCTATCCCATGAGTTTTGCTAACTCAGTGTATATTTTGCAAAAATACATGAATAAACGTTGAAAATAGTTAGTTTGCTATTTATGTAAAGCCACTATTTTTTTATTCTTTATATTTATTTATTCAGAAATCACCGAAAGCAAAAAATTAAAGTGCGTCCATACAAAGCGCGACGGACGCAACGGACGGGACGGCCGCTACGCGTCCAAAAAGTATGCGCCTCTATTCACATTGTAAGTGGCCACGCAGAGCTGCGGATGCTACGGGCGCGACGTTCTGGACATTTTGGACGTTTGGACGCGTCGGGGAGGGTTTTGTTTGCGCAAATATTTTCTGGATATCCAAAACGTCCGTCATGGACGGGCATGCGCAGTAGACAAGCAATGGTGATATGCTCATCGCCTGCATGTGAATATTTTACGATTATGGCGTTTCTAGAGCAAATAAATACATGTTTTTTTGGGAAAAAATAATTATACAGTTAATTAAATACAAATGCGTAATTTATTAAAAGGATTAAAAAAGTATAAACAAAAAAAAATGGCTTTACATAGACAGCAAACCAACGAGATTGGAAAATTTACTTTGAAAAAGACAGGAAAAAAATCAAAACAATTAATATTTGGTATTATAAAACCTCTGTCCATATCGTTCCGAAAAACTAAGAATAAAAAACATTTGCCAAAATTATAGAGAAAGTACCCAAAGCCGGGCTGCTTTCTTAATGCGGGCCCTCCCTGGTTTATTGCTCTGTACAGAGCTGTGACACTTGGTGACACATTAAACTAATAGTTACTAACAAACAATAAAGCTTAGCCAGACGCTAGTGTCGTCATCTTCAATTGTCCTTGCTCACTCGGCCATTGCTCTAAACAGTGCTTAGCAAAGTCTTTTGGTGTGCTTGATTTTGGTTACCATACATTGATATTTCGTTGGTAAGTCTTTTAATGATTATATTCTGTTGAAGGGGACATTACAAGCTATTGATTTAGGGCAGTACGATAGATTTAAATTTAATGGTTAAAATTTTATCAGGTGCCTAAGTTGGGTCCCCTAAAGATTCAAAACCAGGGCCCCTTGTAAAACAAAAAACTTACGTATTGTGCACATTGTTCACAAAACTTCCAAGAAGAACTTTGGGTCATGTGTTTGATGTGTAGCCTCTGGGCTCCTGTAGAATGCGCGGGGGTGTAAAAAACAACTTACATATGTAACTATTGTCGCACTTGATTTCAGTTTTCAAATGTGTAAGTTATTTATTATGTTATTACTATTTACTATTTTTTGTATCAATAAACTAAAGTTCAACTATTTTTGTTATTTGTACACATTTTTAGATATTTTTTTTTTGGGGGGTGGCACATTTGGAGCCATGTTTAGAAATGTACAAAATGTTGAGGTTACGAAAAATGTCTTTTTTTCACTTAAAAGAGTTGACTAATCATTTTGAGGAAAGTATATATGTTGTGGTAATAATAGGGGTATGTATTGTAAATATTTTGATTTCATTTTTTACAAATATGAATTTTCTAAAATTAAAAAGCAAAATGGGGGCCCGGGTTTGGGTACTTTCCTCTAATTAAATCGTAATATTTATAATTAATTACAGCATAAATATTAATTATATTAATTCATTATCATTGTAATAAACATTATTTCTTGTAAATTTAAATTTATCTTCTCTTTACGTAAATCTTCAAATAAGCAATGAAACAGTTGTATACAAATCGGAGCGAAAACAAGAATATAACTCGTAAAATGATTTTCAAATATGCTGAAAAGTAGAATATAAAAATTTGTTGTTTAATATTACTGTAATATTTTTATATACAGCAATGGCGAAAACTGCATGTAAATGGCGATTGCAGCGCTCACACAAATCTTTCCAAACGCGCGCGAAATGAGAATGAAATCCTCGCACGTCTAAATGTTTTAAACTACTGGGTCTATGTTCTTTCCCCTGCTAGATCAAAGTTATCATAAACGTCAGGAGAGAAAAACCATTGTTTCAAAACATTGCTGGGAAAAATCTTTTAAGCATTCCAAGGAGCTTTAGCTCTGACGCAGATGTAATTTTAATATCTCACTTTTACTTGCACTTGGTTTAAATAAACAGTGGAAATACCTTTGATTCTATATGCATTCACGTCATTTTAAAATATAGGCCTAACTTCAATTAGCCATTTTAACAATAGGCCTAACAATATTTAGTCACTTTTAACTGTAGGCCTAACATAAATTAGCCATTTTTCACAATAGGCCTAACATTAATTAGTCATTTTTAACAATAGGCCTAACATTAATTAGCTATTTTGAACTATAGGCAGCACAATAAGGGAATCTTTAGGTGTTGAGCCGCTACTTCTCCGCATTGAGACATCTCAGTTGCGCTGGTATGGCCACGTGATACGGATGCCGCAAACTAGTCTTCCTAGGCAGTTGTTATTTTCCAAGCCGGTGGGTAAGAGACCAAGGGGTCGGCCTAGAACCAGGTGGCTAGACTACATGGAGAATCTGGGTTCGAGTCGCTTGGATATTACCAGGCAGGACATGCGCCTGATGGCGGAAGATCGCGATCGCTGGAGATCCTCCATAGGGCTGCTGCCCCCGCGACCCTAACGGATAAGCGGGTTTGAAAAGTAAGTAAGTAAGAACTATAGGCCTAACATTATTTAGTCATTTTAACTCTAGGCCTAAC